>VZTU01010818.1:82171-115035 GCA_013400835.1 Zapornia atra
GTCGGTGACCTCCGCTTCCTCCTGTGCATGCCACAGGGAATAAACTCTACAGAGGTCGATGCTGCAGAGGTGCTGATGGGTGGTGACCTGGTTTTGCGTAAGGCAGAGGCTCGTGGTGTCTGTTCATGCTCTGCAGCATTGAGCTCGCACCAAGACTCATCAGCCCCACAGAAGGGAGTGTACAGGAGGTAGGGAACAGGACTGATAAGAGAGATGTTTGATGACAGGGTGATGGGATAAGGAAAGGGAGCAGAGAGCTGGGGGTGGCCTGGGGTGTGGAAATAAGGGCCAGTAGAGCATAGGGTTGGCGACGGGGCGGGGGGAAATCTGGGAGGCTCTTGGTTGCGAAGAAGAATGTTGGAGATAAAGTCATACCCACCTCAAAATTCCTCTTGGGTGGTGTTAGCTAGTACTCCTTGTGTGGGAGTCTGCATTGGTCATCTCCACTGTAACTTCTCTCATCAGTACTCAATTCTGCCTCCAGTGTGGTGAAGTGATACTTGAATTAAGTGTCAAAGCATGAAGCATTTGATTATAATGAATGTTGTGTTTCAAATTGTCATCAGCACGTTAAATTATCACTCCCCTGGTAATATGTTTTTAATTGAGGGGTTTTCAGCCAAGCAGCAGGGTTTCTCTCTTCATCACATTTAGTCATTATCCCATGTAATTGAGTTGCTTCTAGTTAGGAGAATAGGCTAACAAGGGCCTTTAATTTAGGGGATCCTGCTGTACTTCCCAAAATGCAGAAAGACACTAGCAGCCTGGCACACAGCCTTCAAACACTTGGTCACTGCTAGTGGGTAACCAGCTTACCAAAAGCTGCACCCTAATTGTTGTGAAGAAGCATCCAACAGGTGGGAAAAGAGAGGTCCAGTAGACTCTTTGCTACATGCTTTCCCCCTGCCATCTGTGGGGTAATCCCAGGCTTCACTACTTGCTCAGACCCTTCCAGACGGGTCTGGCAGTAGCTGGAGGAGCCCCAGGACTGGTGAGCCCTGGCCCAGGCAGGTCGCTGGGAGGCAATGAATGATGAATTCGGGGCAGGGGAGGGGTGTAGAGTTGTTTGGCCTGAGAGTGAGGGAAGCAGGACCAGGTGTATGTCCAGGGAGAGGTCAGCAGGGCTGGTACTAGGGGTGAAAGCTGGAGCTGGCTGAGGTATGGGGAGGTAGAGCTGAGACTGAAATGGTTAAAAAAAACTCAATCCATATTCTGATTTGTAATCCTAATTGATAAACCCAGCCTTACTTCAACAAGTATGATTATATGAAGAAATAGAAGTCGTTAGAGTGAATTACATGTTTCGACCTTTAGTGTCTAATTCTGCAAATACAATAAATATGTGCTCAAATTGCCTCATACATTTTCAACAGCTTTGGTCACAGATGAGTAAATGGATGGAGTGGGCAGTAAGTCTTCAAATTTCCGTTTGAGGCAAGTTCCCTGGCATCTGGAATATGTCAAGTAAAGGTGTTGTCTTGCTGTAGTGTTATGCTTTTTATTACTTAATAAAAAATTGAAAAAGCAATCTCCTGGTTTTCTCCTTTGCAGGCAGAAGAAGTTAGAAGTGGCTATGGAAGAGGAAGGGCTCGCAGATGAGGAGGTAAATGCTACTTAAGTAACTGTTGCAGTGACTGCTTTGCTTTTGTTGTGCTACAGATGGGCATTTCAGGAGCTTACAGAACATCAGCTAGCATGATTCCCAGTTTTATTTTGTAAATTAACGTTGCCCCTGTAAATAACTTGTTTGTTAGGGAAGTTGTGAACACACTTGAGTGACACTTACAGTAGAATCATAGAATGGTTGGGTTGGATGGGGCCTTTAGCAGCCTGGTCTAGTGCACACACTAGAAGTTGTTGTTGTTGCACACACTCCTAGTTCACACTAGGAAGTTGTGAACACACTTGAGTGACACTTACAGTAGAATCATAGAATGGTTGGGTTGGAAGGGACCTTAAAAATCATCAAGTTTCAACCCTCCTGCCATGGGCAAGGGCAGCTCTCACTAGACCAGGCTGCTAAAGGCCCCATCCAACCCAGACTTGAAAACCTCCTGGGAGGGAGCAGCCACAGCTTCTCTGGGCAATCTGTTCTAGTGCCTCACCATGCTCATAGTGAAGAATTTTTTCCTAATATCCAATCTAAATCTACCCCTGTCCAATTTAAAACCACCCCACCTCATCCTATAACTACATATACTCCCTCCCCAGCTTTCTTGTAGGCCTGTTCTGGTATTGCAAGGCCACTATAAGATCTCCCTGGAGCCTTCTCTTCTCCAGGCTGAATGAGCTCAACATCCCAGCCTGTCTTCATAGGAGAGATGCTCCAACCCTCTGATCATCTTCATGGCCCTCCTCTGGACCCATTCCAACAGTTCCATGTCCTTCTTATATTGGGGACTCCAAAACTGGACACAGTGCTCCAGGTGGGGTCTCACATGAGCAGAGGGACAGAATCACCTTCCTTTGACCTGCTGGCCATGCTCCTTCTGATGCAGCTTAGGACATGGTTGACCTTCTGGGCTGCAAACGCACATTGTCAGCGCATGTCAAGCTTCTCATCTGCCAGCACCCCAAGTCCTTCTCTGAAGGGCTGCTCTCTGTCAGTAAGGCTTTTCATGCCACCCTTAGTCCTTAGGAAACATGGCTGCAGCAGTGTATAGCATGCTTTTATAATATTAAAATTATTTGCCATTCTATTTGGCAAGACAAAAAGGTGAGATTTGCTTGGAAGAACTGGGTAGAAAGCAGAATGCTGAACCATGTTTCTTTCTTGATTTAAACCATAAACTGGGCACACCCTTTCTCCATTTGGGTATGGATGAACGGGGATCTCTGTCTGGTTGGCACCTCTCAGAGCATTGATCAATAAGTTGCTTTTCTGAGGTCCTTCACACTGTAGCTGCCTGTACCGCCTTCAGGAAAGGCAGGGAAAGGAGTAGGAACAGCACTGTAGCCATTTCTGGGTTGCTGTGGCTGCCGTGACTCGTGGGAAGGAGGAGAAGCGAGTGTGGGTGCGTAATGCCATCTTGTGGTTTCAAACGGTGCCGTCATCCTTACACAAAATCTGTCAGGCACCGGATGGATGGATGGGTGGATCTCCTTAGCAGTCTTCTGAGGTCTTGTCGGCGTCTTTGGGAGCACAGCTGGACATTTGTCTTCACTCGGCACAAATCCCGTTGTTGCTTTTGCAGAACAAAATACACGACAGTATTTGGGCACATTTTTCTTTGAAATACAAGTGTTTACCTTCCATAAACCAAAGGGATTTGGCTATGGATAGTTTAAGTTGGATGTCTGTGGCCCGTAGGCTCCTTGTTGCCTGTCATCACTCTTTACGGTGGGGTCCAAGTTCCAGCTTTTATTGATTCTTCCCAGTGCCCAAAGCCAAGGGTTCCCTCCTCAGCTGCTGACTTTGGGCTTTGATGTACTTTGAAACAATGTGATTATTTTTTTTCTTCATTATTTTTATTATATTTAAGCAATTAAAAAAAAATAAAACAGGCCTCCCCCAAATAAAAGAAGCTGGGCCTGAAGCCTCTATGTAAACGACCGTGCTCGTAGATCATACTTTGAGGAATTCAGGGATACTTTTCCTTTTACATTTTCCCTGTAATCCTAATGGGAGAGAGAATACTTTACAGGAAGGGAGACTTGACTTTCCACTGCCAAATGACTTACACCTTTTATGTGTTTGTGTCTCCTTAGAAAAAACTGCGCAGGTCCCAACACGCTCGCAAGGAAACAGAGTTCCTGCGACTGAAGAGGACTAGGCTTGGCTTGGATGACTTTGAGTCTTTGAAAGTTATAGGAAGAGGAGCGTTTGGGGAGGTTTGTGGCACTCTTGCTTGCAGAGGTTATAAAAATTGAACTTCAAAATGAAAATTTTAATTTCAGAATACAAAGTTCCACTCGGGGAGTTTTATTGCAGAAGAACAGTGAGAGTGTGGGAAGTCCAGTGATGGACGTGCATTGATTTCCCAAGGCCCCAGGCAGGGCCCTTAGTTTCCCACAGCTGCCCAAACTGATGTTGCCCCATGTGGCCCCCTGAAAGGATGGATTTAGAGCTGCACAGCCCCTCTCTGTAAACATCCTCCCTGCCCTGTCTCACGTCACAGTTGTACTTGCTCCTAAATTTTAGCATGCACAACCTCACAGCTAACCTGGAATTTACTGGGCTCTCTAGCTTCTGCTAAAACAATTATCTACTTCACACTATCTGTTCATCACTAGTGTTGTACATGGTGTAAAAATATTTATTTTTCCATGTGTTTTTAAATGTTTAACAAACAAACTTGTCCGTGCCCAGCAATTTTGAGCCTTTCAGCAGATTCCTCACTGGGGAGTCTAGTTTCTGGGGAAGAAAAGGTTGATTGTGTTGTATTTCTTGTTACAGGTACGCCTCGTGCAGAAGAAGGACACAGGTCATATTTATGCAATGAAGATACTTAGAAAAGCAGATATGCTGGAGAAAGAGCAGGTTTGTGTTGTAGAATTCCCCTAGATTACAAACTTTAAAAAATGGCTGAAGTTCTTTGTGGTGGGTACTATCTGATCAGATTTTTCCACTTTGAAAGCCCCAGGAATGGTGTAACAGTGCAAAACATTTATGCAGTGGCTACTGCAGTGCAAAAGAATAAATAGTAGTTAGGAAATAAGGTCACATAACAGCATTTTAAAAATATATATTTACAATTTGGAATAGTAACAAAGATCAGGTTTTTTCTCCCTTTATTACTGCAGACTGTGTAGTATGTAATCAGTAAAACTGCATTGCAAGGAAAATGATTCTTGAGGAGTAATATGGTGCCAAAGTAAGAATGGATAGTATCTGATGTTTTCTTTTGATGGTCAGGTACCAAGAGATGTGGTATTTTTCATGGCCTTTGTTTTGCTTTGTGGTTGGGTCTTATTTTGCTTGGCTTTTGTTTTGTTAGTTTGGGTTGGTTTTAGCTTTCAGGTGATAGTTAACGATTCACTGCAAAGCTCCTGGTAGGACAAGGCAAACACTCCAGCACCGCAAAGCAAAGAAATCAAACAAAAGGGCAGATAAGAGAGGACACTTCCTTACCAGTCCAAACCTTACCCGTCATTTCCTTTCGTACTGCATTTCCTTGCAATGGTGGTGCTTTTTTTCCTGGTGTGGACTTTTTGTCTCCTCAAGCTCCAGCCCTGAATAGAGGGAACCACAGGAGCAGCAGCGTGTTCTGCCCCGCAGCCAGGATGTGTGTGAGCCCTCTAGTTGAAGCCATGTCCCCATTTTGTAACCTGATATGGCAAGGAGGCTGAGCTGACACTCTCCATTTCATTTGGGGTGGTAGTCTTCCTTGGAGAGTATGTATCTGCCATAAATTTGATTGCCTGTTTTGTTCATTGGAGAGCAACATGAGATAAAAATGCAAGAAAATTAATTTAGCACTTGTAGTACTAGGAGGTATCCTGGCTGGTTTGTTTTTTTTTTTAAGCAAGGCTTTAATATTATGTTTTATAGCTACATTGAGGAGTAGAGGGTGGAAAGAAATGTTTTCTAACAGGAATAGAGCTAGATAAATTAAAGTTAGGGTGTCTACTACAGAGAGAGAAAATCAATAGCTCTGTGAAAACAATGCGTCCATGTAAAGATGCTCCTGGCCAGTAGAACTGGGGAAGAGATACTGAAGATTCTTTGCTGCTTATTGGAAAGAGTCCTTGAAGCTGGAATAGTGGTAGATATTTTCTCTCCAGAAGTTTCTTTCTGGTGTATGAATGATGGATATCTTACAGCTGTCCAAAAATACTTTTCTGCGCATGTGTCTCCCATTTTCCTTCAGGGTGAGGGTACATTCTAGTGAAACACACACACCACACCCCCACACCTCTCTATTATTCTTAGTTTCCAGTGAATTCATGAGATAGCAGCTCTCTGGAGTTTTCCAGGTGAGGCTTTGGACTTGGAATCTTCTGAGCAAAGTCAGACGTTCCCAGACTCACTTGCCCAGGACCAGCAGCAGCAGTGGCCATATCGGTTCTGGGCCAGCTTCATGCACATTACTCACAGGAATGGCTCTGCCTTCTCTTCCCTCTGTGCTCCACATCCTCTCCCCCAGCCCCCCGCCTTAATCAGCCCAAGACCCTTACCATTTTTGCACTGTTTTAATTCTGGCCACTGATCTCGTGGCTACCTGCCATCATCTCTAAGGGCTGGAACTCATCCCAGCCCTTCTCCCACTTGCCCAAGGCACTTGCCGGGCAGTTCTAGTAAGGTTTGCCACGTACATGCGTGTAGGAGCAGCGTGCACAGCGTGGGTTGGGGAACTGGGCCACAGCTCACTGTCAGCCAGGGATTTCTCCCTTCACAAGAGTGAAGCTGTGGGGTTTTGCAGGAACTCATTAGTTCAGACGCTCTGTTGGTCTTGCTGGAGAAGACTCCCCAGGCTTGCCTCACCACGTTTAAACTGTGATGTACTTGTATAGAAGTAGCTGTTAGCTCTGTGTTTCTTTGTACAGGAGAAATCTGGTCATGTCTGGCAGTGATCACAGTGCATCTTGGTTCTTAAGTTCTCTAAGACCAGCTTTGGCTTTTCCCAATAATTTTGGTGCTATTTACACCTCAAGTGGCATGTTACGGTTTTGTCTGAGCTTGAAGGAGGGACACTACCGTGTAAAGCTCTGTGATGGTCAGCTCTAAGGTTTTTTTGAATGTTCCTATTTCATTTTATGGTATAGTGAAAAAAAAAAAGGAATTGCACTTTTACATCAGCTTTGTCAGTTCTTCCCAACAAACAGAAACAGCTTGATCCATTGTGTTTCTCGAGATTGCGTCTGCCAAGTCATGGGAACAGCTGTTTCACAGAATCACAAGGTTGAAAAAGGCCTTTAAGATCATCAAGTCCAACCATTCCCGTCCTATGCTAAGCCATATCCCCAAGTACCTCATCTACCCTTCTGTTAAACATATCCAGGGATGGTGACTCAACCCCTCCCTGGGCAGCCTGTTCCAGGCCCTGACAACTCTTTCAGTAAAAATTTTTTTTCTAATACCTAATCTGACCCTGCCCTGGCACAGCTTTGTCCCATTTCCCCTTGTCCTATCTCCTGTCACCTGGCTGAAGAGACCATCGCCCACCTCTCTACAACCTCCTTTCAGGTAGTTATAGGCAGTGATAAGGTCTCCCCTCAGCAGCACAGAATTGACTTCTGTGGGTTTCTGGTGGGTATTTTGTGAGGACTACATAGGATCTATTAAAAAATTAGTTCCTTTGCTAAAGGTCATGAAAACATATTGTAGGACAAGGAATATAATATGGTGTTCCTTGCTGAAATATTGAAATTCTCTTTTAATAATAGTAATTTTTGAAACATTTTAGGTAGCCCATATCCGAGCAGAAAGAGATATTTTGGTTGAAGCGGATGGAGCCTGGGTAGTGAAAATGTTCTACAGCTTTCAGGATAAAAGAAATCTTTACCTGATCATGGAGTTCTTACCTGGAGGTAAGCTGTATGTTCTGGTGTGAGGTGGTACAAGTACTTCTTCCTTAGCTTTTGTTCTCAGCTTCATAGAATCTTAAAACAAAGCATGTTATGTAATTTTAATGCTGTTTTAAATGAAGTCCCAGCCATTCCTGATTTTTAGGGGAAGGAGAAAATATGTTAAAATAGACTTGAATTAAATAATTATTCTAATCCAATGTTCTCCTTTTTTACTGCTGAAGCCATTAACAGTAAAAAAACAAAGGCAAACAAAAAACCTCTTGTTTAAACAGCTGATTTGTACAATATCTGTATTATGTGTTAAAATTCATTATATCTTCCTGGGCTATCCAATTAAGATTCCTACTTAGGATTTTCAACAGTTTTACATCCATTTTACTAAAAAAGTATGTTGGGTTTGTAGGTCCTTGCAGTAATAGTTTTATAATTAGTAGCTATAATGCCGGTTACGAGGTTAAATTTGGATTCTACTGGGGTTTCATGTAGAATTAGGCTTGTGAATTAAATGTTCTGATTTCTGAGCTGTACTTTCTTCCTTGATTAGGCGACATGATGACCTTACTAATGAAGAAAGACACCTTATCAGAAGAGGAGACGCAGTTTTACATTTCTGAAACTGTATTGGCCATAGATGCTATTCACCAGCTGGGATTCATCCACAGAGATATTAAGCCAGATAACCTTCTGCTGGATGCTAAGGCATGTGATGTGCATGTCAACCGCCTCTGCTTTAAACGTCTCGCCCTGGAGACAATGCCATTTATACTGGCGCTGATCGGTGGGAACCAGTAGTGCCACACCAGCGATTTAAACAAGCTGGGGTAAAGGCAGAAAAGGGTCACCAACATTTTCCTCATGGAATACCAATAGAAACCAAAGTGAAACCACCCTTGGTTTTTGGTGGGGAGCATTTTAACCCCTTTAAGGCAAGCCTTAAGGTGTCCAAGTGCTTGTATTCAATACATGTTAAAAAAACGCATGCCTGAAAAGTTCAGACAAGGAAAATCATCAGTTCAAGTCCTACACTTATCTCATTTGTTTTATTACATCCTCACCAGCAGAAATGCTCTGTTAGACTGACAGCAGCGAGCCATGAAATGGCCCCAGGACACATCACACACAAGTCTGTAGGCTGCCTACACTGGTGTCTCAGTTTTCTCAGGTCTTAGTGGTATCCAGTTCAAAACAAACCCAGGCAGAGTAGCTTCCCTCAGCTGCTGCACCAGTGTAGATGTAACCACTCCCAGGGGGCAGCAACCTGTCTGAGAGAAAACAGTCTCACAGTACATTAAGATTCAGTCATTATTTGCCTACTTGTCCTGGATTAGGTGTTCCTATGCAAATCCATTATGGCCTGAGAAGGCATGTGTGGGTACTAAACTTTCTTTTCCAAGCGCTACCTTTCTAAATTATCTCTTCATCTTTTTTTTTTAATTTTAATTTTTAAAATCTTTTTTTTTTTAGGGTCATGTAAAACTGTCTGATTTTGGGCTATGCACAGGTTTAAAGAAAGCTCACAGAACCGAGTTCTACAGGAACCTTACACACAACCCGCCAAGTGACTTCTGTAAGTACGAGGTGTCCTAGTTAAACATGCAAATAGTATTGAGCTGGAGCTGTGCCACGTTGTAACTTAGTTCTTGCTGGGGTAAGCAAGATTGGTGAGGCTGATTGCATTTAATTGGAAAACTGGAAATGCACGTTCCCCAGCACATGGGAGCATTTCAATTGATTTCTGCAGCGTTGATGTAGTTTTGTACGTTCCATCTGTATTTTAATGTAATTTTCACAACAGTGTTAGTGACATAGTGAGGGTGACAGAGCACTGGAATAGGCTGCCCAGGAGAGTTGTGGAGTCTGCTTCTCTGGTGATATTCAAGACCCATCTGGACGCCTCCCTGTGCAATATGAGCTAGGGAGCCTGCTTTGGCAGGGGGGTTGGACCCAATGATCTCTTGAGGCCCCTTCCAACCCCTATGATTCTATGATTCTAAGTTACAAAAACCCTCTGAAAGAAGGGGTGTGGGGTTTTATGTGCCGACTTACTAAAGTCACTGCCAATCTCATTAAGCTTTTCTTCAGAGTAAAGTTGCTCATCAACATGCCTTGGTGACACATCCACATCAGTGTTTTATTCAACAAATGTAAAATTCCTCTGCAGTTCTTCTTGGATTCTTCACTTGTTGCTTAAAAAAACCCCACAGCCCATACCTGAGCGTGCGTCACTGGATGCAACAATAAGCACTGCTGATCTCAGATCAATCTGTAAAATGAGTTTCAGCTGCACATTGGCCAGTAGTTACTCGCGATTACTCTCCTATCTCCAGTTTATAATCACATATCAGCCTGGAGAAGAGAAGGCTGCAGGGGGACCTCATTGCAACCTTCCAGTACCTGAAGGGAGCTTATAAACAGGAGGGGATTCAACTTTTTAAAAGGGTAGACAACGGCAGGACGAGGGGGAATGGATTAAAGCTAAAGGAGGGAAGGTTTAGATTGGATATTAGGGGGAAGCTCTATACAGAGAGAGTGGTAAGGTGCTGGAACAGGCTGCCCAGAGATGCCCTGTCTCTGGAGGTGTTCAAGGCCAGGTTGGATGGGGCCCTGGGCAACCTTGTCTAGATCATGCCTTGGAGGTTGGTGGCCCTGTTTGTGGCAGGGGGGCTGGAACTGTATGATCCTTGGGGTCCCTTATAACCCAGACTATTCTATGATTCTATGATTTGTTTCTGTACTGAAGCACTCTAAAGATGCAAAGTAGTTATTTGAAAAACAGAATATCACTCTTTTAATCCTCACAAATGCATTTATAACCTAGTGACTCTTTTTTAAATTAGCATTTCAGAACATGAACTCAAAGAGAAAAGCAGAAACATGGAAGAAGAACAGGCGACAGCTGGTGAGTTTAAAAATTATGGTTTGGGTGGTTTTTTAAACTATTTACAGAAAATGTTAAATAAAAACTCAGCATCAGTGATATTAGTTTTTTCAAAACTGAAAGGCCCTCATCTGTTACAGATGTTGGTCTCTTCAAGCTCCCCAAAATATAAATAACTCAAAATAAGGTGGTTTAGCGATTCCGGTTGTGAAATAGCTGGGAGATGAGGGTTGCTTTGTCTGTCTCTCTTCAGAGCTGTGACTGGCAAGACCCTGCTCTTCTCTATGTCCTCATTTCCCTTATGAGCATCTGGGCTCAGTCACCTCAGGTGTCAGCTGAGCAAAGCTGTATCTCGAGTTTCCCTCCTAGGCTAACCTGGTGTTAACACTGTGTGTGAACTCCCAGGCTTAATTGCCGCGGTTCGGTGTCACTGGGCAATGTGTGGCTGTGTGGCTCTTCAGAGAATTGTAGGGAACATTTCTTTGGCCTTCCACTGAATGGGAGTGTGATGGGAAGGCAGTGGGAGGGTGTTGGCACTGGAGTGCTGCAGCTTGGGTTTATCATGAAGAGTGGGCAGGTAGTAAAGGGAGCTCTGTCGCTACCTGAACCAAAGGGAAAGTATGTCAGCTTTGCTCATGGCTTTCACCCAGTAGCAGTTGCACAACTCTCACTTTTCAAATGTTGGAACTTTTTACTTTGCACATTCTGTTTAAAAAGTGATACTCTGCAGTATTCCCAAAAAGCTTTGGAGTTGTTTATTTTCTTGCTCTGCCAGATAAATTGATTCAGAGGAATCAACTTTTCAAAAGGGTAGATAATGGCAGGACAAGGGGGAATGGACAAGGAGGGAAGGTTTAGGTTAGATATTAGGGGGAAGTTCTTTACAGAGAGAGTGGTGAGGTGCTGGAACAGGCTGCCCGGACATGCCCTGTCCCTGGAGGTGTTCAAGGCCAGGTTGGATGGGGCTCTGGGCAACCTTGTGTAGATCATGCCTGGAGGTTGCTGGCCCTGTCCATGGCAGGGGGGTTGGAACTGTATGATCCTTGGGGTCCCTTCCAACCCAGACCATTCTATGATTCTATGACATTGTGAGGTTGCACTGCAATTGTACTGCCTCACGGGGGCTGTGCTTCACACCCTTACTACCGCTTAGGGACTGATGTCCCTAAAAACACTAGACCTCCGGGTCAGTAAAGACTGACATGGCAGAACTGTGTGGTGAAGCTAGATGAGTCATGAGACAGTCCAACAGAGAGGGTAAAAAGCCAAAATTTCAATTAGGAGCAAGACTGCTTGAAAAGGAGCCATATTCTTGCTTTTCCATCGGTTCAAAACTAAATGCCTTGGCTCTGTTTGATGAAATGAAGCCTTTTGTTTCTGGTCAAACGGAAGATTTTTTTCTGGCAAAGCTGGTTTTGCTGGACATTTTGTTGTGTTTTGTTTTGTGGGTTTACATCGGGTTTTGAGGGTTTTTTTCTTCCCACCCTGCCCCATGCCAAATTTTCCATCAGTAAAGAGAAATTTCCAAACAGCTCCAGGCTTGGTCATTAGCTGGAATCACATGTAAAAGGTTAAGAGGATGAAGCCTGCATCCAGCAAAGACTCAGTTTTGCAATAAGGATGAGGGAATACATGAAACAGCTTGTGTATCACGAGTGTCACGCACAGGAATCTTCTGCTGGTTATCCCTTTTAAAAAGGAAAAAAAACTCCACAAAAAAAAAAACCCAAACCTGAAACAGAATTTTTTGGGTATTTTAGTAATGCAGCTACCTGAAACAGCTCAGATGATCTGATGCTTAAGTGGGAATGTCCTGTGATTTCACTGCATTTAGGAAGATGATTTCCATTTACTTCGAAGGTTGTCTGTGCTTACTCACGTAAAAGAATAATGTCTTTAGGATTTTAGATGATGTGAATTCTCAAATCAAGCATTCTCATCCATCCAAATAGCAAGACCCTATATGTGAACCACCAGGAAGAGGTTTTGCAAAGTGTAAAAATGTAGTGTTTATCTTTTAAAGAGGGTTTGTTGTTTTTTTTCCAGGCATATTCTACCGTTGGAACCCCAGACTATATTGCACCAGAAGTATTTATGCAGACTGGGTACAACAAGCTGTGTGACTGGTGGTCGTTGGGAGTGATTATGTACGAAATGCTAATAGGTACGTTAAAGACCCCAATTTAAGAATCATTCAAAAGGCTCAAAAGTATCAGGGTCTGATATGTCACTGAGTCTGAGCCCCTGCATAGTGGAGAATTTAATTCAGTTCTACCTGAAGTAAGCCCAGCTTCTGGAAAACTTTAAAGTCCTTCTACCTTTCCAAGAACATGGGAGGAGATTTCCTGTAGTGACAGGACAGAGGGTGATGGCTTTAAACTGAAAGAAGGTAGATTTAGATAAGGTATGAGGAAGAAATTCTTCCTTGCGAGGGCGGTGAGGCCCTGGCACAGGCTGCCCAGAGAAGCTGTGGCTGTCCCCTCCCTGGTAGTGCTCAAAGTCAGGCTGGGTGGGGCTTTGGGCAGCCTGGGCTAGTGGAGGGTGCCTTGGTCCATGGCAGGGGGGTTGGAACTAGATGAGCTTTGAGGGCCCTTCCAACCCAAAACCATTTGGTGATGCTTCAGTTAGTTGTTTCAGTGAAAACCAGTTAGCTATTAAACGTTCTTGAGGTTCAGTCTCTTACTTGGAAATAACAAAATAATCTTTAATGTTGCATTACAAAAGAGAAAACTTATGACTAGTAGCTCTGCTAGATTTGGGAGCTATAGTGGCAAAAGCACAGGCCCCAGGTCACTTTCCTCTTCTTGGAAAAGCTTGTTAAGTTTTCCATTTGTTTGTGCAGGGTATCCACCTTTCTGCTCAGAAACACCGCAGGAGACTTATAGGAAAGTTATGAACTGGAAAGAAACGTTGGTATTTCCTCCAGAAGTGCCCATTTCAGAGAAAGCAAAGGACTTAATTCTAAGGTCAGTAACAGCAGCCTGCTTCTGACCATTCGCTCAGACCTAGGCTGCTGACATCAGGTTAACTTTCCGGCCTGCGTAAAGGAAGCTCTAGATTGGTGGGACAGTTGGTTTCTTCTGTGTTGCATTCCTTGCTGAATTAAATTTTTTTTTAAGTATTTAATTTAACATGAAGGATTAAGCTGTAATGATCTTGATTTGTATCACTGTATCAGGAGAAACAGAGCAGCCTTGGGGAGGGGGGTGGGGAGTAAGAAAAGATCAACACCCATTTTCCTCTCCTCAGAGGGAACTGCAAAATAATGGCTGGCCAGCATTTAATGCACTGAACAGAAAACTATGGACGTTCTGCATTTATCAAAATGACAGGTTTTTAATCCACTTGGTTTGCACTGGAGTTTTTCTGAGCGGGTTTGATGTCAAGGTCAGGCAGAGAGATTCTCTCTTGTCCTGGAAGGTTTGGGAGGGTGGGGTGTGGGGTTTGGCTTTTTTTATTTTTTTTAGTTCTTTTTTCCACCCCCCTCCTCCCTCCCAGGATAACATTACAAACTTAGGCAGTGTTGTTACAGGCAGAAAGGGGAACATACTTCAGAGGCAGAGCCAAGAACTAGAATTTATTATTAACAGCAGCAGCATGCAGCAAACATAACAAATACAGCAAACGGTTATTCTTAATCCAGTTAGGGGGATGCTAACAGTTCCATTTGTTTAATTATTGCTAATCCTTGTTAATAAGTTTTATGTGTAACAGTTTTAGTCCATTTTCAGTATGTATTTTTCTCTAGTGTTCTGCTTAACCTCTCCTGCGTGTTCTTTGCTGGAGTGAGTACAGTGTGGCTGCTGAGGGTTTCTTCCTCCTCAGTCTGGGCTGTGTTTGGGGCACTTTTAGATATCTTGGGCAGTTTATCTATTGACATGTCTGTCTTGTGGTATATACAATGACCACTGGAATTTATTTGTTTTTTCTCCATATATGGAAGTATTTAAATTAGGGTGAAGCTTTTTTTTTTTTAGTTCTAGACACTGTATTCCAACAGGGTCAGAGCAGCAGGTTAGGCAACAAACAACTGCCTGTTGGGTACCTTGTCCATTACAGCTTGGATGAGTTAGACAACATGTATTTCAACATAAAGGAAGTTGCAGGCAAAGCTCCAAGTATCTTTATTTTTCTGGATAGAGATTAAACCAAACTAAACCAAGCTCAAGTTCAGACAAAGCCTTGACAAATCCTGCGGCCTGGCCTGGCTAACTGTTGTTACGAGGCCCAAGGTCTATTATTAGTGCTTGGCATCAACCAACTGGCTGGGCTGCAGTAGAAATACAAGCAGGTTGGTTTGGGTTTTTGGTTTTTTTCCCCAAGTGGCAAGTAAAAGAATGTTACAGGCTCTAATTTGGGAGAGTTTGCAGCCTAACTTGCTGTGTTACTAAATTATCTGCTGAGAGTTTCACAAACTAGTGAGAAGGTGACCTTTTCTGTATTGCTGTGTCTGGATGTGGAAAGCACCTCACGAATCTGGATGATCGCGTGGAGAGATTATGAGTTCAGGATAACTAAATCAACAACCAGAGGCCTTGCTCATCTAGGCAAGCAGGATTTCACTTAACAAAGGCCATCTGACTTCAGAGCAACAGCAAGCCCATATCCATGTGTTACTCCCCATTTCCAGGAGGTCCTCAAGTGACTCCACACTGAGCCAGGCTAAGCTTTTTGTTTGACTTGAGCATTTTTTTTCCTGGTTTTGTAAACCCCCCTCTTTATGTCACTGTACACACTATTTGCCATCCTCAAAGAGGCTGCAAGGACAGTGTAAAAATTTAAAGCAGTCATGTCTTTGCTAATGCATGCAGAAGATAGCTAGGATTTAATAAATTCCTAGGGTGAGCACTGGTATGGTCACCATCTCCTCGATGAGACACTTCAGAGTCTTTTCTAGCCAGCCAGGCATCCATCCAGCCAGGCGTTGGTCCAGAAGAGAAGGGTCAGCTTCTGCTGCTTCCTGGAACAAGCCCCTGATGTCACGAGTTGCTGTCAGAAGGCTTCCACCTTGGGTTTTTTTGTTGCTGTTGTTGTTGGGGGTTTTTTACCTTTCTTTAGGGTTTTTTCCTTTTCCTTGTTAGTGTTTTTCCCTCTGCCTACTTGAGCCGGTAACAGTCCCACCTTGCCAGTCCCCTCTCTTTCCAGTCTCACCTTTTTCTTACTTGACTGTGGACTTTCTCACAGCTGCTTCTGAAAGACTGACAGTTTCTTCTAAGTTTGGGCTGAAGTTATGCAGCTGGGCCATATCAGAAATAGTCCTTGGGTCTTTGTGCCACCAGCACCTGGACCTCTCAGGAGAGGGAAGAGAGGGCACCAGGGAGAACGGGAACATGGCATGTTTTGAATATGCCTGGCTCATTGCAGTTCCAAAGGATGACCTCAGAGAGTAGTCCTGTTTCATGAAGTGTACCTGTTCTTGTTAATTTGACTTTGAAACATGGGTTTTAAATGGTTGAGGACACACAGAGGAATTTCCAGTGACAGGGACTTAAGCTTCCGTTCCAAACTAATCTTACAAGGCTGTAACTTGAAGTAACTTTCCACTAACCTTGAAAATGGGGATGCAACAGTTTAGGAAAAGTTCAAGTTACTGTCATCATAGCTTTTTGTTTTGGGGCTCTTAACAGTGTTCTGCTTCTCTTATTTCCCTCCTCTCCTGAACCCAACAGGCCACTTTTACGTTACGGCAAGGGATGGAACAATTTGAAACAACCTCCTCAAGCTGCTGGTACAGGATACTGCGGCAGTTTTATTTGCTGTTGCTTCTATCTGCATTTGTTGTAACATTCCCTTTATGTTTTTTTTTTTCCCCCCACTTTTCCAGGTTTTGTATTGACTCAGAAAATAGAATTGGTAGTAATGGAGTAGAGGAAATAAAAAGTCATCCGTTTTTTGAAGGCGTGGACTGGGGACATATCAGGTATATATATACATACACACATTTTATAGAGAAAATAAAAGCCATGAAAGCAAGAATTTAATGTGCTGTGGTGTCAAGGGTAATTATCTCCAATTTATCGTTCATTTTGAAAGGCAGCTACTGGCAGTAGGTGGGTGACAGTGAAGGTTCTCAGGCCTTGCTGACATTCATTGATCTGATCAGACCTTAACTGTCTTGATGCCTCGGCTTGCCTCAAGAGTGCCCGGGATGGAAAGGAATGGTGGTAGGGTGGCTGCGGAATTCCTGATGTGTGCTCTGGTATCAGCTCAGACACACACACACACACCCCTTCCAGTAGTAACAAGCTCTGCAGCTATTGCTATAATTGACTTTTTTTGTAATAGGAGCAGGAGAAAAGCAAAATCTGTCCCAAAAATGCAGGGGAAATAGATGAATGAAGAGGAGAGGCAGCAAATAGGAGGAAAATACAGGGCATGTCTTTACTGCGCGCTGCAGATACTACACCCGAATGAACTGGTATGTCTACAGAGCGCTGGGCAGAGGCGCTGATTCACCTCAGTTTCGCAGCCTCTGCGGCCAAAATCTGCTGGGCCAAGCCTGGGTAGAGGGCCTGTCCGAGGCAGCTGTACCGGTTCCAGCCTGAGCTTGTGCTGGCAGATGCTGAGCAACATCTGTGCGTACCCAAAGTAGTAAAGCCTTTCGAACTGGCTCTGGTAGCCCCACAGATACCTTCATTTGAAATGATGGCAACTGTTCAGCTCTCTTTAAGGTCTGAGATAGTTGGCTCTTTCAGCAATACTATGGTTTTCTACGTGAAAATCCAAGGTGTGGGCAGGTCACTGTCCAGCTCCTGTACTTCTCATCTCCTCTGGTGCAGAAAGCCCCATTTCATTTATCCTCTGAGCGTGGGAGGCACTCATAAGCAGCAAGAGCAGTAACATACCTGTTCATGCCACATTTGGCAATCTGGCAAATGGCTTCCCAGTTCCACCCAGAAATGGATGTAATTGAAATTGTGATAATTACAACTGTAATAAATTGGCAGGTGTAAATGAATGACTTTCCCACCATGCCATGTTCTAGTTTGAAAGCTTTCATGGGATGGATCACTCAAGTGACTTCAAAAGCCACCTTAAAGCTTCTTAAAGGGCTGTCTAAATCTTGAGCTAATAGAGCAGTAACATGTCAGAGCCAACTCATTTTGGATGAGAGACACTGGTGGCTGAACGTCAGGAATAGGTGCTACAGTTGAAAGGTATCTGGATGAGGTCCAGGCTGATGAGCACTGGAATTGTAAGGCAGCGCATCTGAGGGCTCCAAACGCAAGTAAGATCTTGCTCAGCTGGGTAGGCAGGGTTTATGAAACAGAGGTGAGATCTACGACCAAGGTCGTAGTGTTAGCTGTGTAGCAGGTAAGTGTGGAATGCTGTTTCGGTTAATGGGGAAAATGATGCTTCCCCCAAGTTTGCCAAGATGATGCTAATGCTAGTTAGGAAACCAGTAAATCTCCCCGTGATGTCAGCAAACAGGCGAGTCAGATACATCTCTGATGGACCCGGTGGAATCTTTGTGCTTTACATTTAAAGGGATGTTGTAACTTTAAAAAGCTGAGTTAAGCAAAACTGGAACTTAATGTATCTTTTCCTGGTATTGGCTGTTCTGGCATTTGTTTCTGTTTGCAGGGAAAGACCAGCTGCAATCCCTATAGAAATCAAAAGTATTGATGATACTTCCAACTTTGATGAATTTCCTGAATCTGATATTTTACAGCCAGGTGAGACTGCCATTGTGAATTCCAAATTTCTATCTGTGACATGCTAGAACTCTCCACGGATGCTTTTGTTGTTGTTTCTATTAATTTTTCTGATATCCTAATCAAGGTAATGTACACACTCGACCTAGAGACTTTCTTTCAATTATAAACGCAAACCTATCGTCTCTCATAGCTTCTTCTTTCTTAGAACTTTGGAGATAATAATAAAAAAGTCTACAGATTTTAACAATTAAATCTATTAGTAAAAATGGATTGGTGTATATAGTGAGCACAGACGAGGCTACATTTTTCTACCATACAGTCTGTCTGACCAAATTCCAGTAAAACATTAGTAACCAGTTGGCTTTTGATCTTTAATGACTTTTGAGTTTCGTGCCAAACATAAATACGCACATATTTGTGGACAGATGTTCAGACATGATTATTTAACATTGTGATTTACAAACCCAAGTGGCTCTGCAAATCACTGAAGGGTTTTTTAATTGTTAATTTCTATGGGCAAGTAGTGGAAAAGGCTTGACACACTGATGTGCCAGATTCTCCCAGCTCCAACTGTTTCCAATTAATTATTAATGGCTTAAAGACAGACATTGTTACAAGATATGTAACAATGATTAATTGATGACAGGTAAGTACAGATGTGCTAACAACCATAAGAATTATCAAAAAGCTGTGGTGGTTGTTTTTTTTCTTGAAATGGCTGTTCTTGAATGGCAAGGCAGGGTGTCCTTTTGATACAGAAGCAATCGATCTCCAGTGCTGAAGTGAAGGGTACATTTGTATTGGTTTCAGTATTTCCTGACCACTGGAAATATTCCTGTACATTCGGATACCTAAAATGCAAACTGCTTTTGGTGGGTTTTGGCATCATGGGTTGAAAATATTGTTACACAACTCTGAAAGCAGCAACCAGAGAGTTAAATACAGCAGCCCACTGTGGTGAATGTCCCTGTGCAGCACCCCAGCCGTGTGGGCCGCTCATAAAATAAGAGGAGGCTGTACAAGCCTTGCTGAGGCTGGGAGCAGGGAGGATGTCATAGGAGAGTAATATGTGTACAATGCGTGTAGATCTCTTGGGAGAACTTAGATCCCTTTCTTCTGTTCATAGTGAGGATAACATGGTGCCTATACGTGTGTTAGTGCATGGAGTGTCCTAAATGTTATGGGGGTTTGCAATTGTTACATCCTGTGGGTATTTTAGAGGTTCCTGTCATGGTATGCAACCTGTTCCTGTGTGTAGGCATGCTAAAAAACCCAAAACCAACTGCCCAAACAAACAAAATAACACCCTTTTTCCACTTCAGAGGCAGGCTGAAATGGTAACTCAGAGCATTGGCAAACAGCAGCTGACTTGGTTAGAAACAGGACTTCTGCAAGGAATTTTTGCTTCATGGGAAATCTGAGTTTGGGGCTGTTTATGCCAGAGCTCTGTGAAAAGTCCTCTGGGAAGCAGCGCTGTTTTTAACCGGCTTGTTTTCCCTTTTGTTTCTGCATTCTAGTGCCAAACACAACGGAACCTGACTACAAATCCAAAGACTGGGTTTTCCTCAATTACACCTACAAGAGGTTTGAAGGGCTCACGCAGCGTGGCTCGATCCCTTCCTACATGAAAGCCGGGAAGCTGTGAAGCCAAACGCAGGCCGGCGAACAAAAGACAAACACAAACCTCAGGTAGCTGCATCACCAGACCCGCTTGGCGTTAGTTATCAATACATCGACTCTGGTGCGCATCAGTTTCACAAGGAAATTCTACAGGATTAGGATTTCTAAGACTACTACAGGAATTAGTTGGCAGTGCCAGCTGGCTTCTTTTTTTTTTCCCCCCCCTTTTTTTTTCCTTTTTTTTTTTTAAATATTTGAATATTTTTGTTAACTTTATTATACAAAGGTACTGGAATAAAAGGAACGTACATCCCTTTAACTGCACTGCCTATATGTGTGTATAACGGTTAATTATGCCTCTCTGTACTGTGGCTTTGTTTGTACTGTAAACCATCTGATCCACCCAGGAGTAAAAACATATCATTTTATGCAGCATTGTTAATATACTGCTTACCTGGTGGGTTTTAGATATGCAGTATATATTAAAAAACAATCCCATGGCCCACACATGCAAAATTCTCTGAGCAGTTGCTCCAAGGGTGTTCCAGCTCTGGTCTGCAGGTACCCCATGAGTGTTGGCAACATTGAATTACTATAAATAATAGCAGTGTCCTGTGGGCCTACTTGAACCCTGCCTGCCCTCACTTCTCCTCGGAGGGCTTTATCAGCCAGTCATCCCTTCTCTTTCTTCCTTCTTCCACTGTGTGCAGTGGTGAGATAGTCCTCGTGATCTGTTTGGTGGTGTTTCTGCTTTAAATGATAGCTGGTGGGTGCTTCTGTTTAAGACGATGATGCTTTTTGGCATCTTCAGAAGAAAAGAAATCTGAATAAAAATTGGGAAGATTTTTAGCAGAAGGAAAACTTTCTGATACTAAGTTTGGAAGATACGGCAGGGTTTCCAGGGCTGCGCTTCTGCCTCAACTTTTTACTGCTCATAATTCAAGCAGCCTTTTCTGTCTCTGCAAAATGTATTCTAGAGAAGTGATCGAATTCCTGCCTTTTCTATTTTATCTCCTGAAGAAGTTCCAGGCAGAGGCGATGCTGCTATAGCCTTTTCTTTCCAGAATACCCCATAGCAACCTCTGCCAAGCTAGAGGAAATGGAGTTCTCCACTCAGACTCTCCTGTGGGGTCCATCTTCTTCTCCTATCTCCATCTATCGTGGACCATGGGATTACAAAGGATCAACTGAGGTTGCAACCGCGACCAACTGTGACTGAATTGGGCAAAGCATCTAAATGCCGTTCTCCCCAGTCTGCAAGATGGAGACAAACTGACAGGTCTCCTTCTCGGAGGTCAAGGAAGCTGAAGCAGAACTCCCTCCATATGCAGGGTATGGTTTTGCTTCTCAGCCCAGCTGCAGTTCGGGACTGAATTGCGCTCCTCAAACAGTCTGCAATTACCTGGTCCCTGGCGAATTTATCCGTGCCTCTGCCTGCACTAGCATATCATCTGCAGTGCTTTGAAGCTCTCGCAGCACAGTAGTGATCTTTTGATGTCATTTTCTGGTTACAAAAGATTTACAGTAATGAACAATTCCCTGGTAATTGAACAAGCAGAGCCACTGTTGTCTTCCTCCTCTGAAGGCAAGTGAAAGGCACTCTAAAACCTCTCCAAAGTACAGGATGTTTTGGCACACTGTAGGAAGGACTCCATTAGACTGGCTTTTGCAGCAAAATGGGAGTATTTATAAAGCCATCACAGAAATATTTATTGCTGTCAGGCACCGTGGCATCAGCTGTTCTGAATTATTTGTGTGCTTTAAAACCACACCAGGGTGTTCATGGGCTGCACAAAAGACCCTTTACCAGCAAGATTTCTGTGCGTCAGTGACTTACTGATGTGCATGTAGTCTTCCCTGAGCCAACAGCTACTGGGTTCCTTAGGGGCTTCAGTGATGTCTTTCCCCTGATATTTTGTCTCCCTTTGAAGGTCTATTATCAGTTATTTATACTACATGTCTACAAAAACCTTTAGTCTTCAGCTCATCAGAGAGGAGTAGCCGGTGCCTGAGGGCCCATCTGGTGTTCTGTCAGAACATGGCAAAGCTGAACTTTTGCCTAACTGCTGGACTTGTGGGGACAGCTCATTCATCTCCCAGTCTTTCTTCCCAGACCTTCCCCTAATTAATTCCCTATTACTGTTGGTGGGGCAAGATTCCTCAGAAATTCTCTGGTGGTGTTCTTAGCCTTGCCAGTGCAGTGAAGGTTGACATGTAGCCACCCAAGGACTGCCCCAAAAACCCCAGTAACTCACATAAATCCACCTTGACACTTTCAGGCTTCGTTCTGCCGGTGCCCTAGCAGCTTCTGAAGCTTCTCAGGAAAGGAAATTCCCTTGCTAAAGCCTTCAGTCTGTTCTAAGACGACTGAGGTAGAAAACACCCGAGATGCAAACTTGGCCTCAAAGGACACTGCTATTCAAAAGAGAATTGTTATTAGTTTTGATTTCCAGTCTCATTCATGGGGCACTGTGTGCACCAGGAGTGGAACCCCTGCGAACAAAGCATTTCAAAAGACCACAGTAACCTTTTCTTGTGTAAGAGAAAAAGAAGTCTTTGCTTGAACTTGCTAAGAAAGATAAGTTTCATGGAAACTGCAAGTGCTCAGTAATACTGGTGATTTTAAAAAATTTTTTTGTTTTTTTTTCCTGCGGGGCTTGGGGGAGGGGGAGATAAACACACTCATAATTTAAAGCTATCTATTAAACAACTGTGTCTGTGCGTACTCACTGGTTTACAAACTTGGGGAAAAAAAGCTCAACCCTTATATTTGTAACACTAAAGATAATACTCATTTAAAATTGCAGATGAGTAATCATATCAGTGCTCACATAGGAGTTATATCCATAGGAAAACAGCCTGCAGCCTATTTAGCATAAAATTCTGTATTGTGGTAGTTGATTTTTTTTTTTTAATTTTTTTTTTAAAAACATAGCATTATTTTAGTCAGTAAGTCAAGTTAAACAAAATATTAACTACTGCTTTTAGGATGATAATTTTTTTTTAAAGGTTGAAACTGTGACACTGTAACAGATTAAAGAGAACAGACGGTTAATCGACACTGGCTCTCAAAAAACGGAAGTGCAACATATCTTCTGTTTTGTTATGTCTGTCCTATTCCTTTGGATGGTTGTGTTTATTCCTTTGGCGATGTTTGTCACTGTGCCATTTATTTTTTTCTTATTCTTGGAGTACCAAAGATCCTGAAATGGCTTGATGATTGCAACCATGTGAAAATTTATTTTCTGGAAGTATGTTTTGTTAACTTTTGTTAAAACGTGGAATTGTGTATGCAAATTGTCATCAGAGGTTTGCTGGGAAGTTAAACCCAATTCCAGCAGGGAAAACTCGAGTGCGTCGATGGAAGTGGTGGTGAGCCTGAATCCCAATTCTGCATCTGAATACCCTGAAACTGGGGAGGAAGCTTGGATTGGGAAGCGCAGCCGAGCTTTTGCACTTTGTTCCATCTCCAATCAGCGTGAGTGAGTGGCCTTAGGTACAGGACATCAGCAGAGGTTGTTTCACGTGCAAAAGGAATTTAAAAAAAAAAAAAGGAAAAAAAAAAAAGAAAGAAAAAAAATTGCCAGCATTCAGACATCAAATATTGTTGATACCGCGTTTGCACTGTTAAATTTGCCTTGCTGGAGAGTTATATAAGTGTTATTTTTATAGGTCAATTGTTAAAACACCTGAGCCGTTGGATACAGTATGGAATAATAGCGTCTGACGTGGGTGAATTCACCGAAGTGCAAAGGGGCTTGCTGAAAGCTCTCCACACTACGAAGATAAAAGGGCACGAGCAGTACAAAGGGTGTTGTGTCGGCTCCCTCTGAAGAGGTGACTTTCCTCCTCGGCGACAGCAAGTAGGGAATACTGCAGTTTAGCCCGGTTGTACTCTAATGCTTAGGAAGTGCTCTCACTTTTTCAATAATATGAGCAATTACAAGCATTGTAACATACTGTACCTTGTCCTTTTAATGTTGATATATTACAGCAGCTCGTTCTTGGAGTCGAAATGGCAACTGCTATATTTTTCCTAGACTGTTTCATTAGTTGTGGTTGGGAAAGTTACTTAGAAGCATTATAAAAATTTATATGAGGCTTTTTACAGCATTTGAAAATAAAAGTAGCATTCCTTTTGTAAAGTTGCCTTTTTTTATTTCGTTATTTTTTCACACTGATGGGTTTGCTTACCTGCCGGAAGGGGAGACGCCTCAGGGCCTGAGGTGCTCTGTGGTGTGTTTGCGTTGCATGTTCCACAGGCCGTGAAAAGCCCAGCGTGGGTGCTCTCACTCAGAGAGCAGAGGTGGCAGAAATCACTCGACTCACACCAGCTGCAGTCACGTGAAGCTGCTTCAAAAACAGTTATTGCTCTTCACAAGTGAACGATGGAGCAACTGTTTTCAAAGATCAATCTTCTTCCTAATAGGCCATAATTTATTCAAGAAAGGCTTCCACGGGCAGTCGTGTCCTCTGATTCACTACAGCAACAATTTGGTGCTGCTGCTCCCCCTTCCTTGCTGAGTTTAGAGCAGTGGCAGCAGTTGTCAAATAAACATGTTTAAAAAAAAAAAAAAAAATTTAAAAGGATCGAGCAGGTGAAAGCAAAGAGAAGCCAGCAGCTTGTGACTGGTGTTCTGTGGGAGCCCTCCGGTGAACAATAGCCCCCCCACCACTTAAGAATTGCTGCTCTCAGCAAATGATACAATTTGAACAGAATTTTACAAATTCTGTTTAATGGGATGATGCTTTTCTTCCAGTAACTATCTATTGTATCTTAGAGCTACGTATCATAAGGAAATGCAGGTTCAAGCTGTTTATTGCATTACCAAATGCAATATTCCTCAAAAATACAGCACTTTAATAGCAAGTATAAACGCTTTGCCTTCAATGTGTGTAGAATTGGGGTTTTTTAAATCAACCACTTTTAAATATGCAGTTTAGTGTTTATAAAATCTGTTGCAAATATCTGTTGGGCATTCTTCATTTCCTTATTCCTGTGCATAAGCAAAACAAGTATGCTTTGGCCGATAATCTTTGTGTGGAAAGAGCTGGGAGGAGTATCCAAAACAGTCTGTCTTGCTTTTGGGAACGATGGCAATAGTGGTTCCCAGCTCTGGACAAGACAAGGATGTATCTGCAGTTCAGGCAGTGCTTAATGTACTTCTTAAGGTAATTTTATTTATCATTGTGTCCATTTTAACTCTCAGAGAGGTTCCAGAAGGCCTATCTCGTAGCTGAATTTCAAAGACGAAAGCAGGTTTTCAATGTGGGTGCCAGCAGAGTGTAACCTGTCAGCTGTGCTGGGTTTGGCAGTGCCAGGCTCTGCCACCCAGCATGCCCTTCTGCCTAAAAAGAGTCGCTGTCCAAAAGGTACTGGGTACATTAGCTATTGGGTGGGTTCAGTGCTGGAGCAGCACCAGTTAATGTATATGTACCACAATGAGCATATTCTCTGTATACTTCATGGCACAGGAACACTTCCCCAGTCGGTGTGAGGGGAAATGAATCTTCACACAAGCAGAGAGTTCATCTCACCACTTCCTACTCCTCCCACCACCTCTCTCCAGGTTATTTGATAGCATGGAGGTTACTGTTCTCTGGGGAAACAGGGCATGTAGGCTCGAACCTTCTCATGCTGAGGAAGAAAATTAGCCCAGGTTTCTCATTTCCCAATCAAGTCAGTGCTCTGCTAGAACAGTTTGTTTCTGATTTGAACTGACCCTAGATGCCACATCTTGTTTCCATACCAGCTGCTTTAATCTGTTTCTAGTGAGCCACCATCTGCTGCTGATTCTCTCTCCTCTAGGAATACGTGCTCTCTCCGCGCGCTGTCCCCAGGCAGCCCACCTTCGATTGGCAGCAGTTCTTTCCCTTTCAGGTATCCTTGCCCATCCTCCCCCACCCCAAAAGACAAAACCCTTGCCCTTGCCTCTATGTTTCCTACCTACAAAACGAAAACGGCGCTGAGAGGGCAGCTCATGGGCAGAGTTAAGTGCTGTGACCTTGAAGCTGTTGTGTAAAAGTGTATCCAGGGCCCCTGCTCCACATTTTGAAAAAGAGATGGCAGCCACAGATAGCAAGTGTTACATACGCACCAAGTCTATGTAACACCTGGTTTCCTTCCAGGGATGTAAGCAGAATCTGCCCCTCAGTGTGGATGTACAGGCTGGAGTATGAAGGTAATGGAGCTTCAAGGGGAGGAAGCTTCATCTGTGGATGGAGATGTTCATGGAGCTTCATCTGTGCTGTGATGTTCCCCCCCACCCCCCAGCTACGTTTGTGCACACGTGGCCATCCACAAAGCTTTGGGACTCGAAATGGGAGCACTGATTTGAACGTACACCTCTCGTGTCTGGACTTCCTCAAAAACTGCAATAGCTCTTCTAGTCTTGGACATTTTATTTCCCTACACAGCCTACTTCTGCCTGCAATGCATCTATTTAATAACAGCGAATGATCAGATAAGAACTTCAGTGACCTTTTTCATCACGATGGAGTGAATCACCAGTAAACTACAGACACACATCTAAAGATTTTCAATCCAGCAGGCTGGCTTTGAGGTTCCATCCAGCTCCTGCTGACATCAGCAAAAGATCGCTATCCAAAGCCCAAAGAAAGCCGTGAACAAGAACCAGGCTGTTTGTTGGTGCCAGGCTTTTACGTTTGATTTAAATGAGACACAAAGATTTTTGTATCTACACAACTGGTTGAAAAGCAGCATGTGAAGGGGATGCTGGTGGCTTCAGATACAAAGGTGACAAACTTGCAGGGTACCTCTGCCATTAAAGGAGAAAATATTTGTTTGATAAAGTTAAGCTAATGCCTTAAGGAAACTCTGCAAAAGGTACAATTAATTTAAACACATTTTTCTGAAGTAGCATAGTAGGTGATTGTGGGATTTGACGCAGACTGGACCCCAGTGTGGATTTTGCATATTCTAGGAAGCAACCAGATCCGCATGGCTTCTTCAGCTGTGAAGTTCACAGGCAGCAGACAACGACTGTGATCACAGAATCACAAAATCACGAGGTTGGAAAAGACCTTTAAGATCATCGAGTCCAACTGTTCCCGTCCTATGCTAAACCGTATCCCTAAATACTTGATCTACCCTTTTTTTAAACACATCCAGGGATGGTGACTCAACCACCTCCCTGGGCAGCCTGTTCCAGGCCCTGACAACTCTTTCAGTGAAGAACTTAGTTCCTAACATCTAATCTGACCCTGCCCTGGCGCAGCTTTGTGCCATTTCCCCTTGTCCTATCTCCTGTCACCTGGCTGAAGAGACCATCGCCCACCTCTCTACAACCTCCTTTCAGGTAGTTATAGGCAGTGATAAGGTCTCCCCTCAGCCTCCTCTTCTCCAGGCTAAACATCCCCAGCTCCCTCAGCTGCTCCTCACAGGATTTGCCCTCCAGCCCCTTCACCAGCCTGGTTGCCCTTCTCTGGACACGCTCCAGGACCTCAATATCCTTCTTATGGTGAGGAGCCCAAAACTGGACACAGTACACGAGGTGCAGCCTCACCAATGCCGAGTACAGGGACACAACCACCTCCCTAGACCTACTGGCCACACTATTTTGATGCATCCAACCAGCACAGTTCTGCTGAGCAATGTTAGGCATACTGATGGGCCCACTCTGTGCAACACTCATTGGGCTCCCCTTCTCATTGAATTCTGACGCCACGTAGTGCACTGATTGAAGGTGGTCTATGCTTCTGTATCTACACTGTTCCTATACAAGCTGCTTAACGTGCGAAAAGACCAGGAATCTGTACCTTGGATGACATGTCTTCAATCCTTGGATGCCAGGTCTGCTTCAATCAAGGAGAAACCTTTCGGGCAGCGATGTAATGCGTTGCTAGAATCTTTGCAGGCAAGATAGATGAGGTGACTGCAGCTTGGAGGCTCACAGACTGGTTGTGTGCAAACACAAGAGAAGGTGTTTTCTCCTTGGAGAAAACCAGCCCTCGCTGCTGGTTTTGCTCTCTCCTAGCCCTGGGAGAAAAGGCACCAGGTGGTATCTCGCTGATCCTAGAGACAGGACTCAGCTTGGTGGCTGCCACTTGTGCGACATGGCACATTTCAACTGCTTTTCATTTCAACAAGCCCCCTAAGCAGCTTTATTTATCCTTGTGTGGAGATTTGTAACAGCAACACTGTTTTTCAGAGACATCAGACATTAGGCTCCTGTCAGATATTTAGAAAATAGTGGTTTCTGCCAGAAATGAAAAAGCTATTTAAGAACTGAAGATGATTTTGTTTTTAAATCAAAAGTGGCACCAGCAAATTGAGACACTTTTAGGTAAGAGATTTATTAGCAAGTGAATGACTTTGTGAGTGCAAACCTCACCAGCCAGGACTCCAAAATGCAGCAGGCACCTTAGAAAACGCTGATCTTTTTGACCTGTTCTAATTTTGTTGGAAAAACCCAAAGTAAGTTGATCATCCTACTGGCTTCAATACTCAGGTTAGAGAGGGAGAGCAAGTAGGATTTGGAAGCTCTTCTCAAACTGGACTTGTCTCGTCACGCAAGGAATTTGTCCGTGATTCATAGATCTTTCAGGCCAGGCTAAATCACTCACAATCCAGCGTGATGTGCTACATAACATAATACACACAACTTCACTTACTGTGGTGTGCCAGCAAAGCCTGGATTCTTTTGTCCTGGTTTTTTTGCTTCTTCAAAGGACTTCTGTACTAATTACTGAGTGGAAATAACTTTAAAGAGCTTCCTTGGGTGGTTACAGTATGAGTATGCTATTTGTATAATTTTTGAAGCACAGGACTCTCTGATTTAGGGAAGAATTTTTGCTTTAAAATTACAGCAGATTTTACTAATGCCTAGACATGGCATTTATAGCATCATCAACAAATTGCTGGCGGTGCCCTTAAAAGTAATCCAATGACCTTCAAGCACAAAACTGCAGACTAAAACAGATATAGATATATAGATATATATATATATATAAATTGCATTCGTTATTCTAACTAGCCAGCCCGTTCCCTGGTACACAGTAAAACACACTCGATTCAAGACACAGGTATTGTTCTTCATGCTGCTTTGAGCCATGTAATCCCATGGTCCGAGGGGAAAGCATGACCACTTGTCTTCTGGAAGAGAAGCCTGGGGAAAAAAAAATCTGTGTTTGTTTTTCCAGGTATGCTAAGAAACTTCAGTTTACTGCTATTAAGTTTCAGCAGAAAAAAAGCTAGCTCACTCTTAAGCAGCCACCTTAGCATGTTTTTATGTGAAGCAATCCATGTCGCTCCAGTAACACCGAGCGACTCTCGGTGTTCCCTCAGAGAGGAGAGTGCTTTTGCCCAGTCGCTCTCGGCTTCTGAAACAGGTCTCTGGAGCGTAGCGCACGTGGAGTGAGCGTGGCCCCAGCAAACACACCAATCTGCCCCCTCTTCAGGGTGGCATCTCAGAGAAAAAACTGGCTGGGTGCTCTTCACGGCCTGTGCGACAGCCAAGAAACGCTGTGCTTTGGGTGGCATTAATCATTTCCAGAGAAGAGAAGAGGAGTAACAATCCAGACACCTTTCTTTAACCGCTCGGTTTCAGGCTATTATTTAACTGCTCTGAGGTTTGACCCCTTCAGCAAGTTGTTGTATAAGTTGTTTGGAAAAAAAGAGGCTATCAGTTGCTTACATAAAGCATTCTGTTCTCTATTTTATAGCTGAAAGCTACTCAAGAGAAAGTGCTCACCTAAAAACGGGGCACAAATATCAAGTGTGGCCTACTCAAAATCATTGTCTTACATAAAGTGGGATCCTCCCCTGCCAAGGCTTGGGGCTAACTATATGCTATGAACACCAGTTGCTGTCATATATGGAGTCCATAAAATGTTTGATGAAGAGACCAATCATCACCTTGGAATAGGGAACAAGGATAATAAATGATGTTTAAAAATCTGTGTTGACGAACTGGAAGCACGCTGTGTTTATAGAGAACTCTCTAACTGCCAGGAGACGCGTGGATGAGAAACACGCAGGAGACAACATGACAGGCAGAAATATTGCTAAGAGACTGATCTGATTTTCTGACCTGGACATACCATAAAGTGCTAGAAACTTCTGCATTTAATTACTTCTACTGGTGCACTAAAAAACACTAAGTAAAACTTAATATTAGGTACACTAGCTCTGCTTCTAGTGAGTCAGTTAAAAAAAACCCACAAACTTGCACTCCCAATGTCTTCATTGAATGCTCCCATCTGGAGAGAGCTTGTATTTGATAGCTGTTAAGCTCCTGAGTTTGTTAAAACAGTTTTGGGGAACTATTTAAACCTCTAGCAGATTCAGCTTTATAGCAACGGCCACCCTCAACTTTCTGTGGTTACCCAGTCTCTGAAACATTCTCAGTCAATATGGCTGACTCACTCTTCAGATCTCCAGAATCTCCTTCAGGTCTCCAGAAATTTAGGTGTCCACTGATGATGCAAACCTGGAGGCAGGAGCTCCTAATTTCAAAACTGGGGCAAACCGGTATTTTTAGCAGAGCCAGAAATGACATTTGAGCTTCCCATGAGTAAACTCTTGCAATTTTTTTTCAGTATCAGTTGTCACCATTGATGACAATGATTTTCTTAAAGATGGCAACAGTGTGTTACTCCTGATTTTTAGCTCTTGATACTGCTTTTTATGTTGTTTAGGGCAGAAGTGGTTTGTAATCACTTTTCCCCAATACAAGTTCTGTAAGACCAAGCGAACCCAGCGTGGTGGAATATATACCTCACTGCAAAAAACTGTGGGATTACGTGTAACTTCAGATTCTGAGATGAAAAGGTAGATTTACAAGGGGGGTGGGGGGGGGAAAGCACCTTACCAAAAAAAAATTATGCAAAGACAATGCCACAGTAGCTCAGTTGCAGCTTTTCAGCAACAACCCCAGCTGAAACCTGTGATTCCCTGGCCAGGTAAGAATATCCTGCTTGCACCGTGCACCCACTCTGCCCTTCCACGTGCCCAGTCTGGGGCTTGGGTTTAGCAAGGAGCAAGATGCTGCGCTGCCCACCCCCATGCAGATGGGGTACTTCCAAGTTGAATGTGAAATGTGTTGGGAGCTTCAGTGTATAAAAGGTGGCACAAATGGGAGTTCAGGATTGCAGCTGAGTAAACGTTCCCAACATTACAGCTTGGAGTTCAGGCAACTAGATTCTGCCTAAATCTCAGAAAGCTATGAACCAAACACATCTCTGTTTTGGGTTTTTTTTCCCCAGCTCCATCATTGACTAGGGAAGTTACCAACCTTCCACCACACTACATTAAATTCATAGGTGGGATTTTGTGAGGATTTACTTCCACAAGTTTGTGTTTTTGGCAGGCATATATGTTCATACATAATGAAAATAAAGACAATACTGAACTACTACTTAGATGGGATGATGGAAGCAACAAAGAAGCAGAGTTGATGAGGCTTCTGTTTCAAGTTATTAGCTTTCCTGGGATAAAATATTAACCTTCCTACAGAAACGAAACAGACATGGAAGCAGCTATTTCACACATAAGAGGTTTTTGTCCAGGTTTATCGAGCTACAGTAAGAATCTTTAGTAGGACTTCAAAAATGTCCTTAATTTTCAAGGGGGAAATAAAAAAAACTTTTTTAAAGAGTCAACGGTAAACAGTCTCTTCTAATTTCATAAATAACCATAATCGCCCATAGTCTTACCACCAGTGGTGAGGTGCTTATAAACATTACTACAAGACTCCCTCTGCACTGTTTCTACAGCTCCAGACTTCTTGTTTGGCTGCATGTGACTATCTTCTTGAAGAAAGCAGCCTTTCAGAAAACTATCTTTCAAGCAATTTATTTCTGCAAGAGCAATTTTATAACCCATAGGTTTGTCTTAACCCTTTGCATGCTTGCAACTTCCTTTCACCTGGACAGACAACTGGCATTCACATACATGTACTTCCCTGCAATGTAATGCAGTCAGTGATGAAAATACGCAAATAATATTAGTCTTTTTTATTAAAATCAAGTGGACCTTTTTTTAGTCCCACTTCCCTTTTCACTTTTAGCAAAAGATGCTTTTCTTTTAATCTTCATAATTTTATCATGCCTCCAGACCAGAAAAAACAATCACTTGTCTGCAGCTCAAAGACAGACATTTTAACCTATTAGATATTAACCGCTAGAACAGGTGACAAAATAATGTAAAAACACTTTGGAAAGTATTACACCTACTTTGTTAGTTACACAGGACCCCTCATTACTAATAACAGACACCCTGAAAGCCCACTGAACTGTACCCTCACAGGAGTAGCTTTCCTCGCACAGGTCACCAATCATCTGGATCCAGCCTTACTGGTGAGCGATACCAATGCTGTACATGTAAATTCCCTCACATCTGAATTCAACAGGTAGAATCGGGCACACACAAAGCCCATGAAAAGATGGCACAGGTAAGGAGGTGTGACATGAGGTAAAAGAGCCTATTTCACCACATCTACAACTGGAACTGAGCAAGCACAGACTACATTAACATTAACACGTAGGCCTGGGCAGTGAGAGAGAGGTTCTGTCAAGTGGAACTGGCACTGTTGACATCCCGGTGCCCATGCTGTGCTTGTAGAGCCTTCATTTCAGAGTAGCTCAAGAGGGGTCTGCCAGAGCCAATGTCCATTAACAGCTGGAGCACACGAAGCTCTCAGAAGTGCATCCTGAGGTCTCTGTGCGAAATGAACATGCTTCGCACGCACCAAGACTGCTCCCAAGAGACGAGCCAAAAGCTCAGTGAGGTGGATGGGTCCATACAGTCCCGGTGTCAGCAAAAAACACAGCTACACTCTCAGCATCTAGGCTAACCCAGGTCTAACACAATTTAATATACTGGTAACAGCCCTATTTTTAGTGTTTTTTACTGGTATGTGTGACTTCTCAGCCCTGCTCTGACCACACACCGGACCAGATGACCCAAACAGGCATCTCCCAACCAAAAATTAATTCCATGACCCTGATTCTTCCTCAAATAAGCTTCCTCTGTACAGCACCCTTAACACCTAAAGAGTACAGAGGCCAAGGCAAAGCGATTTGGGGAATCCCCCTCATACTGCAAAGGTCAGAGGTGGCCCACACCTTCCCTGGCTCTCCTCACATACCAGCTGTGAGAAGCTGCCCAGGGGGCGTATCAACCATACATTCACCACGGCCGGTATGGCGACCGGCCCAGAGCTCTAGCTGCGGACCCACCCACGTTTCACGCCCGGCCCTCCCCCGTCTGAGCACGG
>VZTU01010818.1:115324-129054 GCA_013400835.1 Zapornia atra
CTCCCACCCCGGTGTGGGTGGTGCGTTGCGCTGCGTTTGTGGGCCCATCGCGGGCATGTATGGTGTGGGCAGGGGTGGGGTGCGTGTCTGCCCGCCGCCGTGATGTGGCACGGAGCGAGTCCTGCGTGACTGTCGTGGGGTCGGTGCCTGTCGTGCAGGGGGCTGCGACTCGAGGCTGCGGCCGGCCATGGGGTGCAGCCTTTCGGGGAGGGCACGCCGGGCCAGCCGTGTTCCCGGTATCACTCCGGGGTGGTGGTGTTTTGGGCTTGTTTCCCTTTTTGCTCCCGCTGTTGTCTGCACGCCCGGCGGCCCGGAGTGTGAGCGGGGCGCTGCCGGCTCCTTCCTCCCGCTGAAGTTGGGTGGAAGGGACACAGGGGTGGATGCAGCGGCGTTACATTGTGCGCTTCCCGGGTATAATGTTCGCTCCGCGCTTCCGTTTATTACTATTATAGGTGTGTCATCGTACTGATGTGGGCTAAACATGGTTTTGTGCTTTTTTTCCTGTTCTTTTTTATTAACTTAGTATGTGGTTTACCGTTTCTGACACGCACTCAGCTGTTTCAAACGTTCCTAATACTCTAGCATTATTTTTTGAAGGTAAACACAATTTAGTATTTTAGGTATAGTGATTTTAGCTTCTGCTTGTGTGTGTGTGTGTGTGTGCCCACGCCTTATGGTGACCAAGGATTGATGTTCCTTCCTTCCTTCCTTCTTAATCATAAATTTCTGGTACTAAAACAAAGCTGGTTGTAATACACCAGCAGCCTGTTCGTATTCCTCCTCCTTTGAAATGAGTATGTTGCTTCCCCTCTCTGAGGAGAAGTGTTTTTTTGCATGGGGCTGTGGAAAACAGAAGCGAGCAAATCTCTCCGAAGTCATCGTCGGGGCTCTGTTTAGGTAGCGCCAATTCTCCAAGGTTTAGTAGTAGTAGTTGCTGTTTTCTAAAGGTCTGTTGGGTTACATGTGATTTAATGTATGTGGGGACCCTGGTTGTTTAGAATAATTGGCAATTTTCTCTCTCTGCTGCTTGATTGCTTAAATACTGGCACAGTTTTGTAGCAAGTAATCTAGTGTTTCTGAACGAAGTGGGGTTTTCGGTGGGTTTTCTTGTAGAATTTTTGCAGTCTGTTAGATTGTGCTTAAGACAAGGATTTCTATATCATGCATATACAGTAAAGGAAGGGAAATAGTCAAAATATAGACAAGCCCAAATACGTAGACATTTCCATTTACAATTAGATTTGGGAAAGCAATGAATCACATAGGCATTTGGTTTTTATTGTGAGACAAGCCCCCTTCCCTAGTTTCTTTGGTTACCCATGTTTACACCTGTTCTATTAGATTAGGATTTTGAAGAAAGGGGGGTTCTGTTACTTTTATCTTTAAAAAAAAACAACCCCAAAACCAACCAAAACCCACTATCTTAATCTTTGTGGTCTAGGTCCATACTAAGGTTAGCTGCTTAATAGGCTTTTTTCACTTGAGTGTACATGTTATTGTTGGTCTGCTTGCACATGATAAAAAGCAAACTCTAAACTGGACAGTTCATGTCAGCTGAGAAATTCATTTTAAGAAGAACTAACTTGGTGGGTGACTATGGGAAATGAATCGTTGCTAATACTTTGTTGATCCCTCTGTGGACTCTAGGGTCAGCTAAAACCATGGAACTTCTGCAGCTGACTTGGTGGGTATCATCATTTAACAAGAGTATGAATCAAAAATGTACAAGAAAAAAACCACCCTCCATTCCTTTAGCAGTATCTGATCAGAGAGGTATTTAGGGTTTTTTTCCCATAGTAGTGATCTGCTGGGTGTATAGGAGACTCACAGTTTCTATCAGTGACCTGGTTTGAGTCTGAAGCTGACTGGGAAAGCAGGGTAGCTTTTCAAGGGCTTGTGTAGTGTCTTTTCATGAGCTAGTAACAGTCATACTTTTTAATACACACCAGTAGGTTTGGTGAAATATTTGGTGTTTGAAATCTATTAAGTAAGTGTGTTATTTAATTGTAAAGTTGTGGTTCTTGACTACTTCTGAAAGTAATCAGGTGCCTGTGTTTATGCCCATTTTATAATTCAGGATGTTACCTTATTTTCTTCCATAATTTTGTGAAATTAAGAATAAATCCCATGCTCTTTAACCTATAAGAATTTATTCTCTGTGTAATGTTCATGAGATGACCTCATTACTGAAATCTGCCCCTTGCTCCTGCATTAGACATGCTTATAGAATTTTGGGGGAACTACATTTCTACTGTTTTCACAACTTAACTAAAATGAAAATTTCTGCCCCAGCTTTCAGTGAGAGGTACTGTGGGCTATGGTCTGGCTGCCAGGCTTGCTGGAACTAGTCTGAAGATGCTTTTCACGGCCTATTGCAAAGCTTTAAAATAAGTAAAAAGAGCATTTAATACAACTCTCACCCCATTTAGAGAATATGATTCTTCATTTTATAGGTCCTCAGATCTGCAAGACCTGTGAAGTGGTGCATATCACAGCACCTGTGACCTTCTTCCTCCTACTGCTCTGTGCATGTAGGATGTAGGCTTAGTTTTCTCATTCTCTAATGAGAAGCTGCAGTAATAATTCATTAAAATAATTTTAGAAAAATAACTCCATAGTAGAAGAAAGCAATTTATGTGACAGTTACTGGAAATTCTTTGACTTGGTAGCTATACTGTGTGTGCTGCATGTAAAGATAGATACATCTGTAATTGCTTAAGTCATGAGGTATATCTTTTAAAAAATGAGCATGTCAGTGTTGACAAAACCTGAGAATCTGACTTGATGTCTTCAGTTGTACTTTGGTTTAGAAAATTTAGGGTTTGTGTGCCTAGATTTGTGTGCATGTTCTGTATGACTCTGTATGACTGCATTCCGAAGAACTTTAGACTGAGACCCTGAAATCAAGTAAGTGCTCAGGGGCTGTGTGCACATTAGGGTTTTGGTTCAGAGAAACAGCATTGGTTTGGATTGAATCCTGTCATCCCCACTTACTGCTGATGGGTCTGGTTTGTAGGGCAGTTCTGGCACAGAGGAACTGGACTCCTTTTAGAAGAAACTAAACTAGAATTTCATTTTAGCAAGTTTAGGACTGCTCCAGACACACACCAAACATATTCCAACTTCAAACCTAAGGGACTAAACAGGCTGCCCAGAGAAGCTGTGGCTGCCCCCTCCCTGGCAGTGCTCAAGGCCAGGCAGGATGGGGCTTTGGGCAGCCTGGGCTAGCGGAGAGTGTCCCTGCCCATGGCAGGGGGTTGGAACTGGACGGGCTTTGATGTCCCTTCCAACCCAAACAGGTCTGTGAGTCCGTGAAGCAGAGGTTTGTTCTCTGACAGCTTTAAAACATGTGCACTGTAAGGATTTTTGGCCCAGTGAACCAGACTAAATATGATTTAGTGTAAGCTCTCTGAACTACTTACAAATGAGAAACAGGGGCATCTGCACCAGTTGCTTCTCTCTACTGACCTGTTGCTGTTATGCCACTGTAGTTAGTAGCATTGGTATAGCCTAATAGCTTGTGAGAGTAGATTGCAATTTTAGTAACTTGTCCAGTTAGATTGAAGAACACTTATGTACCACTTTAACTACAGTCACTTCTAACATCATTTTGACTTCTTTAAACTTGTCAAAGCTCAAAATTCTAGTTACAAGGTTTTGTGCATGCCAGGAATGTGAATTTTGAAAATACACAAGTCTGTGGCACCTGTAGTCTTAGAAAGTTCAATTCAAAGCAGCTTCTTTCAGTTCCTTTGCTTCTACCAGAAAGTGTTTCGAAATAGGAAGATGGATTGAAAGTGTCTCCTTAGAGAAGTTGTGCCAGTGTCACAGCATTGTTAACTTAAGCAGCTGCAGAGCTGCAACAGATCTCAAAGTCTGGTATGTACAGGCTATGAAGAGTGCCATATCTGAGTTTTATAAATGTACTTATTCACTGATATTTTATTTCAAACGTCATTTTCTGCTACATCCTGATAGGTGTATTTAGGTAGTCCTTTTTAAGCTGGCTAAAATGAGGGCTGACTGACAGGGGGTTTAATTAATTTATTAATAACTACATGACTTGTATTTTTCTGCTGATTTTTGGAGTGCTTTATATGTATCTTGTATCAATTCTAAATTATTTGATGAGTCTAAAAAAGGTCAAAATAATGTTTTAGTACGAAAGTGATATTTTAGGAAAGCCTATGGGGAGTAAAGCTAGCCAGAAGAGCTAACCTTCTGGAGGGGAGTGGGTCATGAAGTGGTAGTGCATAATTAAGGCAATGATTTTGAAAGAATGTCTTGAGCTTATTAAACTTGTACGTGACACAAACAATTGCTGTCTATGGCTGTTATACTTTAAGAATTGCATGACAGGTCTATAGCCACCTTGGGTGGGATTAATCTTACTTACCTTTAGATGTCTACAAAGAAGATATCCAAGTCTGAGCCAGGTAGCTTGGTCTGGATGTAATTACTGAATAGGGGTAGGCACCCTTGGGCTGTATTTCATCTAACTGTAGAAATCTATTTTAGATTGAGATTAATCACCCTAGAAATGTTGTATTTCATCTAGCCAACAGTAGGAATCTATTTTAGGTTGAGATGAATCACCCTAGAAATGTTTCCTCCCTCCAAGGAGGACTAGGATGGCTAGTTCAGATGTGGACATCTTTATTTGTTCAGATGAATCTCACCTTTTACAGCTGGTGGAGCTTGGCCATAAGCCTTTTCTAATAGCCTGTGTTTGTTTAGGAACTGGAAACCTTCAAACTGTTAGTGGAGAAAACAGGTCAGGAATGTGGCGTGTGTTTAGAAAATGTTATTGTCGGTAACTGGAAAAACGTACAGTCTCCCAGGCCTTGATTCTTAGTGCACTGCATGTGATAATTTACACAGAACCTTTGCTGAGCATAGGAATACAGTTAATTTCCTATGTCTTTACTGTTTTGGGGTGGGATATGAAGTAGTTTTGTGTCATCTATTTGCAGGGTGGGTTTGGTGGGGTTTTTTTTGGTTGTTTATGTTTTTTAGAAAAACAAGAGAGTTTGTACTGCCAGTAGGGCATGGTCTTCTATGTTGATGTGATGAGAACTGTGTGTACCGATAACCATTCCTCAAATATTTTGTTTGCCTGATTATAAAATATGTTAAAATTAATATTAAAATAATAGCTTTTTATTTCTGATAGGCTTCCTTGAATTAGTTATTTTTCATATGGTATGCTTGTAATGCTTACATGACCTTTGCTTTTTTGCAGAGAATGATCTCAGTGGGTTTTTTTTCAGTATTGCTTTCATCTGTCCTGATGTGCTTAATATGCTTTTAAAATATTTTAATTTTTTAATGCAGATACACATATATGCTTAATACTGAGAGCCAAGCATAGATCATAAATAGACATGTGTTTGAGGAATGATTCAGTTCCCACTAAAATTTGATTATTAGTATGCCAGGGCACTAGCAAAACTTTGAAATGAACAGTAGTAATTTTTTTTAAAATCCCATATAATTTCTTAGTTGGATTTTCATTTGTCTTCAAACCAGAGTAGTCTAAGTAGTAGCCTTTGGGGTGGTAAAGCAAAGAATCTCTAGCTGAATTAAACTGTTTCCGGGAGTTTAGAAATTGACTAATGATTTCAGTTTTCCTGGGAAATACACTTGTAATAAAGAATGGTCTTTCTAGATACTGTTTTTCATGAAGCAAGAGTGTTGTGAAATTAGGAAATATTTTGTTTTGCTTTGTATGTTCTTAGGGATATTGGGTTTTGATGTTAGTGGTATGGAAATGTTCATGGAAATCGGAGATATTCACAGCCAGGTGCACAGATGACAGAATCCAGCCTTTTCCTACCATAGAAGCACACCCTGGATATTGGTATGGTATGAGCTGCATTCTAGCTCATTCTCTTTGTGAACCCCACAATTTTGAAATCTGTTACCCAGCTCTCCCCAAGTGGTATAGCTGGAGATGTGAAGAAATCTTTCATCACAGACTGCAGAAGGTTAAGGCACTCTTCAGGGTGCCTTGGAATCACCTAGTATCACAGTGGCAGCTATTATAAACCCCAAAGAGATTATTTTAAAGCGCTCTTACTGACTTCTCAAAGCTGACTTAGCTTTATGAACTGTGTCTGTCTGCTTCTTGTGCAGTGAGTGGTAGGTATTATAAAGATTTGCTCTTGTTGATTACATTCCAAATAATTACTACTAAGTTTGGTGGTTCTGAAACTTTCAATTTCCCTGGTTGTTTTCTTTTGCATTGTTTTGGGGGGTTTGGGTTTGGTAATACAGATTCCTTGCCTTATAGTTTTGTCTAAGATCACCCAGCTATCTTGCTGGCATTTAACGTGGCATTTAGTTTGTCACAATGATAGTATTTAGGACTCAATTTATCACCTAAAAATTGTCAAAGTTCTTAGTAGGTTGTAATTGCTGATAATCTAAACATTTGTTATTGTTTTAGTCAAGAAAAAGCAAAAAGGGTGTTATTAGGAAATGGAGAGAAGTGCAGTGTTCAGAATGCATTGCTTGAGTGTGAAGGGGGGAAAAACAGTAGCAGATATTTTGATAATATGAAGGATAAATTGGAAAAGCTGTAAATGATGCATTTCAGTTTGCTGCTTTAAAGGGAAGCGGTTCAGAAAGCAGACTGGCCATCTGTGAGCAAAGGAGTATTTAGGTCAGTGGGTCTGTTCTCTCCTGCTTTGTTCCACGACAAAAGGATCTGTTGTGCTGAAGGCGTTCTTGTCTTTCACCCATGTAGGTTTCTGTTTAGTAAGTACTCTTTCATGACTATTCATAAAGTATGATTATACTTCAATAACTTAATCTACTAATTGTAGGCTGCTATTACCTAAGTGAATTTAAATTACTTTTTATAACTAGTTCCCTTGGAATTGTTGAGGGGTTTTTATTTGGTTTGTAATTGCAAGAATTTATAGTAGAAAAATAAAACAAGACTATTATGAAGTGAGGATTAATCATATAAATAGTTCTTACATCTGCTGTTTGTGCACTTGTAGTATTTATGATGTCACTTCTTTTAATATATTTTTAATATCCCTAACTTGAATGTTTTGTATTTGAAGTAACCAAATTTTCTTTCTATTGTAGATGCCCTAAGTTTGTTACTTATTTGTCAATCATTTATTGATTCTTTGAGATTCCATCTCTTTTTTTGGAACTTCCTGTGTGACTTAGTGAGTCAAAGAGCTTTCTAAAATAAAACAGGGCTGACTCTGTGTAGTCTGACTTGGTAGGGAGAGGATTAGTGGAAGACCAGGCAAGCTGTTATTCAAGTATTAGCCTATTTTCATTTAGCTCTCCAGAGTAATATTCCAACAGAAAATGAGAACCTAGGAGGTAATTTTTCTGGTGTAAGATGTTCTTACACCTAAGAAGAAAAAAAAATCCACTGTGTATCACTCTCTTTGTGTGCTTTTACCTGTCACAGATAGCATAGATGCAAAAAACCCACCCCAAAACAAAAGCAAACACCTTACAATGAAAGTATCCTGTTTTTCTTCCTGCTGGATTTTGACAGTACCTATCTTGGGTTTTGCCTCCTGCTAAAAGTAGATGCTCTCTTCCTTGAATGACCTCTCTCAGTCCCTCATTTGTCCTCAGTGGAGTTAATTCTTGTACTGTCTCTAGGTGTATCACATAGGAAACTTTCCTTACTAGGACAAGAAGCCTAAAGGACTGGCTGCATTTGCTGAAACAGACTTAATTCTGATTATTTAGCTAACCATCAACTGGGTGATTCTTTGTGATAGCTTTGTGCCAAGATAGAGAAAAAAGTGTGATAGTACTTAGATTCCCGGAGGCAGTTTTCCCTTCCCAGTAGGTTACCAGTGTTATCTTGGCTTGTGACTTCTCTTCTGTTCCTCCCAGAATCAAAGCCATTATCCTCAAGAGGAGAACTGTGAGGGGAATTTTAAGGTAGAACCTGTCAAGCCTTCAATGTTCCTGCTACTTACATGACTGATGCTATGTGTAATTATAGGTTTTATGTCAGAAACGTAGTTGTGGTGGACTTTCATTTTCTGGATGTTCAGCTTATTTTAAAAAACGTTTTTTCACTTAAACATAGAGTTTTAAAGTTGAATTTTGTGTTAGTTGCAGTATTTTGATCTGCTAGTGAATACTACGTTCTGTGATTTTGCAGCAGGATGCTTGAGGTGCTGAGGGGTTTAAGTGCAGTCAGCTCAGCTTGTCTGAGGTTGTGTCTTTTAGATTGATTGGGTGTGTTGATTGGGTTGATGATGAGATCAATACAAGAATTGGAGGACAGTGTAGTCTTTTCTGTACCTATGTTGCAGCAGTGCAACCCTTATGACTTACCTGTCAGAGGCATAGAAGCCACCCGCTGGCAATTTTTTTTTTCCACGTGAACATCAGAATGGATACATGATGATGTAGCTCTTACTGGGCACTGAGGTGTTTTTGTTGGTGTTTTTTTTCCCCCATTCACAGATAACTTCTCAGTAGATGGAAACCCATGCGTTGCTTCTGGAGCCCCCAGCCTCATGAATCCGATGACAAAGCCTGCTACCACCGCGTCCTTCAATGCTTCCGTGGCTGAGATTCCAAGGAAGCGCAAGGGAAGTGACTCTGATAACCAGTAAGTGAATTGATTCTGTCTGTGTCTTAACACAAATTTGAGACAATTATCTGTGTTTTATGCAATCTGGTAACTAATTCTCTTTCCTTTACCTATTACCAGCATTTCTTACGGTTTCTTCTAAGTGTGTCCTTTGACAGTCCTCAGTTATTAAAAAATAGAAAAAGTAATCCTTCAATCTAAGGGGTATGTGTAGGAGTCTATCATGTCATTTCCTGGCCTGAAGTACTTGCTGAAATTTCAATCCTAACTCTTTTTTTTTCTTTTTTTTCCTTTTTTTTTTTCTTTGCCTGCTGATAAAAGGGAAATTTTCTTTGCAGCAGGTTGTTACTAAGTTGCTTGAAGTCTCACAAGTGCACAGTAGAGTATCACCTTAAAGCATGAAACAAGATTACTAGTTAAGCTCTGTGATCTATAACTGCAGAACCCTAACTGCTACTTCAGGGACCAGGGCAGTCCTTAAATGTCCAGACAGACCTGTGACCTAAAAATGAGGACTGTTCTACAGCAGTACTAAGTCTTTTTAAGTGGGTCATACTTTACTGATAACTGTTGACCGTTTTCTTCTGTTCTATAACTGCCAAATAAGTGCCAGTTAACCAAGGAATCATTTACATCAAAAAAATTACTTTTATAATGTGATCTACTCAAAGTTTTATTAGCCATAAGTAAGGGACACAAGTCAGTATTAGTTACTGGCAAACTAATGTGGAAAGTCCACCTTTAAAAGGGAGGAGGCAGGGTAAAAAATTTGCATTTATTTGTGATTATTAAAGCATTTAATCCCTGCATCTTCTGTAGTTGGTCTGTTGATCTAGAGAATGTAGCCATACTGTGGCTGTTGATAGAATTGTCAACTTGGAGCTTCAAGTGTATCATGTAGATCACTGAAAACTCCAGAAATAGATTAGCTTCTGGGAAAAAAAACCCAAAACCCAAATGACCAAACCAACCCACAAGTCTCCATTCTTTTTCGGTAGCACTTGTTGATTTTTACCTGTTCAGTGGAAGTATTCAATAGTGTTTCCCTGAAGTTTGGATCTCTCTGGTTTCATGAAACTCCTGTCATAAAAAGAAAAATTAATGTCCAAGTTGAAATACTAATTGAAATAGTCTTGTTTTATAAGAACAAGTAATTAGTTTCTAAAAACTAATGTTCATGCTGAATATAACTAATCAAATGGGGCTTCCACTACAATTTTTCAGTGGCTTTTTTTCATTGGATATATCCAGACACCTTTTGTGCTTCAAACTACATTTTGCTTACTTGTGTTTCTGCAGGGATGCAGTGGAAGTTGATGGTGATCCTCAGAAAAGGTATGCTTTATAAATGAATCCATTGCTGCTTTCAGTGCTATAAACATGCTGCATGTTTGGCAAGATGAGCTGTGTGTTTTCCCTTAAGGAGTGCTTTGTCCAAGGGCAGCTGTTTGTACAGCACAAGATGATAAACATAGGTAATTAACAGGATGGGTAAGCTCATCTAATGTTAAGGTTTTCTTCTAAGATATTTCCTTCTAAGAACACACTTCAACTTGTTTATAAATCTACCAGACTTGTTAGAATTGAAGTTATGGTAAGAATGGGAATGCATGAAAAGTAACAAATCAGACAGCTGGGGAGGTGAAGGAAAGGTCTTGTACTCTTCTAGGACTGGTGCACACAAACATTTCTTTTGTTTGTTCTAACCTTGTCAGGTGCTTTTTAAAATAACACCTACCACAACTATGTTAAAGCACTGCTGTGGCAAGGTAACAAACCAGAGTTAAGATTGGATGTGCAGCGTAAGAAAAACCCTTTGGGATATGCATGTTATGGGATAGTTATTAATTATATAATTGCTCTGTTGTGACTTCTTTTTCTGCACTTGGAAAATATATTTGCTTCTATGTAGCTGTGCAGTATTTTTTACCCTTGTAGTCAGTGTTTGGTGCATGGCTCAACGCGTAGTATACAAATCTTTGGAGGTAAATTACTTGTTTCTTTGTGTATTTTTTTCCATGGTGCTTGTGATGGAAAAATGTGAATAAAAATGCTCATTTGCTGCCTTTAAAACCTCTTGCTTTTGTTTTAGAAGAAACATGGAAGTATGTTTAATTGAGAAAACAGAGGAAAATGTGATACTCTCTTATTTTTTCCTGAATAGTACAGATTCTGTTCCTTTAGTACCAATTAAGTGTATCTGCATTGTAGCCACGAGGCAGCACTTCACCCTATGTTCAGGCAGTCAAGGTAGTGTTAATCTAGCTATTTATATCGGTAACAACACGGCTGTTAGGGTAGAGGCTATAAAAATCCATTGAAGTCTGTGACTGATTGCTTGAGCAGCAAATTTGTTCTACTTCCTTCCTCAAGTAGATTTCCTGAGGGAGAAGGACAGATAGTTAATAGGCCACTGCATTGCAGTTGGTCTGGCTCCACCTTCTCTCTTCTCTAAGGTCAGGCAATGTAACTTCTGTTGGTGTTCATGATAAAAGTTACTTTTAAAATGAAAGCAACATGCTAGTTATTGTGAACTTGTTTAACTCTGAAAGTTTCACTGAAGAAAAATCCTAGGGTCTCAATGAGCCCAACCTAATCCTGTGTGTCAGACTGGCTAGAAGATTTCTGGGCTCCAGTGAAAACCCAGGTTGAAGAGCTGCATTGTGTGTTAGTTTGCCTCTGGCTGTTGGATCCTGGATGGTGTCAGTGTGTAGTTAGAGGTGGAAGCAGTTTTAGGGGGCTTTCCTAAAGCTGTAATCTCCAACTGTCCTTTTACTTCCTACTTCCATTTCCTCATAGGAAATATCTGGTGACTGATTGGCCTGTTTCCTTGCAAACCTTCTGGTACATTCATAGGTTAGCTGGTCTCTCCTCTGGAACAGGGTTTAAAGTACTGCATGTTTTCACTGATGAATTCAAAAAAGCTGAAGAACTGCTGTGGAAACATTAAAAATATTTGTATCAGCTGTTAAAGAAAATAGTAGTCTCCATTTATATGGGAACTGCCTCTCTGCAGGTACCAAATTGCTTGTGCTGACTTGGCAGGATAACTAGTCAGCTGTGTTCTAAAATTCTTAATAGATGGTGGTGAAGAATACTGTGATCGTAGAGAAGACCATTGTCCTTGTTTGAATCATCCTTTAAATTTTCTTGCTGCCAAATATTTATCATGATACAGGCACCTATGATTGTCTTTCATTTACAGTTTTATTGCATAGGCTTCCCAGTCATCGCTCTATGGTATGGGTAGATAATTTTTACTTTTTCTGACCATAGAATCATAGAATGGTCTGGGTTGGAAGGGACCCCAAGGATCATAGAGCTCCAACCCCCCTGCCACAGGCAGGGCCACCAACCTTCAGGCCCAGATCTACACAAGGTTTCCCAGGGCCCCATCCAACCTGGCCTTGAACACCTCCATGGACGGGGCATCTACCACCTTTCTGGGCAGCCTGTTCCAGCACCTCATCACTCTCCCTGTAAAGAACTTCCCCCTAATCTAATCTAAACCTTCCTTCCTTCAGCTTTAATCCATTCCCCCTTGTCCTGCCATTATCTACCCTTTTGAAAGGTTGATTCCCCTCCTGTTTATATGCTCCCTTCAGGTACTGGAAGGCTGCAATGAGGTCGCCCCACAGCTTTTTCTTCTCTAGGCTGAACAAGCCCAGCTCCTTCAGCCTCTCTTCATAGAGGAGGTTCTCCAGCCCTCTAATCACCAAGAGCAATTAAAGAGTACTTTAGGCCCTGTCTAGGCTGTGTTCTAATTATGTTGTTTTCTCCAGGATAAAAATAGCCTTGTAGTTATGAAATATCCCCACAATGTGTTCACGTAACTGTGAATATTGGAAGTTATGCTCTGGTCTCTTTCTAACATGCATCACTTGCTAGATCATTTTTGGTTTATGAATTTCTGTGAGTTTGCTTTTCTTAGAGCCATGGCAAATTTGTAGCGTTTTCTGCATCTTCTTGAATTAATGGGAGGAAATAAGTGCCCAATATTAAATCTGCAATATTAAATCATATTTTGTTTTTTCTAGGAGTGAAGATGAAGAACATGTTAAAATAAAAGATTTCAGGTAGTAATTTATAATAAAGTACATTTTTCTAGTAAATACCAGGATTAACCATAGTAAAACATGATTTTGTGGGTAACATTCATTAAAACGGTCAAATATTTAAGTCAACTTTTCCTTCCTAAATGTGTGGTAAATGTTTAGAGTCTCCTTGAGGGTTTGACTTTCTAGTCATTTCAGTGACAAGTCGTGTTACAGAATCTCTTGAGTGGCTCATCAAAAACATGAGGTTAAAATTCTGAAGGTGAGAATGAAATGCAATACACTGGAGCTGGGTATAAAGGGAGGAGTCAATCTGCAGTCTGTATGAGTTTGAGAATTGTTTTTCTTTCTAGATTTGCCTCCACTTGCAGGTATTTAAAATTTATCCCACATGAAAATGGATTCAGCTAAAGCATGACAAAGAATTCTTGCTCTGGAATGAAGTTTTGTGTAGGGAATCACTTGAGGTTTGCCATTGCACTTTGAATTCACGTCGTACCTGAATCCAAATGGAAATTCACATAAGGCACTTGTAAGGTTTGAAATAACTGCGTGACTGAATGCAGTCATGATTCATCCAGACAAATATTTTAAACTGTAGATAAGCCACATAGTAAAACTTGTGCAGTTTTATAAAGTATCTTTTAAAAATGGAAGTGTCTCATTTATCATGCAAGCTGAGATGTCAAAGCAGAAATACATAACCCACTCTGCTGTCAAAAACATTGTTTATACAGTATGGTAACTATTAAATATGAAGTGTTCCTGTAATTTAAATAAAATCAAAGAAGTGAAAGTGTTCCAAAATATATTTACAGGGGTTTTTAACTCCAAAATTATTTTCTCTTTACTGAGTATCCCAGACTGCTACACACGATTCTGTTTTTTCCATTGCTTTAATAACTTTTATATTATATTGTTAATGTTTTCCTTAAATTCTGATTCAGCAGTTGGAGGAAAAATTATTTAAAAGACTCTGTTTGAGGGTTTCCTTAAACAGTTATTTCTCTCCAGTGTTATTTTTTTCTTTTTTCCCCTCAAGCTTATTGGGCAGCTTGATTTCTACACTCCCTCAACCCCCCCCA
>VZTU01010821.1:10143-57134 GCA_013400835.1 Zapornia atra
CTCTGGCTGGCTGGAGTTTGAAAGCATCACGGAGGCGGAATGAGAACGTGCGTGGGTGCGCGGTGGTAACTCCACAGACGGTTCTCCCGCAGCTCGCCGCAGCCGGCCCGGAGCATCCTGCAAAGGGCCGGGGGCCGCAGCGGGTTTGCTTGGTCCTGCCCCCGAGAGGCAGACCTGGGAGCAGCGCTTCCAGCACTCATGGCAAAGCCATTAGCTCAGTTTGGCTGTGGAGGGGCCCTGAGGAGGACAAACGCATTCCGGCACAGCTCAGGAACGGGGTTCCGTGGTGGGTGAGAGCAGGGGAGGGGGCGACTGTCGGGCGCTCGGAGCGGTGCGGGCAAAACGCGGGGTGGGGGGAGGAGCGGTGGTGGTGATTGCCCTTGCGAGACAGCGTGTGCGTTTCCAGCCCCTCTCTCGAGTGGTTCGTACTCGCTGTACTCTCTTCCACCCACCCCGTCCTCATCTCTGATCTTTCGGGCCGCCCCGCGTAGTCCTGGATTGCTCCCGGTGCAAGGAGAGGGAAAGGAGGAGACGAGTTTCGTGCGTTTGCGGCGCTCGTGGGAAACGCGAGCGCCTGCATCGGAGGCTGCGGCAGGCATCGGGTGGGAGGGAGGCGGCTGAGCCTTGCTGAGGCCAAAGGGCAGGCTGAATGGGACCCCTCTCATGCCAAAAGCCGTCCTTTCAGGTTCTTGTTTTGCGCAAAGCTCAGGCTTTGGTTTAAATTCAGATCCCAGGAGGGCTGAGTTTGGCTTTAAGAGGTCTCTGTTTCTTCGCGTAAGAAATGAAGGTTGCTTTCTTCCTTATCTAGGGTTGCTGTCAGCATCCTGCTGCGGTGAGGTGTGCTAGCTGAGCCTGCTGGGTCTGCTGGCTTTGCTCCTAGGAGAAAAGGTCTCTGAGGGCACCGGGAAGGATGAACTGCTGCTTCTCAGTGCAGTCCTGACATGACATTGAAATTAAAAATGAACAAAAAAGTATTCTTCAGTTTGCATGTATATTAAATTATGAATGGTTTCTTCTCTGTGGAGTAGATGCTGTGCCAAGTGTAATGGTTTTATGATGGTTTTGTGACGTGCATTGTGATTTAATAGGAAATTAGCTGACATTCCTAAATTCGTATCTTATGGAACCTTAGGCCATCTGATCAGCATTGTACCGTAGTACCCTAGTTAGAACCACAGCCAGGCCTAGATGGTGGTGGTAAGGTGGGGAAGTCACAGTGCTATCCTCAAGTTTCTAACTTGATGGATTAACTCATTTGGTCACTTTATTTATTTTACCCACAGTCTTATTTAAATTGGCATGCTTCCTATCCAAAGTACCTCTTTGACTCCACTTTACACCTCTTGGTTAAGCTTCACGTTAATTTCAGAATAGGATTTGGAAATGGAACTTAATAATTAAAAGAAAAGCTGATGAGTGGGAGCTAGCTTGTAATACTGTCTGCACGGTTTGCTTGCAGCAAGAGACACATGCTCGTCGTAAGATATGACATGTCAGTTTAAATATATATTTCCTTTTCTAGTTGGTGGCGGGTGAAACTTCTTTTGTACTATTTTTTAATGGCAATTTTGCTTAGACGAGCAGAAATACATACAGTAAGAGCCAGGCAAAGAGAAGTCAACTTGAAAGTTTTTGAAGCATGTTAGGAATCAGGCTTAGTTTCCAGAAGTTAAAATGTTATGAGCAAGTAGATATTCAACATTCTTAAAGTTTTGTTTTGGTCTATATGAGAAGGCCTTTTCGGTTTCCTTTTGGTAGAGAAGACATTAGCAAGGCAACAAAATTGTTTCTACTAGGCATAGTTCTGAAAATGTCTAGGTTTCCAATTTTTGAATTTTTAAGTGTGGTTAACTTAATTTTGGTCTAGCCTCAGACCAAGGGCCTTGCAGGTCTAAAGAAGCTCTTGTACCAGGTTCTCTATCCTCCACTCAAAGTACTGCACACGTTTGTAATGAGTATATTAATAATGTGAAGGACAAAGGCTTCTTGTGATTAAAGTTTACTTTATCAGTGTAGATCGCATTTTGATGTAAGCCCTTAAAAATTCTAATTGATTAATGGGTTTCAGATGGTGCTTCCCCTCCAGTGCCCCTCCCCCTGCTCCTAACATGTACAGTATGCTCCAAGTCAATCTGGGAAAGCTCCAGAAACCTTGGGCTCTATTGGTTGTGGTATAGTTTAAAAGGATAATAAAATAACTAGAAAAAATTAATTTCCTTACAAAAATATGCTTGCTGCATTTGTGAACTCATGTTTTATCTGCCTGTTTATGGTAGTGAGAAACCTTAAGATTACAGATATACATGTTGAGGATGATGCAGGAAAGAATGACCTGTTGTTCCTTGCAGAAGGAAAGCTTTGCAGTAGCTGTCGAAGAGGAACTATGTGATGTAGTATCAGAATCACTTTAAAAGTGATAATGTTTGTTTCTACATACATAAAAAAGCCAAAGTGAGAGTGATTATTTTTGAAACTGGAAATTGCAGGTGGTAAGGGTTGGCTGAGTAACATCTATCAAGTGAGTGACAGGTCTCTTTTTTCCTACTGCTTTTAGTCCATTTTAAGGATTTTTGAATAAGGGAGCTTTCACAGTTTCACTTGGGGAAATTATTCCACTGTCTAGCAGATCTCACCATAGGGAACAGTTTCCTGACAGCAAAAATATCAATTACAGAAGTTGTTAGTTACTTCTGTGGCTCTCAAAGGAAGAGATTCATATATCTTCTCCCTGCCTCCTTTCTGAATGTGTGTTTAAACATATGTATGTGGATCAATGAGGGGGTGGAAAAACAAGAGCAGCCTTTAGTTTGTGGACTTACCATATGGACTTACCAAATTTTCAATATATGCCGAGGCAGGAAAACTGAAATCAGTTTTCCAATGCTGATGTATTTATGCTCAGATACGCCACGTATGTAAAATTGGCACTTGCCTATGTGAAAGTGGCAATTGCAGGTATGGGTCCCAAACTGTGGGCAGCCTCACTTCTGCTTGCACAAATACACGATTTGTTGTGGCAACTTAATCTGTTTATGAGTATTGAATCATTTATTTAAGTCTCTTTTACATACAGCTTGCAGTTATGGTAAGTGATCGCTTCACACAGTCCACTTAAACTCGAGTAAAGTTTCAAAAGTTTTGTTCTTTTCCATCTGCTTGAGGTGATTAGAACTAGCAGGGAGATCCAGCAGAGACCCTTGCCAGATACTCATGAGCTCTGTTCTGGCTTTTGAACCTCTGTCTCCTCTCTTTCCAGGATGGCTGCTTTCCAATAGCATTACCTTCTCCCTAAGACAGCAGGAGATTGTTTGCAGTTATAGCCGATACCCCTCTGTCAAAGCCAATGTGCAGTCTAGTGCTCAAGTTCCAGTTCTTTCAGAGAAAACTATTGCTGCTCTTGTCTGAGTTGCTGTCTACCCTCTCTACTGCTGACAGTAAAGCTATTGCACAGTTGCATGCGTGTTGTTTTGTTTTCTTCTGCAACTGATAGCTAATGTGCTTCCTCAATCATGTAACCAGAGACTTCATTTCACAAGCTTAAAGCCTGCAGATTTAAGTTTATGAAGATGTAATGAGATAGAGTCTTTGAACCCAGTGTCAAGGCAGAGTTATGCCATTTTCTGTTCCAGTTTTTCCAGCTTTGTAGAGCAGCTAGGCTACCAAATTAGCATATGTACAGATCTTGAGTCCTGGATGACTCCGGCTTTACTGTTAACTGAGCAGAGCCAGTCAGTCAGCTTGTCTGGTAGGTGACAGCACCTGGGTGGCCAAAACATATGTCTCTTGCCTACTGTCACACTCAAACTGGTATGGTGGAGAGGGGAGATTGTGTAGGACCTTGGCATCAGAGGTGACTTGATTCATCTCTGTATTTCCTTTATGGTTTGGGTTTTGCGGTTTTTTGGCTACCTCCATAGACAATTTTACCAAGCTTTTATTCTTTTCTAACTGAATAGAAAGGAAAATACTTGTTTTGCTGGACACCTAATTTCTGTGCTAATTCTTAAACCAAGTCATAAAGAGCAAGTGACTCAGCAAGACTTCTTCATCCCTGACCTGGAAGGATTTAATCTAGGAGCAAGTTAAAAGGAGCAGTTCAAGCCTCCTTTTGTTTGAGAACTAATAATGCACGTGTTGTAATTAGGAATCAGGCGGAAGTGACAGTGAACTTTGTGTAATACAGAAAGCCTTGCACGGCCAGCAGCTACTTAGCATAAGCAATTATGTATCTCTGCTGAAACTGGATGGGTAATTTGGAGTAAAAATTTACTGGTTTGTATGGTTGATTCCTGGGGTGTAACACGTGTATTTTCTGTGTATACATGCACACTTTTATATATACATTTTCCCTATATATTTTGGTTGCAGAGTACCATTATCACGATTTTACAGGTAAGGAAGGTGGTTGGAATAGGAAATGGAATTGAATCCAGGGATCTGCAACTGTGAGTGTCTAATTGAGCAGCCAGTTTTACTTTGTGGATTAAACAGTTTTTCCCCTCTGTGTGTTTTGAGTACAGTGTATAATTCTTGAATCCTTTTGTTCTAACAGCTAACCCCAACAAAAGCCAGTGGAATTACAGGAGATTATTTGTTTGATTCTCACTGCTTTCACCTGATGACCACTGACAATAATCAGCAGATAGTGCAAGTTACCCTGCTGGCAAAATAAAAGCGGGGAGCTACAATACACAGAAAACTAAATGTACTACTGTAAAGCCAAATAAAAACTTCATTGTTTGGTAGAAGCAAGGAGAGAGTAGTACAGCCTTTTGGTGTGTTGAATCTGTTACATGTCATTGGGCGTACTGTAAACTATCCCACACTGAATTCTTCAGATAGACAATAAGTCTAAGAATTTGAGATGTTGCCCTTTTATTGAGACGTAGAAAAAAAGACTGTGCTGCATAAATATGACCTGTAACAAAACAGAATATAAAGTAGTTAAAGACCTATCCTGGTCTGCATTCAGAATAGTAGGGGGAAGAAGTTGCTTTTTGAGGATCAAAACATTTAGAGGTCAGTTTTGAAAATGCTTGTACATCTCTCATGAGCGTCAACAGTTTTTTAGAGAAGTGTAACATTCTAAAAAATATTTTATGTGTTTGTGTTGGCTAGTTTTAAAGAGCTGTATGTATGATGATTGGATGTTGCAGTTAGAACCTAGTGAGATTAGGAAAACCAGTATTTTGTGGTTACTTTGTTCATACTTTATGCCTGCCAAAAGGAAAGGATAAAATAGTTGTGGGAGCCAAAGAGGCTGTTTCAGCTGTGGTGATGTGTCTCTTCAATGCTACTGCCTACCTCTGTGGCAAGTTAGTTCATTTCTCCGAGCAGATTCCTCACTGCCAAATTGTCAATAAACTTTTATCCAGCTCACCACAAAATAAGTATGTAAGGAGGTGACTTAATGGTATCTAAGGAAACAATCAAAAGCCTGGCCTTGACTACAGGTGTGATCTTCAAAGGGTCTTGAAGGAGCTCAGGACCCAGTTGCTGTTCCCTTCACCTAATTTAGTTCAGCTTCTTCACAGATCCCAGCTAGTATGTGAGGAAGTTTTAATAGTTAATATATGGACTGACACAGCTGGTGAAGTAGACAGACAATGTAATGAAGCTTAGGTACTTCAGCACTGAACTATCATGGAGGCTTCAGTTTAAATTTAAAGGTTCAGTAGTGGTCAGTGTTTGCATAAAGAATAATTAAGGACTGGATAGCTTTTGATGCTTGCAGTTTGATAACTGACCCACAATAACAATTTGTGATGAGAGCCACAGATAACAAAATGCATTCTGCTCCTTGAAGGATGATTTTGCAAATTTTTATTCTATCATTGTTTTTTCAAAAAAATCTAAGCTAAGAACTTTGTTGCCTTGATTGTAACAAGCAAATGTTCTCAAGTGTAGGGCAGGTTTTCAGACAAGTAGGGGGGAAGGGAAAATTCATTCCTTTCAAAAATGAAATGAAAACTTATGCAGAGATAAGGTTGGATTGTATGTGATTCAACTGTTATTCTTCAGAGTTTCCAGTGAAGACTCTTCATGTGAAATAGTTTTCTCATTCAGCAGTCCTCACTTAGCATGCCTGCTTCACAAATTAACTCATAAATTATTATTAATTTAGGGCTACTATTTAAGGTAGACCAGTATAGAGATGCCTGAATCATTTTCATCCTCTAGGGATTTTGTCACCTGTCTATCTACCTTTCCTCATCTTTCCCAATTTCTTGTTCTGAGGACCTGTGTCCTATTAAAACCACCTTAAACTCAGAATATCCTTCTTGTCTCTGGATCTTCTCTCTTCTTGCCACCACCATTACTACCAAACTGCAGCACCCATGCATCCTTTGAAATCTGAGCTCTTTGTTCTCCCACTTTTATTTCTTCAGTGAGTCTCCAAAGTTCCTGGAGGCCTTTAGACATCCTGGATGCTGAGTTTTATGAAGCAAGGGGTAGGTCAGTATAAAATTTATTTGGACACCCCTTTATTTTAGAGCCAAACTGAAGTAACATCTCAAATCCCTGAATTCTCTGCTCTGCATGTTCACTGAGACTAGCTTGAAGTGTAAATAGACTGCAGTGCTTGTTTCACAGACTGACGGGGAAACCCAAATGGCTTCCAGAAACCTTCACTCTTTTCTTTCCTCTAGTCTTAAAGAAATGCAACTTTCAGACCTCAGAATTACTTCAGGCCCACTGGTGGTGGCAACCTGTATCATATTGGGCTGGATGTTGGGCATCTTTTAATACTGGTGATTAATTAGCTTCAGGTTTCATAGGGCACTTTGTATACATGGTATTGGAAGTGATAACTTTGATACACCTTTCTTGGGGGGGAAAGAAAAGAATGCTGTCAATGTAGTTTTCCTGTTAACACCACTCTGCTCAGTATGTGTACCATGTGTTATACTCCTAGCAGGGCAGACCCTGCTAAGGGTCCCAGGATAAATATTGCTGTGTGCATCCCAGAAATATAAAATTACAGAACGGTTTAGGTTGGAAGGGGCCTCCAGTCAATTAGTTTAACCCTTTCCTCAAACCGTGGGTGAACTGTGAAATTATTTCCAGTGAAGAGGTGCAGTGTCTAACTGCGTCCTTTAGTACAATGGCGCTTCTTTTTTCAGGTATATTTTTCCAATCTGTATGTCAAAAGAAACACATTGCAAGGTTTTGTTTCATAAATATATAGATATGTAGGTGTTAATATACCCTAAAATTGATTACTAGAAGCATCTTTGTTTTACTTTTATATTGTATATGAAGGGAACATCGAGGAATGAGAAATATTTTTACCAATATAATTTCGCAGGTGATTCAAGAGAATAAACCAGTTTCAGTTTTAGTTCTGATGATCCCAATAGTTTATAGACCCAGAAATAAGAAAAAGAATATTTTAAGAATTTTTCTGGAAAGAAAGTATGACAGGTGTTTATACTTGATTTTTCCCAAAAAATCTTAGAAGACAAGGTGGAGTCAATTATCTACCCTGCCTCTGTTTCCATTTTTAAAACAAAGCAGTGATTTGAAGCACTATATTGTCATGCTAACTTCTTAGTTGTTAGTATCATCTAGTCTGAAGTAATCTATTTTGAGAGACATTCCAGACTGATTTTTGCAGAGCTAACGTTCTAATTCTTCTCTTCAGTCCCTTGCGCCCTGCCTCACATGAACAGGTATGATTTGGATTTCATCATCCCAGAAACTATAAATCCAAGCTTTAATGGCACATGTTAGTCTATCTTAAACTCATTTTCTTGATAAATAAGGATTTTATTTTTGGGGGGGGGGGGGGGTTAGAAAAATGAAAAATCTACCGATAATTCAGAAATGTGTATTTATACAAGGGAATAAAGTCTTCTTTAAGGTCTGGGTTTTTTCCCCCCCTCTTCAACTGAAAAAATCGTCTCTTGTAGTGAAAGATGAGCCTATCTCAAAGGCAAGTTGATTTTCAGGATTTGGGGTGAGGTACTCTCAACGAGAGTTAAAGCGTATGTTTTTGTGAACAAGGAGTGTATGTACCCAGGGTATGGTTAAAAATGCTGGAGTATTTTAATGGGAGCATTTAAATATTCCATATAGCATTTCATATATTTAGAAATGTTAGATACAGCACATCTTTATGGAAAGGCAATTATTTTTTACATTCAATAAACTATCTTTTTTTTTTTTTTAAAGGAATTTGGTTTGGTATTCTTCTTATTCCATGCCACAATAGAATAGTATAATGTGTTGGGTTTTTTTTCTTTTTGGTTGTTTTTAAGGTCACTATTAGGTCTTACCTGACTTGAAAGGTTTATGAAGGACAGAAAGAAACAGTTATTTGCAGTGTGTCATAAGCTGAAGCCAGCTGGCGTGTGTGATCGCAGTTGGCATGGGTCAGCTGGTTGACAATAGGCAAAGAACTATACCGTATGGTCCTTCCACTCCCACTTAATCTGTCTGGTGCCACCTCTGTAAAACCTTGAGACTGCTGGTTGTCTGGGATTTCAGCAGGCTACAGCCTAGCAGGCAAGCAGTATCTCAGCTCATTGCTAGAAGCATTAGGGTCCAGGTCGTGCTTTCTGAAAAGAAAAAGAAAAAAATAACCTTCTTTCCTTAGCACACTTTTGCCACAAATGGGAGAATTAGTCCTTTAGGAACAGAGATATAGGTCCAGTGGGCCCAACCTCTCTGGCTGCTGCAAGAGTCAGACCACTTAACTAACATATAACACATGATGTATTGTCTTACCTGAAAGAAAAGCTTCAGTAAGTTGTTAGTGAAGCAGAGGAGTGTTTGTATAAAAGGTGGAAGTGGGAAGTGTGGGTGACCAGAAGAAGCTCTTGTGCTGCATTCTGAAGAAGTAATGCTATTCAATAAAGATACTTGTATGTTGTTTGGGTTTGGTTTTTTTCTTTAATTGTTCTGAAGCTGTAGAATAGATGGATTCCATTTGTAACTGCATTTGTTAATTGCTAGTAAATTTGCTGTAGTAGTGTAATTCAGTTGTTCCCATGTTTTTCTTGGGCCTGATTCAAAAATCTTTCTATTTATTTTTTTCAAAAAGCTTTCTATTTATTTTGAATTGGATCAGGCATCATAGTGAGTTGTTAGCTTTGTGTAAAATGTTTATTTTGATTTGATTTTAATAATTCCTTGCAGAATATTTGGTTATGTGTTGGCAACGTGTAGCTTGGTGAGTACAAATGAAGTTGACTTTTATCTGTATGATTTAATCTCTCGCAGTGTGATCCATTAACAAAAAACCCTCCAATCATCGATGTTGTATTCATCTGTTAGATTTACATCTGTTTGTCTGACATCTGATTTCTTAGAATCATAGTTACTGTTCTTATCTTCTGCAACTCTAAAAAGAAGCTGTGAAACGATGTGGTGTAATGAAGTACTTTTTTGTTTGTTTTTATATATATAATGAAACAGGTACAGCAAGTGGATAAGCAATGTGCACTGCTCTGAGCCCGAAGGCACGTGGGCCTGGCCTCTCTGATATGCATCAATACAGTCAGTGGCTTGCAAGTAGACATGAGGCCAACTTGCTGCCGATGAAAGAGGATTTGGCCCTGTGGCTCACAAACCTACTGGGTAAGATACCGTAAGATAGAATGCAGATACTGGGCAGTAAGAGATCTCTGTACACTGTTAGCTGGGAATTTGGTCCCTGAGGCTTCTTTGTGTTTTAAAGGTAAAGGTAGTTATGATTAGGTAGCTATCTCTGCATAGTGCAACAGTTTGCAAGGTCAGAAGATCTAGTAAGTAGTTTGCCTCCACATTGTTTCTGTGAGAGGCATATTTGAACTTTATTATTTCATGTTTGTTTTGTGTCAAATTTCTTTTTATGTGTTCTTTTGCATGTATTGTCTGTATTAATACAATCAAGCTGAATGGTGCTAATTCCTGCCATCAAGTACCCCTTCCATTTTTTTAGTAGGCCTCCTAAAGAGCATGGAGGTACTGGCTGTCTTGAACAGAAGAAGCCATTAAATAGTTCTTTGCTGACCAAACAGTCAAGTGATTGATAATTGCTGCCCAAGGCAATGCATGCCAAGACTTGGGGAAGCTTGTGCATAGAGGGGTCTGACCCAGTGGCTGCCACTGGGACCTGGGGATTTACTGATTGCAGCTGTACGTCTTGGTGTGTGAAGCCAAAACATGTTGTTATGAATGAGGATGCAAACCAAAAGCCAAAAAAAACCCCAGGTAGACACAGAGGAGCGAATGAGCGTATGTGCCTGTCAGGAAGGAAAGAGACAGTTCTTCGGCATATACAACTCATTCAAGAAGGCAGAATTTAGAAACTGTGAGCCAGGAAATAGTGTGGTGTTTGTTGAGAAAATTCAAGGGAAAATGGCTTTTGTGTGATCTCTGTAAGTCAAAAGGGTTCTACCAAAGGAGTACGACTTGTACAATACCTCATCCTAAGAGAAACATGGCAACTGTTCCTCTCATTAAACAGGAGAAAATATTTCAGAGGAGGTAATGTTTACATGATGCTTTTGTTGATGTTATTTTGGAGAAAATGTGGATGGGCATTTTTAAATTTGGTGTGTGTGGTTTTGGGGCTTTTAGTTGGTTTTTTTTTTTCCCTGGAAGTCTGTTCTGGTGAGGTACAGGCAGTCCTGCCTCCATAAATGCTGTAGCTGAACAGTCTCAGCAATATCGTATGACGGTAGAATCTATCTAGTGTCCTTCGTCTGCATGTTCTACGTAGCCTCAATTTTAAGGGGAAGTATCACTAGTTAGGAGAGATGTAGTTGATAAATACTTTCATTCTACTGACATGTTGCTTTTGCAGGTAGGTGATACCCATTTTAGACTTAGAATAGTTAAGAATCCACAACTGCCAAAGTGGCTCTTATTTTAGATTACGTCTTTGCATGGTACTTCCATTTACATTCATGTGTTTTGAATATACAAGTGTCCAGGCAATTCCATAACAAAATCCAGAAATCCTGACTTTTCATCCAATTACCACAAGACAGCAATCCAAAAGACTGGTTTTTTGAATCAGAAACAGCATGTTCCATTAAGGGTTTAATATATTGTTGAAATATTTTAAACAATGAAGTTTTAGTGAGCCACTCTAAAACAAATAGAAACCTGTTTGCAGTTCATAACAGAGTTCTCACAGTAACAAGTTTAGGAATGAGGTCACTTTTTAGCAAGAAAGTAACAACCAGCAGGAGGTTCTGAAATGCCAACTGTAATTAAAAATCTGTTTTTTCATGTGGATACCAAATTCTGCACTGCATAGCGGAATGGGCACAACCTCCATTTAATTAAGCAGCATACACAGTTCACTTGCTTAATGCGTTCCCCCACACCTTCTCACACCAGGCTCTTCTTTTCGCAGAGTTTGTCCTGAAGAACTGCTTTGAATTGCTGTGTAGACATTGTTATTCAAATTAATAATTAAGCTTAAAATCACATTCAAAATAAACTAAGTGTAACTGAATTCAAGTAATTAATATTCCTGTATTAACTCAGTATTCAAATTTGATTTAATTAGCGTATAATTTAGGTTAACTTTAATGAGAGGAGAGACACATGAGTGTGTTGCTGTAAGACAAAATAGGTATGAATTTATAGCATGCAGATACCTTGTTGTGAACACCTGTTTCTACTTCTCACATTTCAGCATCCAAAAGGATAAAAGGATATGCAAGACTTTTTGTTTGGTTGTTTTTTAGTGGCTTCTTTTTCCTTCATGGGAGAAATAATGTACTTTACATTAATGGTCAGTAGATTTTCACATGCATGGATGTGGAGATACTATTTTGTGCATCCACACCCTAGTTTGCTCTGTGATAGAACTTGTGTGGCTCCATTGTAAGTGTCATTATTCAATTTATAAACAAAACTAATATGCATTTCAATTTTTGCTACATAGGTTAACGTTTTGTTCCATCTATACTTTGTTCGTTCATTTGTACTACAAATCAATGAAGGCATGGAATCTTCAAATAAATGCAGATATTTTTTTCTCCAAAATAATAGAAAGAATTTAAGCAAGAATAGAGCTGATCCTCTTTGAGGTAGTTTGATGAATTGATGATGATTTTGGAAATTTTTATCAAGAGACAAATATGTCCTACATGGTGTTACTGGAAGTTAAAATGGTTTTGCAGCAGCAAAGCCTGGTGTGGGTTCAAAATTACAAACTGAAAAATATCAGAAGGATATTGCACTTTATAATGTGAATGAAGAGTTTTGGTATTAGATGGAAATGAGGCACAGATAGAATTGGATCTTACCTGAGTCACAAATTGGTAGACTGAGATACATGATGCAGCTGGACAATAACCATGAAAGAATTTTTAACCCTGATACTTTGGACGTCTCACTGTAATTTGGCATGGACATTATTGTGGGGTTGCTCTGGGGTTTGGTTTTTTTGTAATCAATACTACTTTTGTATGCATTTTGCTAATTATGTTTTGAACTGTCATGGGAACTTGCAGCTTCTGAGAGGACAGTTTGTCATTGTAACTCAATTGCTGAATAGGTTTTAGCTGCCTGTGTTCTAGGGGCTGGAAAAAAGGATGCTGCGATGAAATCAATGTGTCAGATGGGATTGACTCATACAGTGTTGTACATCATAGCATTCTCAAATCTTGTGGAGATGAGGGTTTCCATGCTGGAGGGAAAGATTGGAGCTGTGAGTGTTTCATCTCTTGCTTCCCTCTGCTGAGCCCTGGTGGCTCAGTTAAGAGTCTTGCAGTGGCAAAGTTAAGGAAATGTGTTGACCCAACCGTCTTGCAAATCATCATAATCTTTCTGTCATGTATTTATTATCTGTAGAACCAGTGAAGCACTCGGCAACACTTTTACTGCTGATGTCTTTCAAATTGGGTAGATTATATATACATGAATGCTCTTGAGAGTATTGAAAGCCTCTGTTTGCCCTTGAGCAAACTTCACAGTTGGGAACAGAGTTACCGCGTGAGGGCTGTAGTAATCTTGTAGCAGATGCAAAATGGCAATTTGAAGGCAAATAAAGTTTGCATGTCTTCTGTACCCTCCAGTACAGTCTTGTTTTCTCTTTTCTGTCTGCAGAGGGGAAAGGACTGACAAGGATGAGTGGGTCTCATCACCAGTCTGTCATTTAGGACAGCCGCATGAGGATGGTTTCTTTGTTTCCCCTTTAGCTTTTATGTAAAGCTCTGATATTATTCCCCATTCCTGGAGCCCATTTACCAGCTGCAAAGGGGTATGGTATTGTAGCTTTTTCCATTCCAGCTTAATTTGGCACATGGGACCATGGAATAGACCTGTAAGATGTGCATGGGCATGTGTCTGGGCTCCATGATTTCAGTTCACTGAGGCTTCTTCCTAACAGAGCTTTCTGGGCTTTAGAGGCTCAGAAAAGAAGCTGGAGAATGCAAAATGCTGAGGAATTACACATGTAAATGTTGAATGTTGCATTTTGGCCATGAGCCAGCAGTATGCCTTGGTGGCCAAGAAGGCCAGTGGGATCCTGGGGTGCATCAAAAGGAGTGTGGCCAGCAGGTCAAAGGAGGTGATCCTCCCCCTCTACTCTGCCCTGGTTAGGCCCCACCTGGAGTACTGTGTCAAGTTCTGGGCTCCCTGGTATGAAAAAGGACAGGGATCTCCTGGAAAGAATCCAGCGGAGGCTACAGAGATGATTAAAGGCCTGGAGCATCTCCCCTGCGAGGAAAGGCTGGAAGTACTGGAGCTATTCAGCCTTGAGAAAAGAAGACTGAGAGGGGATCTGATCAATATTTATAAATATCTTAAGTGTGGGACACAGGGGGAAATGGCCAGCCTCTTCTCAGTGGGCTGTGGGGGACAGGGCAAGGGGCGATGGCCTCAAATTGGAGCACAGGAAGTTCCACACCAATATGTGGAAGAACTTTACGATGAGGGTGACGGAGCCTTGGGACAGGCTGCCCAGGGGGGATGTGGCGTCTCCTTCTCTGGAGATATTCAAGACCTGTCTGGATGCCTCCCTGTGCGACCTGTCCTAGGGACCCTTCTTTGGCAGGGGTATTAGACTCAATCTCTTGAGGTGCCTTCCAACCCCTAGAATTCTGTGATTCTGTGAAGCCTGTAAAAGGTACTTGGTTGCAAAAGGGAAGTAGGCTTGAAGTAAAGGAACAGGAGTAAAGATGTTAGAGGAGGCATTGAGTTCAAAACCAGGTGTGGAATTTAAAGGTGTGTTGAAGGAGGTGTAACATTTGAGGGATGAAGGGTGGGAAGCCTTATGCAAGGAAGTTGTCTTTCTTTGATTCTGAATTAAAGCAAACCATCCTCCAGCTTGGTGTTCTTGTTTGGTTGTCTAAGAGGATTCCAAAGCACACCTTTATTTTCAACATCTGCGTGTTCAGCTTAAGCCAGTGGGAAACACAGGTTTTCAATACCTAAATATCAACACATTCGTGATCCCGGTATTTCGTGATTCTACTGGCACTGCTACAGTTTTGTATCTAGTTGAGTGGCTTTATAATTTTCTTTAGCATCAAAATGTCTTTGGAATTGTTTATATGTCCCATTTCAATTAAAAGTAAGTGATCATGTCTCTGTGCTATCAAAACTATTTCTCTTACTGTCAGCTATTGTAGGAAACAGAGTAGTCGGGTCAGAAAAGAATGTTTTCCATGTGGATGAAATCATTGGCCTGTGATTTCTTTATAGTTACTGCTTTTTGTTATCTTGGGTTTAAATGCCATACAATTTGAGAGGTCAGGAGGAGTTTTGCCAGTGGTGTCTCAGTATTGTAGAAGCTCACTGTTGTATTTCAGAGATTCGCCCGAGAGCATTGTTTCCATTTGTAAAATAGTAGTTACAGTAGTGTTACCCCTGATGTACAATTAAAATAATCAACTGGTTGTAAGGCTGGAGTCAGTGTCTTGCATTGTAGTTATTGAAGTGTGGAGCAACTCAGTGCAGTTATAGAACCAACTAGCTTTTGCTGGTTTATGTTAGTTTTTGAGTTCCTCTGTCACCTTCTGAAGACTGGTTGACTGAGATGGCCAGTAGGCAAGGTATCCTGTCATAGACCTCACAGTCTGATTGCATTAGGACCCCGAGAACTGGGTGGGCTTACAGATAGCTGTCCACTATAGTGGGCTAGTTTCCAAGTGGTAGGTGTTCAGGTCTACATTTGTGTTTCTAAGGGGCATCTGGCAGTGGTGGTGAAAGAGGGGGTAAGCAAAGCTCGCAAGGTTGGAGAGCGCCTCCATATTCCTGTGTTTTTTCATACTTCTAGTGTTGGTTTTTTTATTATACTTAATGTTATTACCATTCTATAAAAACATCACAACTGCTTTCTTGTAATTATAGGGGGAGTTACACATTTTTAATGGAGTTTAATGTTTTTTCCATACAAATAGAGAGAGTTGGTTTTTTCCTCGGGCTATGAACATTACTCTCATTTGAATCAATACATTTCAACTGTTAAATATGTCAGAGTGTCTGTTTTAGCAAAGAAATGCCACCTTTTGGAGCCATAAAATAGAGTGAATTGAAAGCTGACACCTAATATATTTTTCATTGGATACAGATGTTCAATGCAAAACTCATTCTTTCGGCTTTCATAAATGGGAACAAAACTAAAATACTCTGGCTTAGCATACAATATGCAGTGACCAAGCTGCTAAGGCAGTTCAGCATTTAAAATAATACAAACATATTTTTAAATAGTAGGAGATAGAAGAATTTTTCCCTGTGTGTGTAAAGAGAGAATACCTCTAAATAAGGTTTTAGGGTGGGGTTTTTTACTGCTTGACCAGCAAAATAATAAAATCTATATATCATAGGACAGAATAGATATGTAAAATGTGATTTATTTTTTTTTACCTGTGTAAAAAATGTATAATTTCCAAATAAAAATAAAAATTGAGTAGGTTAAAATATATGAAATACATTTTTAGAAGAAAACAAGTCTATTATAAAATGCAATGCTGTATTAAAAATAAAGCAGTTCCTATAACATATTCATTTTTCAAATTTAGAATTCTAATGGCTTTATATCTTCTGCCAAAAATGCCGATGGGGCAAACGGGAAAATAGGTAAGCTGGAACGATCATGAAGGCTGTTGAGCTGCTGAGATGGTCAATTTTTGTATCTGTGGGCTATTACAGTCTCAGTCCTGGATTCAGCTGAGCTGGAGGTGCTGCTAACATACTGCCAGTTATACACAAGCTGCCTCTGAATGTCGGCAGTGTTGCTACTGCTCTTTTGCCTGGAGAAGTCATTTGGGTATACAGGAGCTATAAAATGGGCTGTATGGCAGAGGGATTTAAGGGGGAATAAAAAGAAGGGAAAAAATCCCTTCACATTAAACAGGTATTTCTGAAGTACAAATGTGTTAAACAAGTTTACCATCAACCAAAAATGTAAGTTTACCCTTTGTCCGAGGATGGCTTGCTGCAAAGGTCTTAGTATTTCATTTTAACTGACCAAGCTGAAAAGACTCACAACTCTTTGCTGAAGGGATGCTGAAGTTTCTTAACAGTTTTCAGGCAAGGGCCTAGACAAATCATCTTTCCTTTGGCCTTTTTGTAACCATATTGCCTTATAATACTGCTGTCCTCGCTGTTACAAGTGATGCTGGCTACCAAATTGCAATGTATCAGCAGTATATTGCAGAATTACTATTTCAGTTTTTATCTACTTCATTTTTGTTACTTTTGAATGTTAGTTTTCCCATCTTCTCTGAATGAAATAGCATAGAAAAGCTTTCCTTTTTTTCTAAATCTACTTTTATTAGGGTTTTTGGACACACACACAAAAAAAGATGTGAACTTGTTATAAATAATGTTTTCAGTTTCCAGACATCTCATGGAAAATAAATTTCCCCAAACAAGTAGAGAAGAAAGAAAAAGCAAAAACCAAACTTGTTTTAGTCAGGCAGCTGCTTGTTGGTCAAAAATCTGTGGCAAAAAAACTGACCGCCACTGGCCAGACTTCTGCCTATTTGCATGCTTGCAAACAAGAAGGTTTTGAGTAGCAAGAAAGAATGGGAGAGGCAACCACCCTCACTTTTTTATAATTTTAAATTTTTTTTTCAAGGTAGGCTATTGTTACTGATGATTATTGTACAATAGCCTGTGAAAAAAAGGGTGATAGTGTCACTCCTGTTCCCAAATGACATATGTATATATCACCATAAGTAACTAAATCCTGTCTTAATAAGAAGAGCAAGAATTGATGTTCTCTTTCTCTTTGAAGAAGTTGGGGGCCGAAAAATACAGCTGCAGGTCAAAAAAGCATCCAAGGAGAAGGCAAATTTTTCAGTATAAATATGAAAATGGAAATCTTCATTAAGAAATAGTAATATATTTTACCTGGAAATAATGTTTAGATTCTCGATGTTTAGTCGGGGGTGGCAAATGATTCCCTTCTTATCTGGTCTGTCCAGCCTGTTCGGCATGCACAGCTCCTAGTGGGATTCTTGTGATCTCTTGTGCCAGGGCTATGTAATTACGGTGTAATGGAAGGTCATCTGGGCTCCTGTAGCCAGGGAGGACAATCTGTGGCAGCTGAAGTACAGCATCATCTAGCATGATAATAATTTATATATTTTGAAATCAGAGTATTTTAGCTTTGTTCTTTGGGTGAAAATTTTAATCTGTGTGGCAAGTAGATACATACCATGAAATTTCACTCTCCTATTTTTTTTCTCCTCAACCTAACTTTAATTCTGAAAAAGTTCTTTCAGAGGAGCACTGAAATCACTCTAGTATGTTGTCAACTTCTTGCAGGATCAAGTCTTAAAGTTTGGGTCGGTTTGGGTTTTTTTTATAAGAAAATACAGTCCTTCCTGACATGGTTTTCTACTTGTGTTACAAAATAAGCTGCAATAGTGTTAGCAACTCTTACACTATAGTATAGCTAACAGCATACTAGTGTAAACTATTTGCTTGCTGTACTGTGTCTGTTAAACCACTATGTTAAAAGCACTGGAATTTCATATGTAAAATGAGGTACATGGAGTCAATGCTAGAATTATTTTTCAAATAGCATATGCCTTCCCAAAGAAAGCATCATTATTTTTTTTTAATAATTTGTTGTATGTCTACCAGTGAATAAAGAATATTAATGACTACTACTTCAAAATAATGCAAGTTTTTCAGTGAAAGCATATTTCAAATTGTTGTCATGGTTTCTATTGATTTTACACAAATGCAGTCTATGCTATCGCACGCTTTCTGTCATGCTAACTTTCTGTTTGCTGTTCAGGTAGAGAAATAACAGCAGAAACATTTATGGAAAAATTGGATAACGGTGCCTTGCTTTGTCGGTTAGCTGAGACCCTGCAAGAGAAATTTAAAGAAAACAGCTTTGATGCAAACAAGCCTGGCAAAGTAAGTGTTGGTAAACGTTCTAGCATGTTTTATCAGGAGCTGAGGTACCTGTCTGTTTTGTACTGAGCTTATTTTGGGCAGTGAAGAGATTTAATTTGTGGAGGTTCTGCAAATGGGCAGTGAGATAATTGCTCTGCGTAGAGAAATTAGAATATAAATTTGTGGGAATTGCTACTTCTTGGGTAACAAGGTAACAATGAGATGGAGTTACTCAAAAATGACTTGTAACATATGGAGGATAAGACATAGGACAAAACCTAGCAGTATGATGCCGTAGCTAGTAGAGAAAATGTGATGCTTGTATTTATTTGCAAGGGGACTATTAAGAACCTGTGGGAAGTGTCTTTTCCTCCATAAACAGCTCTAGGGAGGCCAATAATAAAGTTGTATATTTAGTTTTGGTGCCTTGAGTTTAAAGATCGTGTTGGTATATATACTAGAAGAGATTCAGTAAAGAGTTGCAGGGATGATACAGAAGATGTGGAACTACAAAAGAAACTGAAGAGCTTTACAAAGAACAAGTTAAGATCTTCCTTGACCACAACTTTCCTTTAATATCAGTGGTTTTCATAGGACAATCTTACTGTGAGAGAGTGCAGCTGGTTTCTTTCCAGAGAAATTAAACTGAGTGATAGACACATGAATGTATTTACTCTTAAACTGTTTTTATTATTATTGTTAAATTCAGATAGATATATTTCTTGAAAGCTAAAAAGGCAGGTAAACGGCACGTAAAAACCAACCCAAGAACAGAAATCACATAGTGCTGCTTCTGTTCTTTATATTTTCATAACTAGTCTGTAGCAGAAATTAGGGCACAGCATAAATTTCATCGGCATTTCTGAGTACTGACAGCCTTGTGTCAGTAGCAGCTGCATAAGTTGTTTATTTATTTTTTTCCCCAAGCTCATAATTGCTGCAGAAGGAATTGTCTGGACTAAAGCAAGCTTTATTTATTATTTAACCTTCTGTGGGTTCGTGTGGGTGCAAGGGGGCATTGTTTGCTTGCTTTGGGTTGTGGGTTTTCTTCTCAAGAAAAAGGAAGAGATGGCTGAGAAGAAAGATAAGTAAAGAAGGAAGAAAGCCTTTCTCCACAAAGGAGAGAAAGACAGCTGGAACTCATACTGGATGACTTCTGCGTTCTTCTTTATAATATAGTCCAGCTTGTCTTTGCATAAGACATGGTTAGTGTTACAGTAGCTCCAGAATTGAGAAAACACTTACAGCAGTCTTCTCAGTTGAGCCTAGGAACTAGATAGGCAGAAAGGATATTACTTATTTTGGTGGGTTTTTTTTTTTTCCTTAACGAACAAGCAAAAGGCACCATTATTGACAAAAGCTATTAAAAGCTTCCGTGAATGCCCCAAAAGTAAACTTGGTACAGAGTTCTAAAACATTCCCTTTTCATATCTTGCCCAGCTGGTGTACTAGAAAATTAATTTACAGACTGGTATGTCAGAAAACCATTTCTATTTAACATAAAGTTCTCAGGAAAGTAATAGTTGTAAATTCTACTGCAAGAGTTGTACTCAATATTCAGAAATACAAACTATGTTTTTGTTAGATGTCTAAATGTTGCATCGGGGGGTTTTGGTTGCTTTGTTGGTTGTTTGGGGCTTTTTTTTTCTTTTTTTTTTTTTGCATCATCAGAGTTTTGTCTGATGGTGGCTCATTTGGAGAGAGCTACCATTTGGAAAGATAACCCAGGAACATACCCATGTTTGGTACTTCTGGCTTTGCCACTGAAAAGAGGTAGAACTCCTCTTTTGTATTAACTGCCTTGGATGAGAATATGGTCTTCCTTGCTTCAGTTAGCTGATGCCCCTTTTTTCTGAACCTATGTTACATTAGAAGCCAATTAGACATTTGTAATCCCATATGTTGTAGTTACCTAGATTTGTTGGTCTTTTATTTGTCAAACTAATGTAACAGGCAATGCAATTAAAGGGAAAAAGTTCTGTTCCACTCTTATTTTCTCAAAGTATATTATTTCATACTTAGTATGGTAAGAATTCAGAGAAATGGCAGAGTAATAGATTTGTGTCATTGTAGGCTATTAGGGAGTTATTTATCCTTTCAGATTGCAATTCCCTGTGTAGCAGTCCTAGGCAATAGGACTAGTCTACACATTGGAAAATCTGACTGTGGTGCCAAGGAAATTTATAAGCAGACTATACCATATTAAATTTAGCATATTAAGAATTCCACAATCCTCCCCTGAATCATCATTATGTCTTCTGTTAATAATACATGTGGAATTTTTAAGCCATTTGGCTGTTTCTATGTGCACAGGAAAACAGAGACATTATGGTCTTTCACCCAGGTGCCTTCACTGGCAGCTGGAAGTATATAGAGTCCAGCTTCTATCAAAATAGATAACATGCTTTTCTGCCCCTATATGTAACTTTATTTTTTTTAGATAGAAGCAGACTGATATCAAATGAGTGTTTGCCAGAAGGATCAGCTTGCAGGCAGCACCAGGTTGCAGCTGAGGGAGACAGGATAAGGCTATAGATAATCAGAGAAAAGTCATTCTGCAAGCTTGAAGAGTTGGTCTGCTTTCATAAGCGAAGTTTTTCCTTGTATGGGAGCTACTTCCTAGATGGCAAAGCTCCATAAGATATTTGGGTTTAGCTTTGTCTTAGAGGAAGATGATATATCTGTTCTGCTTAATCTGTACTACTGATCCTAACTTGAATTTTGCAGCTCTTTGTGACTCTCTGTCCAGTTTAGCAACTATAGTAACACTTGTAAGAAGACCTGAAAAACTAATATTGCGTACACTGACACATCAGTTGTTTGCAGTAATTCTTTAAGTTCCCATTGCAGTACTCTGCAGAGTTGAATCCTATTGCTTCTGGGTTAACTGTGCAGTGTTTCTAGACACTGTCAGTTTTGCAGTGTTATGTTTGTGGTGGTTGTGGGGGTTTTATTTTGTTTGTTGGGGTGGGTTTTTTTGTTTTACTTTGGTTGGGGTTTTTGTTGTTGATGTTTGGTTTTTTTTGTTTGGTTTGGTTTTGTGTGTTTTTCCCTAGAACTGTATCATTCTCTTATTAGGGAAGACGGAAATTTTGTCAGCTTTCAGGGACCCCCCTAGGTCAGCATCAGCCTTTCTGATTGTTTAATAAATTGGGAAAGCATGAGCCCAAAAATTTTGTGCCTCCCACAATAACAGATTTTTAAGGTTTGTAAGGAAAATGGTGATATTGATAGAAAATCTTTTTTGTGTCATGTGGAGACACTTGCGGATACTGAGGACATCTTCAAAAGGCTTAGGAAGCTACTAGTAATACGGCTTCAGAATACAGCTTTATGAAACTGAAAAGGAGATGGAAGGGTGTGCAATGCACCTTAATCGGAGGAAGGCAATGAAGGAGTAACTTTTTGTTGAGTCACTTTTTATGAGTGACTGTGTAGGTTAAGATTCTTCAGTGTGGAAAGAGGCAACATGGGGGCATGCAATGAAATTCACAAGATGAGAAATGGCATCGTAGATGTTTGGTCTTTTCTATACAAAAACTATGGGACATCAAATGAAGTAAGTAGGAGCCAAACAAACAAAAGGGGGTTGTGGTTTACTAACTGGCTGGAAATTCCTTGCCAATGAATGTTTACCTGGCTTCAGGAAAACACTGAGTAAGGTAATGGAAGACAGATCTCTTGAAAGGCTAAATACACAGAAACACCATCTAGATGGGGAAGTCCCGTGGCTAAAAATGGAGCTTGAGAAAGTATCGAGAGGTATAGCATTTGCCATGGTCTTAGTCTTCTCTAGTCTGGGTTGGATGAACCTTTGTTTGACACAGTAGAGTCACTCTGTTGTTCTGTCCATGACTGGTTCTTTGGGCTCAGTACTTTGCTGGTTGTACAGATGGACATGAGCAAATCTATCCTTTTGCAAGGGCTGAACTTTAAATTAAATTTGTACTACTTCTTTTATATAAAGATGTGCCTCTAGGACTGCATCCCTACAGCAAAGAATAACACCTGAGTCACGCACTGGTATCTTGTTCTCCAGGGAAGTAATCAAAAGCACTGGACTGGCAGCCTCTGGTGCCATTTACAGAGTATCTGCTCATTGCCTTTCTGAGTGTAATGCCATCATAGGCGCTTTGGGATATCATAATTGATACTTTGAATGTGTCTTCCATTCCTTGCTCCCTAACCTTGTGGTGTTTGATTTAATCAATTAAAAAGTTATTAAAAGCATTTCAGTTTCTAAAGATGAATCACATGACAGTTCTTCATTTCAAAGGATGTTAAGTGCTGGATTCTTTTATAAATCATAAATACAATGTTAATCATTGTTAAGCAGCTAAACCATGCTACAAAAACTAATGAATCTGAAAATAGCAATGTTTTATCTGATCCTTTGCTTCAGACTGGTAAAACTTTGAGTTTTAAATAAAAATGGATATTTTAATCAGGGAGGGCAGTATTAGACTGTCTGAATATATATTTTTAAAGAAGTAATTTTTTCTTCTTTCTGGAGATTTTACACTCATAAGTCTAATAATGTGCATCTATAAAACTACAGGGAGATGACTGATACCAGTCTCGATAAATGCTCAAGATTTGTATGGTAGTAAGTTGTTGGAACTACCTGTACTGCTGCTGCTAATGATCTACTGTCTAGAAACTACAGACTTATTATTATAGCAGGAGTTATTCCATAAAAGTGGTTCATGTCACAGGATGCCATTTTGTAATTTTCTCCCATTGGCTTGTATTTCATCTCCGTGCTTTCCTGGCAGAATTTTACTTTTCCTGACAGATAGTTAATTTGAGAATTTCACAGCTGTACAAACAAGTTCAAAGCATCAAGGCATGTGAGTATGCAGAGAGTCCATGTTTGCTTGGGCTTAGTTTAGTAAGCCCATTAATTAGGATTTTAAAATAAACATAAATAATGTTAATAGTTATCACCATTTTAATAGGCAGTGCATAATATTTTGCCCACCATCCTTGAAGCTGCCTAGATATTTATGAACATTTCACTGAAAACAATGTTTTCATGTCAAGTGAATGAAAACAAGTTGAAGCTGGTCAACCTTTTGCTCCAACTTCTCAGAGGTTAATCAGATAAATCTCAACTCAGATCTCTTAAAAATACTTTTGAATTGGAATCTAAAATTCCACCTTGTTTTCAGGAAGCTGGGATCTTGATTTGATTTGGCCTATAAAAGAAATAGAGCTAAGTACAAAATAAATCCAGATGCAAATATTTCTTAAGTCCTAGAATCTTTGACTCAAATACGTGTTTACTTTTATTCTTCCAGCAGGAACTGATATAATAAGATTAAACTGAATTTGCAGTGAAATAAAACTGTTATGTAGAAAACAGTAATTTTTGGATGTGTCTATACACTTCCATTGAAACAGTCTAAGCAAGCTAATTTTGTAGACACACGTTCCTGGGTTTCCTAATGTTAAGAGATTCTGTCCATGGTTTACCCGTAGTTCTAGTATCTGAAGTGTATTTTGTAGTTGTTCCATTTCCAAGGCTTTTAGGTGCTCCTGAGAAATACACTTAGCAAATCTGATACTTGGTGCGTGTAGATCACTGTGACAGCATTGGCTTTTCAGAGTCATACAAGTTTGTGTAAGGTGAGATTTTGGCCTAGCGAAAACACCTTGAGAGTCATGTTACACATTTTGAAAGTTACAATTAAGAGATCTAAACTAGGATTTGGGATGGAAGTTTTTTGCCCTTAATTAAGTTCTAATATTGAAGTTTAATCTCAGAGGCCAAACAATTCAGCAGTTTCACAACTGAAAACTTAGTTTGTTTAAATGTCAAGATGTTTATTTTTCTGGAGAGTATGATGCATCTGTGGAAGTAGAGGCAGAATCTTGTGAACTGAAGAACTTGAAAAACTGGGGAATTGACTTGAAATCTGTCAATATTGAAAGAAGGAGCTGATGGCAAAAGAACAAGATTATAAACTGGTTGCCAAGTTAATTTCCCATCTCAGCTGTAAGTTTGTTTGCATTTGGTAGAGTCTGCACTTTCATTATCCACATATGTAATGTAATTTGGGAGTACTGTTCACTGAACGGTAGTGGCTTGATTTGTGAATGCTATCAAGTGCCTTGAGCTCTTCTTGTTCGAACAGTATTGCCATTGGTGAGATCTGATTAGTATTAGGTAGTTCCCATTATGAAAACAAATTCATATTGACTCTGCTCATTTACAAGAAACATGGAAACTCATTGTTCTCTCAATGTAGATAGGAGACAAACCTTTGCTTAGGAATCTGCTGCTTCAAAGAGCTTTGTGTCTGCTCTGCAATGGGGCAAAAAGCAAATGGAGCGAACCTAGTCCCCCTAAAGTAGAGCATCCCAACCAATGGTTTCGGATTTGACTCATAGAATCATAGAATGGGATGGGTTGGAAGGGACCTCAAGGATCATAGAGTTCCAACCACCCTGCTACAGGCAGGGCCACCAACCTCCAGGCCTGGATCTACACAAGGTTGCCCAGGGCCCCAGCCAACCTGGCCTTGAACACTTCCAGGGATGGGGCATCCACCCCCTCTCTGGACAGCCTGTTCCAGCACCTCACCGCTCTCTCTGTAAAAAACTTCCCCCTAATATCCAATTTAAACCTTTCTTCCTTTAGTTTTAATCCATTACCCCTTGTCCTACCCTTTTAAAAAATTGAATTCCCTCCTGTTTTTCTGCTCCCTTCAGGTACTGGAAGGCTGCCGTGAGGTCCCCCCGCAGCCTTCTCTTCTCCAGGCTGAACAAGCCCAGCTCCCTCAGCCTCTCTTTGTAGGGGAGGTGCTCCAGCCCTCTAATCATCTTCCTGGCATCCTCTGACCCCTCCCCAACAGTTCTACATCTTTCTTGTATTGTGGGCCCCAGATCTGGACACAGGACTCCAGATGGGGCCTCATGAGGGCAGAGTAGAGAGGGACAATCCCCTCCCTGTCCCTGCTGACCACCCCTCATCATTGGCCTTCTGAGCTGGAAGAGCACACTGCTGGCTCATGTTAAGTTTCTCATCTAGCATGACACCCAGGTCCTTCTCAGCAGGGCTAATCATCTCCTGAACCAGTGGGAGTTGGTACTGAATAACAGATCTGTGGATCCTCTAGCAATTTATAGGAACAAAAGATATGCTCATTCCATCTTTTCAATCTTTCCTTTGCATAAAGGGAATTATGTGAATGGAGAAACATTCAGAGGTTCACAAGGAATAACAAATGCCTCTGAGTCCCCAAGAAAGCAAATTGTCTGGCAACAGTTGAGAAATGAGGAAATTTGTTTTTAGGAAGTCTTCTGTATCTTCATATAGATGGATATGTTACCACCAGAGGTTAAGTGGCAAATGAATGTGCCACTGTAATTCTTTGTAAGTAATCCAGGAAGGCCTGTTCGAATCTTGGACAAGGTGAGACACTTGTAGAGATGCTATAAGATCAAATTGTTGGCTTTGTTTGAAGAAGACTCCACATCTGACAAACTGCAGGAGGTGTAGTAGGTCAGATTAGTATATTTTCACCTAAACTGATCAAATATCAAGCCAGGAAGAGAATTAGGAAAATATTCTGTAATTACCCAAGGCAGCTTGCTTGATTGGTGGGCTTGGCATAATTCAGAAAGCCAGTAATTTGTTTAAGATCAAACTAAACCTGAATGAAGTAGTAAAGATGCATTATTTTTGAAGGGTTATTAAAAATGAGGCAGCTAGTCTAGTAAAAACATTCTTTGGGCTAGATATTATAGTTTATAATATAAACACTGGAGCTCTTTGAGCTTCCTTTACTGGAGTTGTCAAAAAGTTAGTATGCATCACAATAATTGAAAATATTAAAAGGAAAAAAAATTAAGAAATTCTCGTCTCACCAAATGATTGAGGTGCTGTGCAATGAAAAACAGTAGATTTATAATTTTCTTTAATTTGGTCTTTTTGAAATATAGTAATACTTTTGAACTTAATGTATCAAAATATTCTCAATTAAGAATAGGATTAAGAGATTCCTAAACACGATCAGGTATGTGTGATTGCTGTGAGAACATCCATAGGTATGACAGAGAGAACTGCTTCAATGTTTTTTTAATTTGGAACTGGTATAAATTTTTGTGCTTGAAGGTGTAATGGAAGTTCAAATTGAAAGGGCTAAGAATAAATTTTCTTTCTGGACAGTTTCTTCTATTTTTTTTTTTTTGTCTGCTTTGAAGTATCTGCCTTTGAAGCATGTGGATCTTGCTCTTCTTAGACCCTGGATGGCCAAACTGGAAGTCTCTAGATCTAATCAATGTGGTGGTTTTATTTTTACTATAGGCTTCAATTTCTCAAGGTTATCTGTGTCCCGTAGATGGGATGGATTCCCAGCAAATACAGTGAGCTTGATGGCTTGAGCCTGTCGGCCCTGTGCAGAGTCCTCAGCTATAGCAAAGCCATGTTCAGGTGCTCTCTGTGAGTTATAAATCTGGCTCTGTAGTCGAGAATTGCATAAATGTGGTTAGCCTATGCAGAGATTCTTTGTGGTCTGGGACAGCAATTTGCTTGTCTGCACACTTGTACTTTGTGAAGTTTTGGGGATTTTTTTTGTAGTAAAAGCGTATGGAGCCAATTTCTAATCATATGCAATATAGATATGGCCCTTAGTTACTTGGGAGAAAAAAAAAAAGTGGAGCATTGTCTTTTTGTATATTAATCTTCATAGTGGCAGACTGATGTGGATATGAGAGGAAAAGAATAATCTTGTGAAATGACTCACAAGTGCTAATCTGTCAGGAAGGAATCATTTCCATGAGACTGTAAAGCTGTTTGCTAGAGAATTCCTTGTACCTTTTTCAGACATGTCAATAGCTTGCTGTGCTCATGTTCAACTCGATTGATTCCAGATTTCTTGCAGATATCTTAGAATTTGCCTGCACAGGACATATAGACAAACTCTATATGCCTCAGCAAATAATTCTTACAACTAAGGCTTTTCTGCTTGCTGGAGGATTGCATGGTAGGATAGAGTTGTTACTCACCAGATCATAAAAGGAGATTTCTGATCAAATGTAGGATATTCTGTGGTTGCCTGCTTAGCACCATCCAGGCGAATACCTTGAAGAACTTTCCATAAGCTTATAGATGCACTTGAAGCTGTGCATTGTGTTGGGGGAAGAGCTACACAACTCTGGAAAGAACACTGAAACATCATCTAACTCCAGATCCTTCTTCACACTGATACTTCCCATCCTTGGGAAAGCGTGGTTTGTTCTCCTGTTTGGCTGGAGCACATTTAATCTCTGGCCTTGCTCTTGTCAGTGAACCTGAGGCAGGGATTCTCTGGCATACCCCTCCCTTGGCTCCTATTTGACATTGCAGAAATAATCAGATTTTGCATCTCAAGGTGGTTGTCATGGAGGTGGGGAAGCAGTGCAAATGCAAGTGGTTTAACTGCCTGTTGGATCCTGATTTGGAAAATATCCTAATGATTCAGAAAGCAAATCAGGTCAAGAGGAGAACCAAACCTTCATTTCTTATAGTATCACTTAACTAGAAGATATCTCAAGGGTTTTGTTTGGTTTCTTTTTTCAGTTAACATTGCTTTTAGATGAAGTACTAATACTTAAGACATTTCATATGTTAAAATTGGAAGTTTTTATAGTATTTTACCAGTATTTCAGTCTGGATATTGCAAATAGGGATGGCATGTTTTCTGAGAGAAATATATAAACAACTATTTTTAGATTGACTGGATTTTGCCTTTCATGTGAAGTACATTGTAACATTGATTTATTTTGCTAAGCAAACTGTAAAAGCCTTTGTAACAGATCTCTCTGTGGGGCTTTTTATTTAGACCACTACGAATAGTCTGGAACAGAAATTTAAGATTAGGGACTTGAATGGAAATTAGCCTATATTTTTAAAAGCCTGAGAAAATATAATTTAGACCAACTAAGTTTATCTTAACTGTGTGCTTCTCAGGTCAAAATTAGGGTTAGTAGTTTTGAGGCAATAATGAAGAAGCAAGAATTACAGAATTTGCTTCATTTACCAATAGTGAGTCTTGAGCTTATAATAATGAGCCACAATTTCTGAAACAATGGAACTAGTGAATATACAGCCATTAGTGATGACTGCAATGCTGAAGGAGAAATCAAAATTCATTTTCAGGCATAAATACCAATTTATAGTTATCATAATTATGTTTAATTTGTTTATTTAAATAAACATTTATTCCCATTTGGCTCGTATGTGTCAATTGGCCCCATATGCTTCAAGTATACAGTAAAGCTGTGTTTGCAACTTTAGAGACTGATTTAAGGCTGGTTTGGAAATTTGGCTGTATAGATTAACGTTCCAACATGTTTTTCAAATCACTGACACTTTAAAATTCTACGCCAACTTAGAATTCCCAGGGCTTCAACAGTTTCCTTGTGGTTTCTAATTGGAAAACTCTCAGACAATCAGATTCTTTATCATAAAGGCAAAGATGCAATTTTTCTTAAAAATGAACATACAGGTCTTTGGAGAATCAAACTTACCTGTGGTGAGCTACATGTGAAATTCTTTCTGAATGTTTTCATCAGCTCCATAAAAATTGTATCTTTGTTAAACATCTGGAAAACCAAAATGTGTACAGATAAAGCATCTGACAAAATTCTGTCTTTAGATTGCATAGATCTTTATCCCAGTCTTCCTTGATGCTTGGCTCATGTTAGGTAAAGCACCATTTGGAACTAATCTTACAGAAAGGGCTGGGAACCCCCTACCCCTCCTCGCGGTTCAGAAGGTCACCAAGCGTGAGATTGATCATTGATGGAAAAGTAAGAGGCACGATTGTCATACAGCAGTAGACCCAGCATTTTCATTGTTACCTCAATGTGTTTGAATGGCCTCGTACATTTGGCATTCACACTGCTAGTGAAAGGGTATCTACTGTAATTCCATAGGTTGAAGAAATATGTTGGTTATTTGAACTATATTACACCACACTGTAAGTGGAATTATATAAACGTCTTTTGATATGAAATATTAGAACCTTTTAATGTGATTTGAGGGACTTCAGCTATTCTGACTGAAATTTTCTAAGCATTGTTATTAGTTAGCTTGGGTTCTTCTGCATTGATTAAGGGGGAAAAAGTGATTTTGAAATTACCTAGACTAAAATGAGTTTAGTTTGCCAAAATGGAATATTTTTAATATTTAACTTTTTAACACCCCTTTAATAACGTGGTGTTTGATAAGCCATTATCATGGGTTAATAAGATGCTTTTTGAAATGTCTCCTATGAAAATCCACTCAGATTGGACCAGTTTGCATCCCAAGGAGGAATTGCCACTTATGTACATAGGTGCCATATTCATTCACAGGTCCTGCTGTGTGACAATGAAATAACCATACACAGCTTACTCAAATGCAATAATCCTGGGTTTATCATTAATTACAATATAACTGAGGGAAATTCATAAACTAGGATTCTTGTTCAACTGACTGGGCTAATTTAGCTTTGGCTGCTGTGGTTGTGATGCAGAAAAGTTAATGATCACATATCAGTGATGAAGTGTAATGTCATCTGAAAGAGAAACTGAGAACTGTCCCATTCTCTTCTAATCAGATATTTAAGAAACCCATCCTGAAATGCTAATTTAAAAAATCCCCCAAAATGTAAATTCTGAAAACCAGAGGTCTAAGGACAAAATACAGAGCATCTATTGAATGGAATGAACTATGGAATGCCAGGCTTTGCCCCCTTGTGTTTGTTTTGAGAAACACCCTAGGAGGTCTCTGGCTTGGTTCCTGTTTATAAATTTAAATAAACTTTTTTTTTTTTTAATATTTTGATTGCAGTTTCTCTCTTTAATGCTGTATAATGGTAGTCTCTCTCTTTATAGCTACTATAACATTAGGAAAAAAAACCCAAACCCACTTTGATTTTTTTTTTTGTTTGGCCAGGTAGCATTTTCAGATTGTAGGTAAGTAGAGGTAATTGCTTTTAACTTGTGGTACGTACATGCCTGGAGTTTGTAAATTACTTCTGCAAGATCTCTGAAAGACTGTTAATAAAAGTGAACTTGTCAGTAGGCATAAAATGTGTTATAAAAGTGTATGTCTGGAAATTTTGAAACTCAATTTATAGACATCCCCAAAGCTTTGGACCGTAGTGACTTAGTCCCATCCTCAATTACACAAGCAGAGTGGACAGGAACAGGATCTGACACTGTTTGTTGTTAGCTTCCACTAGCTGTACCTTACCTGCTCTCCAATGGAAGGTTATTGCTCTCTGTGTGTTATCCCACTGCCCAGTAGCCAGCCTCTCTTAGGTGGCCTTCTGATTAATTCACTGCGTCCCATGCATTTCCTCCTTTAGTTTCTCTTTCCAGATAGTGGCAGGTAATTCAGTCTCCAAATATCAGTTGAATCTTAACAGAAACTCATCATGTGTCATATTTTACTGAGGCTTTTGCTTTGGTTAAATAGATGTCAAACATCATAATTTTGCTTCCATATACTGAAATGGGCACGTGCCTTGGCTACGTGTAAATTAGTTACTAGTCAAATAATGAAATGTGCTTAAGCTGGTGAATGAAGCTTCCGCCTTACCAATTTTTGACAATATCTACTTCTGGGTATCCCAGCTGCCTGGTACATTATATAAGAATTGAAGTATCACATGGATTCCTTGGCTTTCTAACACGCTGCTGGATATAGGAGTTGCAGTGTTTATTTTCCATAACTGTCTCTTAGCCCCAACTTTTTTTGGAATGATAACGTTTTCATTCTTTGCTATGTGACTAGTAAGCTGTTTCTTAGACAAAAAAAGTACGCCATAAATACAATTTCAGCTTTTAAAACAATATTATTGTTAGATTAAGCTTATTCCCCATCTACGCTTAAAGTTAAAACTAGTGCTACATGGAAGAAGTGAGAGAATGTATTCTACTGTGATACTAATAGCATGGCTAAACCTTTCCTTTAGTTCTGTATTTATTTCAACATTGTAGGCTGTATGTCATTAATGATGTTAATTATTTTTATTGGCATATCATAAATCTGTTAGGTATTGCTTTCTTAGAATCTAGGAAGTTGATAATGAGTGATTTTTGGCTTTTGATGATCTCTGCAGTGATTACGTAGCATAAAAATCTGGTCAACATATAATCGTTGAACTTGAAAACCAACCTGCTATTCCATTAAAATAACATCTCTCTACAGTGCATATGACAGTGCAAAGACTGTATTTCACTGAAGGACAATCTTTGGCCAATTTTTAATTGAATTGCTTAGGGATGCTTGCTTTGTGGTAGGTGCAATGTTGTTTTTCATTAATCTGGAAACTTTTCCTGGATCTTTGTCTGTGGAAAAGTTTTTGGCAGTTTTTATTGATCACAGAATCACAGAATCGTAGGGGTTGGAAGGGACCTTGAGAGATCATCAGGTCCAACCCCCCTGCCAAAGCAGGCTCCCTATCTCATATTACATAGATAGGCATCCAGACGAGACTTGAATATCTCCAGAGAAGGAGACTCCACCACCTCCCTGGGCAGCCTATTCCAGTGCTCTGTCACCCTCACCGTGAAAAAGTTCTTCCGCATGTTGGTGCAGAACTTCCTATGCTCCAGTTTACAGCCATTGCCCCTAGTCCTGTCCCCACAGACCACTGAAAAGGGGCTGGCCAATTCCCCCTGCATCCCATGTCTAAGATATTAATAAACACTAATTAGGTCCCCCCTAAGTCTTCTTTTCTCCAGACTAAACAGTCCCAGTTCACTCAGCCTGTCCTCATATGGGACATGTTCCAGGCCCCTAATCATCTTCATAGCCCTAATGATGTCTCCTAAGGCTTCAAAATTTTCATGTGGAGTCTTTGGTTTTTAAATTTTCTTGGACTTTAACTTCTATTGCAACTTTGGGAGGGCTGGGATTATATTTTTTTTCTTAAATATTTTTTGCAGGGGGAAATGCTTAATTTTAAATTCTATGTATGTATTTCCATATTCAGAGTTCCCTCTACCAAACTTGCATATGCATTTAGCACGTTCTTTTGATTCTAGGTCCAATTATTATATTTTCCTAGTTTCTCTCCCATAGTAAAAGGGGAAGACAAAACTCTGCCCACCCAGACAAGGAGCAGTTAGCTTACCTTGTTGGTATTAGTTTCATTTATTTCTATATGGCTGAATTTTGGCACTGCAAAGTGGTGTAAGGTAAACCTCTTTTTCCTTTGCCGATTGTCTCAGACACCACTTCTGTGATTGATAAATGGGGTCTGAAGGAGTTTAGGTTTGAGTACCTGAAAAGTTAAGAATAGCAACTGAATAAATGATGGCTAGCTAGGGATATTGTCACTCTATGGGGAGGTGAATTGTAACAGCACAATAGGAGTAAATTCATGTAGCAGTGAGCTTCAGTTCACTTTTGTTTAACAAATTAATAAAAGGCAAGGTGCAAAATCATACTTACAGATAAGATTGTGGCAATACTTCTCTTTTGTATTCCCTGTCCTAAAAATCTAAAGCAGATTTTATAAGGGGAAGGAGAGATTTTCTAGAAATACCTGAGCAAAATGAATTTGAGGAAAGGAACAGCTCTGTGGCCAGTAGCAAAGTTAAAGGCAAAAATGGAAAAAGTTCTGAAATGGATACGTGTTCTTTCTAGCTGATATCCTCAAATTTCAGTATGAATTTATGCTTCCTTAAAACTAAAAATAGTGATATGAGTGACATTGCTGCAGTCAGATACTGCAGACTCCAGATTGTCATTTGCTCCTCCATTTTGGTTAATGCTGGTCATCAGGTGATAAAAGCAGATTTTTTCCTATGAGTGCCTGGCTAACTGTAACCCTCTTCTGTAGCAAACAAAATTGCTAAGCTTTTTCCTTTCATTCAAGTGTGAGTGACAGTTCAAAAAGTTGTGAAATCATTATTCAGAGAGGGGAGTATGCGGAGGAATCTTCAAAATATGGCTCAAAGTCTACTATTTAAAATGGGGCTTTTAACATGTATTTGTGGACCCTCATTTTGGAAAACAGTATGAAAATACATTTTTTCCACAGGATTTCAGAGCACTGGTGTAAGAGTGTCCCTTCAGGGTTTAGAAGTGAACCTGACAGCATTTTTCCAGGATTGCATCATATGTTTCACTCACACTTTCACATCCTGCATTAAACCACATGCATGCACATCAACGAGACAAGATTGTAAAAGGAGTGTAACTGGGGAACTGTTTTTGTGATATTTGATAGGAGTAATTGCAGCCACTGCTGTTTCAAAGAAACTGCGGTTATACTATACTATGTCAACAAAGTCACTTTTGCCATATGGAAACCTAATTACTTCAGAATGATCTGTTAGAAAGCACTTTTGTGATAGGCCATTTATACAAATCAGTAAAAAAATATTTCTGCATGAAACCTTTATTAAGTAAGAGCTTTGCAGTGATACTTTGGAAATATTTTTAAAAAGTAGACTTCTTTTTAAAAGGTGGTATGGAAATTTATTAGGTGATAAGAAAACATGGGTATTTCCATGGTTTCTGTGATAAATGTGATCATGCTATTGTTGAATGGAGAGGAGGCATTTTTGCTGTTCTCTTCAGCAAGACCCTGATATTGTGCGAAATGGAATGAAATAGAATGCTGTGTTTGAGTGAGATCATGCAGTGCAAGGATATTTATCTGTGTAGTATTTATTACATAAAATGACTTAAACTTTGTTTTCTTTTTCCTTCAATAATATAGGTTTTTTCCTTTCTGTAGGCAAGAATATGCATTGTTTTTACATTTGGGTGCTCATCCCTTCTGAGTGGTTTAAGGTACCTGATACTCAGGCTTTTTTTTCTGTCACTATGAAACTGGAGAATATCACACGTTCGGTTAGTTTGGTGCGATAGTTCTCTACCTAGACTCATTATTTGCTGTCAGTACAAAAAAGTACTTCTAAAAGACACTGTAATCTACTATTTTATAAGAAATGTTATGATTTTTTAAGTTGCATGGTGAAGCTATGTTGACTGATGTGTTTAAAGGCCTGTCTTGGTTGTCAAGGTATAGGAGTGTAATTTATGGGTAGTCAGTTATGTACATGAAGTTTTAGGTGGTTTATTTGCTGACTAACTGCAAGATTTCTGACACACAAACCATCTATTCTGAATTGCTTTTCTTGAATGCATTTCTATATTCAGTCATTATGACCTACCTAAATCAGAAGACATGAAATATTTATAACCAGATTTATTCACATGTTGATAGTACTGGGGAGCAGCAGTGACCCAGAGGAAAACAAGTTTTCTGTGTTCCTGCTAGGTATTGCAATGTCTTCCCAACAGCCCCTTTTAAGAAAGGCAGTGTAGGTTTTCCTGGCTGTCTCCTCACTTCTAGATGCTTTTGTTCTGCTGAGGGCATCTGTGCTAAGGAGCAGCTCCTGCTCCCCAGGGCCAGTGCTGCAGACTTGCTCATGCCCTCTGGGCTCAGAGCGAAGAGGAGCAGATTGGTTGGGCCCATGCTGGACCCAAATCTCTGAATGCCAGATGGCAGCCACCAGCCATATAGCACAAGATTTCTTTTTCTCCTTTTTTTTTTTTTTGGATGGGTTTTTTCCCCAGTTCAAATTTCCTGAAATAATAGAGAGGTTTATCACAGATTTCTAGAACAGTGTTTAATACCCTTAGCATGACATGAGAGATTGTTGGCTGGGTTTTAGGGAATGTGGTGGGACAAAGTAATTTAAAGGCACAGAAGTGGCATGGCTGGAGCTTGAGAACTCTCTGGAAGGAAAATCATATGGTATGACTTTACCTGTAATGGTCTTCCGAGTTGTTACTGGAGTTACAAACAGTTTTTGTAGACTTGATAGTTTTCTGCAAAGCAGAGCCTGAGAGCAAAATAACATATAGGCACTGTGCAAAATCTGGAGGTGAGAATTGAGGAGTAACCTGAGAGGTGACATGATATGATGACACTGCAAGTCTGCTTTCAGACAAAAAGTAACTGCAGCTTTATCTCCTTTCCATGCTCTCTGAAGTAGCTTATGCGTGAGCCTGCAAGTGCCAGGAACACTGGAGCTGGCTTATTTTTGTCTTGGTACTGTCATTGTGCTGCTAATCCATGATAAGGTCATCCAGGATTTGCGCTTGAAGTTTAACCAAGTCATTCAAAAATTCTACTTAGTATGGTTTTGTCAGGTACGATTTTTTGGTCTCTTTAACCTGTTAACCCATTTGGTCCAGCATCCATGCATTACTTCAGGTACTGTAGTCCAAGCAGACGTATCATGGGAAAAGAATTGAATGCTGTTTGATTTTAATGGAGTTAAACCAATTTCTAGCTGCTGGTACTTTGGTTCTGTGAGAACATTATCAAGTATATTGTATGTACAGTGAATGCTTTATGTAATCAGAGTAACATACGGTGCTATGAAATGGCACCTCTTTGAAAAGTTGAATATAAACAAGCTATGCATTTCTGAAGGGATTAATTCCTATTGAATGTTTAAAACCACAGCATAGTTACTGTCAGGACTGGAGAAGACCAAATGCCTTAATAGTTGTGACCAGCCTCACCTAGGTCCCTAACTTGCCCATGGCCCAGGAACATTCAATGACCTCAGCCCTGTTTCTTCCCTGAGCCACATTGTGGAAAAATAATCTCGAGCCTTGCTTCCAGGCTGGACTTCATAGCTGGAACATTGGCCGCTGCTATAGCCTTCTGTCCAGCTTTATCTTCTATTGTTTCTGACTCATCTTCCCGAGCAGACGCTAGAGCTGACTTGTCAGTTATTCTTCAGACGGGACAGTTAGCTCAAACTGTTGTGTCACCAGCACTGCCTGCCTTGGGTGCTGTGGGACTGCACCATGGCCAGCGAGGATGGTCACTGCCTATGCTGGGGTTACTCTTGGCTGCTGGTTTATTTCCCTCATGGAGCAGCCTAACTATGTTTCCCATCTTGTTTTGAGATGCTGTTAGCCAGTTGAACATTGCTTGTTCCTGTTCTGCACTGGAGGAAGTAAGGTCAAATTAGACCTTTGCTGTGGAAATTATTTTGAAGAAGAAGCTTCTTTAAGGTTTTTTATGATGTTTTGTGTAAGATTTTAGTAGAAAATCGTGAAACAAAAGACTTGTTTTGACAAAGAATGACTTCAACGCAGGCTGGATTAGTTGACCTCCTTCCAGCAGGCTGCCAGAGAATTTTGCGGGATTCCTTTTAACAGGAGTGCTCTTTTAAGACTATTAGTCTTGTCCCATTAAAATCTTCTGACAAAGGAGGTAGAGGAGGCAAAGATGGACAAATGCTGCATTATTTCTCCCTAAAAGCTGTAAATCACAAAGGAAATTCAACTATGAAGCAGTGTGCAGAGTATAATGAGTATTTGACTTGGGTTACAGATGTATGTATCTTTGAAGAAATTAGTGTGATGTGAAAAGGGTACTAGTCTAGAAATGTGTGTGGTGCTAATAGCTTTTTTTCTTTTTTAAAGAAAAAAACCTTATTGGTCTGTAAGGAATGGGGCACTTCTTTCTTTTCTTTTTTTTCTGCAGTCTTTTTTGCAGACAGTGGCCTTTCTCAAGTGTCCGTGGTCTTTAGGCCTCAAGACTCATTGCTTTACTCTACAATTCCATCTCAGTGAAGATGTGAAACTAATTCACCCTTAATTTTGGGAAAGTTCAGTTCCAAACTTAAAGACTGTCTCTATAGGGACAGGGAGGTGATTGTCCCTCTCTACTCTGCCCTCGTGAGGCCCCATCTGGAGTCCTGTGTCCAGGTCTGGGGCCCACAATACAAGAAAGATGTAGAAATGTTGGAGAGGGGTCAGAGGATGCCAGGAAGATGATTAGAGGGCTGGAGCACCTCCCCTACAAAGAGGGCTGAGTGAGCTGAGCTTGTTCAGCCTGGAGAAGAGAAGGCTGTGGGGGGGACCTCACGGCAGCCCTCCAGTACCTGAAGGGAGCAGAGATACAGGAGGGGATTCAACTTTTTAAAAGGGTAGACAATGGCAGGACAAGGGGGAATGGATTAAAACTAAAGGAAAGAAGGTTTAGATTAGATATTAGGGGGAAGTTTTTTACAGAAAGAGTGGTGAGTTGCTGGAACAGGCTGCTCAGAGAGGTGGTGGATGCCCCATCAATGGAAGTGTTTAAGGCCAGGTTGGCTGGGGCCCTGGGCAACCTTGTGTAGATCCAGGCCTGGAGGTTGGTGGCCCTGCCTGTGGCAGGGGGGTTGGAACTCTATGATCCTTGGGGTCCCTTCCAACTCATGCCATTCTATGATTCTATGTTTTATTAGTTGCTAATATTTCTGATATTCCAAAGAAGTTACTAATATTGATTCAGCTCTGAACTTCACATCACATAGCCCATAATGATGCTTTTGAAAAGATTTTGTGGTTGATAACTTAATGCCATTAAATTAAATTAAATTCTCATTCTTCTTTCTTTGTTCATTAAAGAAGTCTAATTAAATATGTTGGTGGCAGTCACCTGTTTATGCAAAGCCTGCATATTGATGTCATGATACTTAAGTATTACGCTAGCCTGTATCATTTACCTAAATAGAGAACTTTTGTTTTTCAGACCTTACCAGTACGGAAGATTCCATGCAAAGCCAGTGCTCCTTCAGGGTCTTTTTTTGCACGGGACAACACAGCAAATTTCTTATCCTGGTGCAGAGATGTAGGGGTAGATGATACCTGTCTCTTTGAATCGGAGGGTTTGGGTATGTATTTGTTTATGTAGTAATCTTAAACAACTTTTGTGTTTTTCCTTGAAATACAGAATGGCTCTCTTCATAGATACTGACTCCAAATCTGACCCCAGACCCCTTATCTGAAGCACAAATAAATAAAGTGCACATCAGTTGAATGCATTTAAGTCAATTTTAGGAGGAGCTTAAGACAGAAATCTTGATACAATTTCTTGCACGCAGATGACTTTTCACCCTACACACAGTTTTGATCATGGAATGCTCTTCTGTAGTTCGATGTATACGATGGTGCTTTTCTGTTTAAGGGGAGCAGGATGGAAGTGCATGCTGAATTTTGGCTGACAATGTTGAGCTATTTGTGCAAATTCAATGTGTTGCTTGAGGCAAGATAATATGACATTTTTTCACTGCATCCTATACTAACCTTTTTTCCAGCTGATTCCTTTGTGCAGCTCAGGACAAAAATTATCCAAGATAAGTGCTTTAGGGTGTTCAATGACAAGAATTGGACTGTTTAGGAAATTACCATTCTAATAGTACATATTCTTTGTTATTTTAACTCTTCTCTCTTCAAAGGAAAAATTAAGAATCTTACCACAAGAGTTTGTTTCAGCCAAATACTGAATTGAAGAGACTCAAATGTTTGTTTGTTATATAACACTGATAAAAGGGTAAAGCAGATGTGCTGATAGACAGCTCAGGTACTGACAAATGAATACACTGTACTGAATCAAGACGCTTCTTTGTTCTGCTGCTCATATGGTCTTTGGCTGCCCAGTTGAAGTTCTTAGTGTGGCAACTATTCCCCTTCTTTTGCAGTCTTGCTCTTCCAGTAGAACTATTTCTGAAGTAATTCTTTTCATTTGTCTCTTCTTTTATCCTCTGAGGGTTTTTAAATTAAATTATTTTATACCTCCAGGAGAAAATACTTGGCAGAGGAGAAATTAGTATCACAAAGGTGAAGAGCAGTTAAGGAGGAAATATGTATTGTCTCTGTTTTGTTAATGAAATCCTCAAGGTGAAATTTTTATTTGATGTAGTAAATCATGTGGAAGATAATTGGATTTTCAGAGATTTGTAATGATCAAGTTGAACGTTGCCTAGGACAAAGAAACTTACAAACACAAGAAGGAAGGAGACACAGAGCTCTAAGCAGAAGACCCTGTGGCTAATCCAACACTTCAATGATTTTACACTTTGTGGTGCTATGGTAAACTCAGCAGTTAATTTTTACACACACGCTGTACTTTGCCTGCCATGTTGTAACACTGATTGCAAATGCTCCTGGAAAAATGATGTTCAAGATTACTTCCTCTCTCTGAAGTGAAGCATGCCCAGATACATAGTGCACAAACCAATTGTGGCTGTGTTAGATTTGTTTGAATGACTGATTTTCTTCACTGATTGAAAATGGGGTTCAGTTGTTTTAGTTTTTTGGGTGTAACTGTATAGAATGCATGTGTTGAAAAGAAAAGTGCTGGAAATAGGATTAGGATTTGATAATATTCTGACATATTTTTCTGAACTTGAGAGTGGGATAGTGACCATGCTAATTCTAAAAATGATGAAAAGAGAGGCTGTTATTCTCCCTCATTTTGAGCTAGAATTCTTAAAAGTTTTGATTTCATTTGAGATTTTTCTAATATATTAGAAAAACAATGAATCAACAGTTGCTGATCAAAAGCTTTTATGTTCCACTCTCTCCCCCACAAATCACTTCTTCATTGCTTAGGAAATAAAAATTCAGCAAAGGCAAGTCATGTCAAAGGTTCTATTCAAAGTGGTGAGAAACATGTGGGAATGACATTGCAGTGTTTGCACCCCACATGGGAAGGCTGCTGTCTTTTTGATAATAAATGTGGTGAAATAAAGGTTACAGGGGTAACTGGTTTTTGTGTTTCCTTTTGGGTTTTTTCACCATTGTTAGTAACCTATTTTGATGTGTAAATTTCTAGTGATAAACCAACCATTTTCTCTCTATTCTGAGGATCCTTACTATGTTAATGTTCTTAATTGATTTGATTTTTATCCTTTTTTACTGTATTCTGCCTGCCTTATTTTATGTAAATACTGTATTATTTCATTAAATGCACATAATGAGATTTTCTTTGTGCAACTGTATCAGAGGCCTTTTTCTGGCAAATTTCTGTTCTAATATTGTAGGAGTGATTTGGAAGACTTACTGCACTGAAACATTTGAATGATCCATATATGATAGTGCTGCCTCAAAAAAATGAAGTCTTCAGTGATCAGTAAAATTAGTAATATAATACCTAAGAAATTATTCATTGCTATTATTTCTGATTGCTTAAAAATAAGTTATTGTCCTGATGAATTCTGAAGTCTTTGAAGTCATGCAAGTATAACTGCACACCAATGCATCCAGCACTCCTGCTTTTTTAGCACTTAGATTGAAGTCATATGAAGGTATTCCTTGTTGGGATAGAACTGTGTCAAGCAGACACTGTGACACTCTAGCAGATAGGTGCCATTCATGCCTGGGGAGCTTGCAGGCGAATGATGTTAATGGGAGTCTTGAGTGCTTCTAGAGAAGGTTGGCTCTGCAAAGTGTTAACATTCTAGGGGTGGTCCAACTGAACAGGTGAGTAGACCTCCTGATGTTGCTTTGTGTCTTTTTCCAACACTTCTACACTGATTTAGTAACTTAATTATTTCATGTTAAGCACAGGTTCAATGTCCATGTTGGCCTTGGGCTGTCCAGCTGAGCTAAATAAGGAGACAAGATCCAAGTCTTTCTTGAAAATAAATATGGGGGAGGGGAAGTGTAGTTTGTTATGCTGACAGGTATGATTACGTTTTCTGACAAATAGAATTACTTTAAAGATCTTTGAAAGACACCAGGACAGATATAAATTTTTTGAAAACAATGCACTTGTACTACCAACCTGCAGTTAGTGGTCTATAATACGTGTTTTGTCTTGGTGGATGTTATGGCACTTTAATGTAGCTTAATATACAAGCTAACTGAAAATGCAGCTTTTGGTAAAGATTTATAATACAGTCAGCGTTGACTGGTAGCATCTTTCCATATTTTGCCCTTTGCACTTATCTTAATGCAGAGACTTGGCAGAAAAGTCTCAGAGTTAATGCTGGAACCTAATGCACACTCTTTTCAATCAAAGAAAAGTAATACTGTCTGTAACTCCTTCATTTGCTTGTTATGTATATTTTGCAAGTTCATCTTTGTAGATTTTATGGCAGCAGATCCACACAACTATAGTAGTTTGAATTTATGGAAGCATTTTTGGTGAAGGTATTTGTAATTATGGTGCTCAAGGCTGAAATGTGTAATACTTGAAGAACATTCTTCCTATCCAAGTAGTGAGAATGATAAGATGTTCTGTGATTGCTTTAGTTAAGTTAAAGCTTAAGCTATGAATAAAGAACTCTTTGTTGGTAACATAGTGTTGTTGGATGATTATAGGATTTGGAACCAGTGAATATTCTGCATCTCTTCTATGATAGACTCTACCCGGCAAGAAGAGGGTTTGCTACCAAGCGTGCCAGCATGCTAATGTGTGTGTGTTGCTTGTTTTGGGAGTTGTTGGATGATTTTATTGTATTAACATTTTGTGCTTGTATATTCTGTAGATGTACGTGTACACACACAGTATGTGACATGGACTTCTTTTGATGCAACTTCCTGATTATAGAGTTTAATGGACAGTGTCCCTAAACAAAGGCTTTGGGTGTTGTAATGGGAATAGTAAGACTTGAACACAAGTACCTCTGACCTCTATTCTAATGTTGGTCTGTCAAAGTTTTTTTTAAACAACACTCAAATGTTGATTGCTTTAAAATATTTTATGCATAGGGGCAGAGGATTTTTAAAATTAATACTAATTTATCTAATTTCATATTACAAGATGGAAGTGTTTTGACCGGTCTTTAACAGTGACACATCTACAGCTTGTAATAGGGTATTAAATAGTACATGTCGTTGCATCAGAATAAGGCTCTGTCCTATCTTTCACATTTTACTAAACAATTCATACTGTTGTTGAATATGTCTCATTTTGAGGACTATAAAAGCATTCTGGACACTCCTAATATCATTGGATTAGCACCTTTAACTAATAAATTCCAGTAAGTCATTAGTGTTTAAATAATTTCTGTGTTCATTCTAGATTAATTCTTTATTATCTGTAGGTCTACTGTTTGTAATGTTATAATTGTTTTGAGACTTCCAAAAGTGATAATGCTGAAATGGGGGCCAGGGGCCACAACTCCTTGATCTAACTATGTCATAGTATAACTCTTTGATGCAGGAGCAAGGATATGCTTGGGATAAGTGAACAAAGTGTTGTCAAAGTAATGTTAAAATAATTTATTTTTTTTTTAAAAGGACTACTGTAGGATCAGAAGAAAAAGAATTAAAGGATAAAGTGAAAGACAATAGGAAGAAGGATCAAAGAATGAAGCTTTTGGAGAAACCTTCCCAAAAATGTGCAGATTTTGATGGGAGTCAGGAGTCTGCGATAATAAATACCCTTTGAGAAAAGGGTATAAGTGGGATTATAAATACCCTTAGAGAAGTTTACATTTAGAAGATAAAGCTACTCCACTTAAAATGCTTTACAGAAAAGTTTGGAGCAAAGGCTTGAAACTTGGTAGGGAGGTACAGGAAATTTGTTCCTTTGTAGGGTCTGAGCATTCTACTAATTAAAACAAAAAACCATCAACGAAACCAAACACAAACAAAAAGCAACCCATAAACAAAACCAAACCCCTCACCTCTGTTCTTGTGAATGCTCTGGGTTTAAACATGCTAAGCAAACAGATGGTCTCCATGTGCAGGGTATGTTCTGTCTTGTCACAGACCCTGGGGCTGAGCAGCTCTGAAAGCAGAGGCTGTTTCTCCTCTGATCTTCCTACCTCTTCTGGTAGCAGAGAGTGGTGAAGGATGCAGAAATGTGATGCATGGTAGGAAGATAAGAAATAAAGTACAAGGAAGGAGAACAAGGGGTGAGTGGTCAGGAGAGGAAGATCTGTAAAAGGAGACGGAATAAGAGGGGAGCAGTGTAGAGAGAGAAATTACAATCAGAGAGGAGCAGGGATAAAAGCTTGCTGGGAGCTGATAAGGAAGTCTTGTTGAAAAAGAGACTGAAAGTAAGTTGAAAAGATGCAGGCAATGAGAACAGAAGATAGGAAGGATTTAATATGAATGAGATAGAAAGGGAAAGGGTCTGGAACAGTCAGGACACTTAAAATAACCTGGACTTGTACTAACTACTTCTAAATTTTCACATTGCTTTCTTGTCAAGCCAATATCATCAGTGATCCAACTTGCCAGAGAATCTATTTCCATTCACCAGGAGATCTGTGTAGCACATGTATCTTCTACACTAGCAAACTGCTGCTCGCTTATAAATAATCACCTACTTAGATGATTCTCCTTGTTTGATAATGCCGGACTGGCTGATGGTTCTCTAAGTATATTATATGAAGATGTGAAAAGGAAATTACATATAATTACATATAAAAATTTTATTAATGCTGCAAAGTTAAGTACTTGGGCTATAATTAAGGCTGGCTGTACTACATTAGTTAAACTATTTAACTGTTAATGATACAGCTATCAGCTTTTTATGTGATCATGGGCTATTTTTCTGTAGAAGAGCCCTTTATTAGGATGGACCTCACTCTGCCAACATCTTGGTTATAGTATGATTAATGAAGTGAAGGAAACTTACTGGTATGTTTTCTCCTCATTTGTTGCAAAAATATGAAGATGTTTGGAAAATGATGCATGATGGTGAAGGATAGTACTTTGATGTTGTTACTGAATGGCATCAGAAGAAGTGACTGTGGCTCTATTGTATAACTGCCACATGCAGCGGGAGGATCCAGACCAGACTTTGTAACGGGATCACTAGTTGGGTAGGCTTTGCTTTCGTATAAAATCTACCATTAGGAAACACAACAGTACCCTAGAGATAAGCAGTAAGTATTTAAAAAAAAAAAAAAAGCACTTACAAAAGTGTGCTTTTTTTTGTATTTGATATTTATACCTTGTATTGAGATGGGGATAACAATACTGCTTAGCTCCTAAAAGTGTTGGAGAAATACTCATTGGCTTTTTCTTTGAATACATCATAGTATGCATTAGCACTGTTGTGGAAATGCACTTGATGGCTTTAAATGGTGTGCAGTGAATTGTGTATGTGGCCATCGATAGAATGCAGATACCTTCTAAGAAGAATTTTTTGGCTTCCAGTACTTACTGTGTCTCTGTATAAATTGCTACAATTACAGAGAAAGTGTTGCTTAGCAAATGTCCGTTTGCTGTGTAGGATATCTGGGATTAAGTAACTGGACAGGTAAAAAAGTTGAGGTGGTGCCTATTATTGAAGTGCAATTTTTAATATAGATTACAGCAAGTAATTTAGAAAATGGTGGATGTGTTTGCCACAGGATACAACAGAATACCATAGATGCAGGTGTTAGATTTAAACCTGAGCTTATAACTAGTCACTTTGGAATTAATTAGCTATAGTCCTCAAGTGATATTAGTTATACACATATATAACATACAGAAAGGGGGTGTGAATATGATTAGGAGACTAGAACATCTCTTACAAAGAGAGGCTGAGGTACTTGGGACTTCTTATCCTAAAGAAGACTGGGGAGGTGGATCTCTTATCAGTGCTTATAAATACTTGAGAGGTCGGTGTCAGGAGGATTGGGTCTGTCTTTTTTCAGTGGTGCCCAGGATAAGAGGCAATGGGCATAAACTTGAATATAGGAAGTTCTGTCTAAACGTGAGAAGGAACTTCTTTACTGTGAGAGTGGCCAGGCACTGGCATAGGCTGCCCAGCAAGGTTGTGGAGTCTCCATCTCTGGAGACATTAAAAATGCACCTGGACACTGTCCTGTGCATCTTGCTCTAGGTGATCCAATGGGGGAGTTGGACTAGATGATCTCCAGAGGTTCTTTCCAACCCCTATCATGCTGTGATTCTGTGTGTGTAGTACAATTCCATGTTTATAAACTGTGTACATGTATGTAGCATACTTAGCTATGAACTGCAGCACAGTCTGAATTTAAATTACAGTACATTGAGACTTTAAATTTGAAGTATGACTTCTGCAGTTTTTCTTTTCTAATGGCATGCTGACTTTAAATTACAAAATAAGTGATCTCCATGCTGTGTATTATCTCTGAAATACTTTTTGCCATCTCTTGTATCAGATGACTGACGTGGTTCAAAAATATTACCTCAACTTCTATAGGTAAAACTAAGAAAGGAAGTATAAAAAAATGTTTCTGTTCTCTAGATGGAAAAAAAGCATAAAGGTAGCTTTTAAAAAAAAAAAAAGCTTAGGATGCAACCTTTTGAAAGTGACTGTAAATACCAAGTTCTTTCTGTGATTGTGGAACAGCACCACACAAAAAGTATCTCGAAATAAGTGCTCATAAATCAAGACACTCAAAATGCTGTTTGCTCTAAAGGGCAATGGTCTTATTTGCTGCTCAAGGTTATACTGAATGCTTGGGACCAAGCTAGGTGTGGAAGTGCAAACTTGTGTGCTTGTGGCTTTTGCCAGTCTGGAACATTCTTTTGTGAGGTGGTAGCCCATTAGCAGGAAAAATGAAAATTTTCCTTTGAGAACCTAAATTATTTCCAGTATTGAAGTACACAAAATCATATTTGTTTGTCTCTGAATTTCCTGCGTATGTATGCTGATATAGTCCTCAGGAATGCAAACATTTTCTTGTGTTATTGTCATCTTATCAGATGACCAAATGTTTGGTTTTGTGGTTGGTTATTGCCTGCACAGCTCTTCATCCTCTAACAATGGTTTCACTGTGTCACGTTGTTTGATGTGAAATGCATGAAATGTGTCTAGATTTTGTTGAGACAGATGTGCTAGAGAACTTTGAATTTTGTTTGGTTGGAAAAGCTTTAAGCATTAACAGAAAAAAAATTTTATCTTTCTTAATCAAATGCTCTTCAAGTACTATTTATAGATCTTTTTGCAAAATATTACTTGATCCTCACTTTTTCTTCTACCTTCCAAAGTCATTTAGATGTGCATATGAGTGAATTTAAATTCAGAAATATTAGACTCCCTTTGACTATTCCAAACCCAATTTATTCCATTTATGTTTGGGCGGGTGCCTTATTTTTTAAAATCAAGTTGGGGCAGTCCCAACTGGTTTAGAACCAGAGAAGCAGAATACATTTTTAGGGGAATGAATGTAACACTTAAAAAATACTGATCACTACTAAAGCTATTTACCTTTTTGTAACATTACTGTGTTGTGGCAAGGAAGAATATTAGGAATAGCTGAATGTCCATTTGCATCTTGTATATTCTTAATAACAGATGGATGAAGGATAAAAATACTTTTCGTAGTGCAGTGCCATTTTAACTTTCCCACTCTGCATTTTCACTTCTGGAAATATATTTGGTTGAGATAAGAGGTGAAAAATGAATTAATCTCAAAATACTACATGTACACTAGTAAAAGATACTGAAATAGGCATTCAACTTGCACGATATACCATACATTTATTCAGGTCAGTGAAGCTGGAAATTGAATCTGCAGAAACTGAAAATCTTCCCAGTAGGTGTTAGTTATTTAGTGACCTTTAACTCTGTGAATTCCTATTCTACATCTCGTATGTACAGTATATGACGAAAGAATGCCTTTCAGAGATTTAACTAGACATTGAAATATCTTTTTCACGTGTGGTATTTTTCTTTATGCATTTGAGTTAGGCGAGTCTTCAGATAACCAAGATGTTTATACAGCAGATGACCATAACTCATTAAAAACAAATTAATTATGTAGCTTATTTTTGTGATTTAAGCAAATATTCACACAATTATTTTTAGTGGTAATTCTTTCAGAAGTATAAGGTTAAAAATCTTTCATTTATTGTGGAGACTTCTAAAACCAGATTTTTATCCACAACATGAGGGTTTAACTGCAATAGATTTCTGGAAGGAAGATGACAACGTACTCATTCCTTTTTTTCCTTTTTCTTT
>VZTU01010824.1:1273-57673 GCA_013400835.1 Zapornia atra
GGCTGCAGATGGGGTCTTGGCCTTTCCCACGGGGTTTCTTCACAGGCTGCAGGGGCATCTTCCAGACTGTCTAGGCGACTTCTGCCCTCCGGCCGCTGCCACCGGTGCTTGTCTGAGCCGTGCCTCCCCTCAGGTTCCAAAGATCTCTTGTTTGGGCGCCAGAGGTTGCAGGGGGATCTTGTAGGGGGCCTGAGGGATGCCATCGGGGGCCTGCGGGGGGCCACTGAGGTGTTGCCAAGAGACTGCAGGGGGGCCGCCAGAGTAAACGACAGAGTCCTTCGAGTGCTAGAAGCATAGCCCCTTTATCGCTGCAGCCACACACCTCCACACCCTGCACCAGGCCTTTTCCAAAATAAGCCAGCCACCTAATTGGTTACACAGTACAGCACATGAGTTCCCCTTCAAGGACCACTGGCCAGCCATGGGTCAGCAGACGATGTCCACGCTCTTCCAGGAATGCCATCCCATCTGGCCTCCTGTCCACTTCCCTCTTTGCTTGAAGTTTTACTTTCTCTTCATACAGCCCTGAGGCCCCTTGTTCCCAGGCCTGCAGCTAGGATTGCTTTGCCACTGCTGTAGAGCAGCTGCTACATCCCACCATTCCTCTACATCTCCTCCTCTTTTCCTGTTCCCAACCCACCTTTATACAATAGCTTTATTGATTGATGGCTTAACGAGCCCCATTAGTTCAATCCTGCAATCAATGGGATGAGAGAAGCCTGCCTTGCTAGCAGCAGCAAGATGTAACTGGTGCCTGGATTGGCTAGCCAGGTGCCCACAGATGGCTTTCTCCATCCTTTTGTGGAAGTCCAACAGAACAGAGAAGTTGAGTTGAACACTCTGGCTTCGGTGCTGCTCTTGTTAATGGCATTGGGCAAACCATCTAGGTTGGAAGGCATCAGTAGTCAGAAGTTGGTGCAATGTGACATGCTCATACCTGGTTTCATACCTTTGATTTTCAAATGCATCCAGCTACAGTCCCTAAGGCTACTGATGCTGCACTGGGGAGTCTTCATCCTATGCAGAGCCCACCAGTTCTCTGGAGAGCTGAGTGTGGCTGCAGGAGTCGTAGTGTTGGGAGAGACTGCAAAGAGCTTTTACAAGGGCTAGTGCAAGTGTTTTCCATGCTTTCCCCATACCCACCAGCAAGATGCAGTATAAATGGTATGAATTGCTTTCTTCAGAAGCCAAGTTTTAACTCTGTGGGGGTAGGGTTTAAGCTATTTATTGAAACAAATCGACTTTATCTCAATCTCCCTGCTTCTTGAGTGTGTGCATATATGTGTGTGTACATATATATTTTTAATAACTTGGTCAATAAAAGCAAGGTCAGTTTTTGATGTCTTTCAATTTCTGCTCTAGAAGTGTTAATGTAATAATGCAATGTTCACTTTAAAGCTTTCCTGAAGAAAGTTAAGGCCTACTCAAATACTAGGGGTTTTTTTTGTTTTAATTTTTAAATCGAAATGTTGGGTTTAATCCATTCTGCAGTAATGCCCAGTATGTTCTAGCAGGAATTATGCTCTTGGGAACATGCATTTGAAGGGAAGAGGAAAAAAAAAAGGCTCAATAAGCAACTAACTACAACTTTGTTTTGGTCACACTGCCATTAATTCTTCTGCTAAATACTGTCTCCAGTGTGCCTCTATCTATAAATGTATCTTACAGGACATGCCAGTGCTGTCAGCAGCATCTTTCAGTTTTGTGAGGTCAGTCACTTGTGTGTTTCGGGATTTATTTTACATTTATAAAGCTGGTGGTGAAGCCTAAGGGAGGTTGTTCTTTCAAGGAATTAAAGCTCAGAACTCCTTTTAAAAAACCCCTTAAAGGCTGGTTCTCTAGTAAAACTACAGGAATCATAAACCTGCTTTCCTCAGTGCTGCAGAATTCCCAGGGCTCTTCACCCTCTCACACACACACTTTTTATGGGCTTCATCTTTGGACAGGTGGCAAGCTCATGTGCCATGCATGATTGGACTTAAGTATTCCTCAGTAACAAATGTGAAGCATTAGACCTATTTCTTATTGCATAAAGCCCTGGCAAGTGGAAGCTGCTTAGTAAGTTCTGCTCTGTAGACAGTGCTCCGACATCTTCATTGCTGACAGTATTTTAGTTAGTTGTAAAAGTTGGATATAGTTGAAATTTTTTTGCTCCTTCCAGTTCTACTAGTTTGATTCTTCCACCCCCTTGGAAGGAGAAGTCATTCCTCTTACATAAGATTAGGCTTGCTCTTAATATGAAGTTTGCTCCAAAGTTGAAAATAATGGTTTCTGGCTCTGAATTTGTGATATTACATGTTAGTGTCACTTGGCCAAGCATAATTTTTTCAGGCATTCAGGAAAGACAATAGCAAGCCTTGTATCTTGATTCAGTATAATTCTTACTTCTAGAACTGTTGCTTCCTTGCAGAATGTCAGGCCATATCTGCAATGAAAGGGTCAGGAAAACTACCTGTTAAGGGGCAAACACAGTGTTAGAATTCTGATGTGTTAAACTTCTGGTTTGGGTTACAATGGGTTTGAAGCAAGCCCTCAGTGCTGGCAGCTTCCTTGTGAAACAGGATATTCCCAACAGTCTCATTGGCACTGAAAAGCAGAGGATACTGATGTAGTTTGTCACCTCTGGCTTAGAGTTCACTGAAAATAAAGAGTAAATTCAGTTTGGCTCTGAAAAGATAGCACTTCTCTTTGAAGGTGAACGGTGTGCTGATGCTTAACAGTGCATCATAGCCATGATGTACGCACTGGCTTTTCATTTTCATCTTGGCTTTACTCTTACACATGTTGATGCATGCACAAACAGAGACTGTCCAGCTCTGTAAAAGGACTGTCTGGGTTTGCACTTTAAATAAGGAGTATATTGGAAAAACACTTCCCAGGCCTTGCTGCCCGAGGCAGTAAACAGGTTCAGCACTCGGCATCCACGCTCGGCAGACGGTTCATGCAGCACAAGGCTGCCCCCCGGCCAACAGGGCACTGCTTTGTCTTGTCCATGTTCCTAAGGCTACTGCAGCATGGAACAAAACCTACCCTGGCCATCCCACTGAGGTGCACATCCAAATCCTCTGTCCTATGGTTTAAACTTTCCTATCAACTGAGAAGACCGCAGAGGAATGCCAGCAAAATTTGAATGGTTTAATTGCAGAGGATTTTTAATTTTTTTTTTAATTCAGGGAGGTAGAGGAAAAGGTGCTTCTTGTTTCATGTGCAAGGATACATTTTCGGCTGTGTCCTTTTAGGTAAATGGAGTCTCCCTTGGTCACCTGCATCAGATGCAGGTACTGTTCAAGCACCTGTGTGGTGCTGTCAGATGCGTTTGCTTATGTGATGCTAATTTTCCTTATCTTCCTTGGTCTCTTGAAGGCAAACAGAAGTGAGCACACATGCAAAGAACAGTGTGGGAACAGAGTGAGCGAGCACCTGTGTGTCTTCTCTCTGCTGAGTTCAAACTTTCCTTTGATAGTTCTGATATCCTTGAAAAAACTGAGATCTTAAGCAAACTTTCTGTTCCTGTTTTAAGCCTCAAGTGAAACTAGTTTTGCCCATCAATATACTGGTAATTAGCTGCAGTCAGCTGGAGCTTTGGGATACTGGTGACAGCAGGGCACTGCTTTGTGTTTTCCTTTTTCTTAACCAAAACACTACTTGAGTCTTCTGAGCCATTTCTGTGAGGTTTGAGAGGTGAACTTTCACTTAGAGGAAGGGAAATGGGATAGAGGTGAACTAAAGTTTCCCAATGTGAGTTATTGCTTGTCATTGATCCCTAACTAGGATACTAATCCCGTACTTCTGCAGCAAAGGAGAACCCATTTCACAGACTTTTTAGGTTCTGAACTCCCCAAGGTGAGGGAGGGGAACCTTAAAGCTTTGGGGAAAAAAAAAAAAGGAGGGAGAAAACACAAATAACCTTTTTTTTCTTTTGCACAGGCTGCGTATCAAGTGCAGGTGAGCTGTGCATCAGTGGGTTGTCTCTGTATGGAAGCACTGCTCCCTGTGGGTGGGTGAACTATTACAGAATTTCTATTGGGAATCTGTTTCTAGAAAATGTTATTTATTGCAAACGGTAATGTATTGTAACTGGAACCATTTCTGAGCTGAAACTATTACATTTATGTAACTGCTAATAAAGTTTCGTCTTTCCTTCTAGGAACTTGTCAGGTACTCCTTTAGGCCTGGTTCTCTGTACTGATCTCAACACACAGGTCAGGCAAATAGCACTGTGTCGTATGCTAAAGCTCAAACACAAAAGCAGTGCGGTGTATGGTCCCTTCCATTCCTACTGACAAAAGCAAAGTATCTTTTCCTCAGAGAGAAAATGTAATTCAGTACATCAGCGAGCAGAAAAAAATCACTGCAGTTCACAGATGAAGAGTTTCCATGTGTGCTTGTCCTGACTTGGTTTAATTAGCTGTGTGCAAATATTCACCAGCTGCCATGCCAAGTGTGGTGGCTTCAAAAGTTTTGTGACTTACTGTGGAGCGAATCCAGTACTTGAGGTGTTCTGCAGTAATTAAATGTGCAAGTGTGCAGTGTAACCCAAAATACTGCTGTTAGCTAGCTGCCTGTTTCTGAACTGGGGAAGAAAAATCCATGTGTCAGAGCACATGAAGTTTGTGCTAAAGGATGATAATGAAAGGTATTATGACACAAAAGTGTCTTTTTGTAGGGAAAATACACCATAAAAGGAACTTTAAGTGGTTATATGGTGCAACAGTTTACTGGTACCCCTGGAAGAGAAAACTGGCTGCTAAAGAAGCTGATGAGATACATAGGGTCTTTGATTGGAGAACTGGTCCTTTGTTACTGCACTGTAGGCTGGCAACAGCAGTAGCCTCCCCCCTTCCCCTTCGAGTAGGCTGCTGGAAACCTCCAGCCTTGTACAGCAGAAGAGAACTAGTAGTGATTCCTGAACACCTTCAGGTGGCTGTGCCAAGCAGCCTCAGCATTCACTGATGCAGTGAACAGGACTGCCCATCTCCCAACGTGTGCTTGGTTGATTTAGAAGGGTGAAAACTACTCTGTACAAACCATTTAAACTGCTGTTTATGTTGTGACTTAATTATGAGAGCCCAGTTAATTATAAAAGCATAAACTGTGTCCAAAACCACCTGTGTCTGGGAAATGGATTATTGGCAGAACAGAATGTTTAAGAAGCCTGCTTAAATGTTCCCATTATCTTGGTGACAAGAGGTAACAAAGTGCAATCTGCCAGCTACTGTAAACAAAATGAAGTACTAGATACTTCCTTCACAGTATGTCTGTCTTTCTTGGTGCTGATCCAGCACTGGTAGCCTCCTTCACTTATTCTGAGCACCCACTGTGTCTCTGCCAGCTTAGCATACAAATGGACAAGTATTATCTGATGTTGACTTGCCAAAAAAAAAAGCTTCTGCATTACAGTTAGAGGTAACTTCTGCCTCTTTAGGCTAAAAAGTTTGTGTCTTGTATAACAGGTAAGTAGTATCTTAAGAGCTTATTACACAGAGAGGACAGGCAGGGGAGGAGGTGTAGGGGGTGTCAAACAGCATGTTTAAAATAAGAAAATAAATGAAAATGGACCACGACACTGTCAGATTGGAAATTAGAAGACAGTTTCTGAGGTTTCAAAACTATATTAATGAAATGGAAATTAAAAAAGCTTCCAAAAATCTATTTTAAATCTTAAGTAGAGAATTATGAGAGTAATGATACCCTGAAAGCAGGCAGAGGCAAAGCCTGCATTTTTGTGGTAAAAATGTTTGATTAAGCATAGGAGACTTGCATATAAAAAGAGTGATGGTGTACTAGTATGTCAGAGAAAGTGCATCTATTTGACTTAGATTCGAGGGACTGTAACTGGGGTAACCCATCTTACACCTCATGAACCTGTGGATGCAAAGAAGTGTCTCTTTCCAGTGTTAAAGCTAGCAGAACAAAAAATCCTGCAAATCTGAGAGACTGAACTGAACTGAATGTGGCTGATGTCAGCTTGTCAACATTGAATAAGGTAATAAACCACACAGTCCTGTGCTTTCACAGAAGTTATTTATTAACTGAAAACATTTTTCCATCACAGTTTTAATATCCAGTAATTGCTATGCTAATCAACATCTCTGAGGTGTGAGAATTCAAGTATATCTTTTGCTGATGAACCACAGCTTTTGCTGTGAAGATGACCTCTAGATTATTCTGTGCTTAAATGATGTAGATCTTACTGCCACAAGGATACTATGCTGGAGTCCAACCACAATCCAATCGAGACAAAAGGTATGTTTAAAGTTTATTACATACCTTAATTATGGTTTGTGCTTGTTATCAGGCATAGTAAAAGGTATTATTTGCTCAGAAAAAAGTAAACATTAACAGTGCTATTCCCAGAAAAGACACCAAGATTTTTAAATGCACCAATGCCAGATCAACAACTCTGCCACGAATTGAGCAGCAGGTTAAGGAATTTATCCTCCAATTTCACTGTCCCAAGAAGTACACCCACATACAGGACTGACTGCACAGTCATGAAGCAGTAAGGTCAACTTTAACTTTGACCTTACGCTGCAGTTCACAGGCAGACACAGTCTGAGTCCGAGCAATTTCAGTGGCAGGTATTCTACCTGTATGCAGTACCTGTAAGTGTGCTTGTGTCACTGAACTGTGGTACACAGGCACTAAGCTGTGACTTTCCTCTACCTAGTTACTCTATCCAGTAAGAAACAAACAAGTAGCGATAGTCCAGGAGGACAAGCCGCTACCTCTTCCACACCACTGTATTCCCCAGGTTCAGGCAGCCCCTGTCCTCAAATAGCCTAAAGTTTGGGAGTTGCTGTAACAAAGTTTCTTGTAACTAGTGTAGAAATAGGCTGTCCTTTCATTTCTTCCTGGCAACCAGTAACAGTATCAAGAACTCGCTGTCTTAAATGCCCAGTTTTGGTGCACTGAGGAAATCACTGGAAGGATGGGTAAGTGTCCTTTAACTGCCCTTCCTTTGGCACAATGCACACACACTGTACTGACAAATTATGTGCTCCAGACTCACCTGGTCTCAAGTATTACACAAACACAGACATAAAAAAATATTTAGAAATAATAAGTAGCAGTCAATGCTACTTTATGTGCGCTTTTAAAAAAACACTCTGAAACTCAGTTCCAGCTTGCCTACTCCCACCTAAGTCTTGTGTTACCTGGTAATTCTTTGTCTGATTGGATAAAATATCTTAAAATTTCCCATTTTATATGGTACATTCATTACTCCTTAGGAAGAAGAGCTCTGTTGCTGCCTTCTATTTATTTTTAATAATAAATTGATAAAGGCCTATCAAGTAAAGCTAACCAGCACAGGAAACAGAATGTATTCCCTTAGCCTCTGCAATGCAGATTTATTTGCCAAATTAACATTGCACATTTTTTAAAATGTTGCTTTTGACTGCCATTAAAAGAATATTTTATGTTAAGGAAACTTTACATCATCTTTTGAAGACAGCAATTAAAATAGTGAGGTGACGTGTAGAAGTCTCACCTCTAATCAGTTTTATTTTATTAGAATCATAGAATGGTCTGGAAGACACCCACAGGCAGGGCCATCAACCTCCAGGCCTGGATCTACACAAGGTTGCCCAGGGCCCCATCCAACCTGGCCTTGAACACCTCCAGGGATGAGGCATCTACCACCTCTCAGGGCAACCTGTTCCAGCACCTTACCACTCTCTCTGTAAAGAAATCTCCCCTAATATCTAATTTAAACCTTCCCTTCTTTAGCTTTAATCCATTCCCCCTTGTCCTGCCATTGTCTACCCTTTTAAAAAGTTGATTCCCCACCTGTTCCTCTGCTCCCTTCAGGTACTGGAAGGCTGCAATGAGGTTCCCCCCGTAGCCTTCTCTTCTCCAGGCTGAACAATCCCAGCTCCCTCAGCCTCTCTTTGTAGGGCAGGTCCTCCAGCCCTCTAATCATCTTCATGGCCCTCCTCTGAACCCTCTCAAGTTAGCCAGGTTAAAAGGATTTTAAACATTCCTTCCTAATGGACATTCACCTGTGTAACCACACCTCCAATTCAAGGTACAGAGCCATAGGAACAGAACCACCTGCCTGCCCAGGCTCTTTGGAGGTGCTGAGTAATGTTCCTTCAGACACGGAATGACATCTGTATCAGTGACTGTTCTTCTACCCAAGCAAAGTAATTTCCTTTGCGTGGAAGGAAGTTCATGTCTTCATGTCACCACTTGTGCTTCTTTAACACAGCCCTTATGGTGTCCTCTTACAATCCTGTGAGTTACTCCTGCAAGTAAGCATCCCGTCTTCCTCCTGCTACTCACTAAGCCAGCAGCTCCTTTGTCCTGCGCTATCCTGTTCCCAAGACTCCCAAACATCAAACAAGGGCCACATTTAATCCCAGGCATGCAAGCTGTTAGGCACAGGTTACAGCTCTTTGCTCAGAAGCCCAAAGCTGACCAGGCAGCATCTCTGCAGCCAGCATTAACACACCCTGAAAACGCTGCCTGTTGGCTTGCATGGATGCCCAGCTATAGGCATCCTCTACTAAGTATCAGATTCTCACACAATTAAAAAAAAAAAAAAAAAAGACACTCCTGCTTCTAAAAGCAGGTCACATAACCACATTAGAAAATACCAGTATTTACACAAAACTCTAAAGGGAAACTGCTGCCCCCAAAGCCCCCCCTGCATCCACACTGTAACATTACAGGCAATAGAAAATGGTGGTCTTGTTTCCACTTGCCATAGGTGAGGATCCATTTTCATTACACACAAGTTCCCAAGTCCTCCCAGTTACACAGGGGTAATAAATGTGCATCCTCTCCTACTCATTACTAAAAAGGACGGACACTGTGATCACATTGCTGAAAAACTGAATGTGTAACTCATGTAAAATCAACTGGCAGCACAGAACACTGTCACCACACAAACAGAACAGGGTTATTTAGTTTTAAAGAAGGTAGAAGTTGCATTCAGACACACTTCTGGTTTAAGAAGCTTATTAGAACTACATCACTCTGTTCCAAGCTGTTGGGACTGTGCTTTTTGAAGCTCTTTATAAGCCTCCAAAGCAGATGTATTTTATCTCCAAGTATTCATCGATGCCGTATTTTGAACCTTCTCGCCCTAAGCCAGACTCCTTCACCCCGCCGAAAGGGCTCTCCACCGAGGAGATTATGCCTTCGTTAACACCAACCATTCCAACTTCCAGCTGCTCTGCAACTCTCCAGATCTGAGCTGGGTCTTGGGAGTAGAAGTATCCTGCCATGCAGACAGAGAAGATACAGGAATGAAAACTGAAATTAGGAAGGACAACTGCAGAAGATTGTGAAAGACAGTTACTGACGCGACACCTGCATTAGAAATCGTCACCCCAATACTACAGCTACTAAAACCACAGAAACAGGGAGAGGCATACCTGCTAAACCCACATTCGCTGCATTTGCTATAGCAATTGCTTCTTCTTCAGTCTGAAATCTGTCAACACAAAGAGAAAAATTACAAGTGAGGCCTGCAGTTCATCTTGCTGAGTTACTGACAAGCAGCAGCCTGGCCAGGAAGAGAAAAAAAGTCACACAGTTTTTTCCTGAAAGTATATTGTAAGCATGTAATTTGATTTTCACTTTGAAGCAATAGAGGAATATCTACTACTTCTCTTAAACTGCAGTTAAGTAGTGAGGACCGCTGCTATCCTCCCTTGATAACGGTAGTTAAAACTTTGCTTAAAACGTTTACTTCACATGGGTTTGTCCACCGATTTCCCCACCTACACAAGCACTTTAAAGTATGAGAGACAACAGTGTGTTCTTCCATCCCATCCAGTTGCTCTGGATGGAGGTTGGGAGGGTTTTGAGGACAAAAAGAGAGTTCCAAGCCATCCTTTGTCAGAAAGACTTAGGATTCACAAATCACATGACAAACTGCAAAGTCCTGCCTCCTACTTTCATACCATAAATCATGAAGCTGAAGAGGGTTTTGCTGCTTAAGTGTGCAAGCAACCCTTGCTTAATTTCTGATGTAATTTGAAAGAAAAACAATTTACAAAATGTTTCAGAGACACTGAAATGGGGTTGAGGGAGACGCAAATGAACCACATACCCAAAGGAAGTTTTCACATGTGTACGCTGGTCTTATTACAAGACTTGTGTGATCATACAAAAAAATATCTCTTGGCAAACTGTCATGCAAAATATTAAAAATTATTTTCATTATTTTAATAGCTATTTTTAATCTGGAACATTAATAATCTTACTTGATAACTGGAGCTAAAGGGCCAAACGTCTCCTCCTGGGTGCAAAGCATTTTTGTTGTAACGTTACTAAGTAACGTTGGCTCAAAGAAATTTCTCCCCAGGCTGTGTCGTTTCCCTCCAGTCACAACAGAGGCTCCTTGAGAAACTGCATCATTAATGTGTCTTTCTACCTGAGGCATGCAAACCAAAAACCTCAGCGTTAGCATTTAGGAACAAACAATAGTATATTTTCCACTGACAGTATTAATTAGAAGACTTGGAAGAGAGGTTTATAGTTTGCAGAAGACCATTTGCAGTATTATCTAAAATCTCTCTTTAACTTTTATTTCAGTCTGACACAATTTCAGAGGAACAAATTACGAGTGTGGTCCCAGTCTCACAGATATTAATGATTCAGCTTTCCTGTTGAAATGAAAGGATTACACCTAGCATGGGGAAAAGTCTTTGCAGGACTGAGAAGTACAGCTGACATCCACGATGAAGCACTACGAAAACTGAAGTATCTGGCTGTAATTCAAAGAGAAACAAACAGACAGCTTTCAAGATGGTACTGGCAAAAACACCTTCCACCCCCTCCAGCTACAGTTCATCCAAAGGCAAGAAAGTAATGAAAACTAAAGTCTCCACCTAGGATAATGTTCTTTGAAATTACAGAAAGGCAGTTAAGTGACTATGCACAGTGCTGGCTTATTTGTATATACAGATGTGTACAATACACAGACTACACTTTTGTGATGCACAAAGAGAAGACATGAAGACAAAAAATCCAAGTATTTTGTCGGGGCAGACAGCAGGCCTGCCGGCGGCCTAGCTCTCTTCTCCCAAGATTTAGGCCCTGACAATATTCTTCTGTTCCCATGAGACAGGAAAAGTTACTCATGCTGAGAGGATCCTAATAATCACATTCTCAAAACACAGCGGCCTTGTTGATAGGGGTACAGGCTGCCCTAAACCAAGAAGCAGTTGTGGGAAGGTATTTGGGAGTAGCGGAGCATGTTAAGAACCAACCATAATAAGATGGTCAAAACCAGCAGGTGTGCGGATGCTTTTAGGCATTAAAGGTAAACTCACAATATTTTGCTATAAGATAGGTTTGTCAGAACTTGTTATAATTACTAACCAATCAATACGGTGTGAACAGTGTGTGTAACCAATTAGTTTTTTAGCTTGCCACGTTTGCAGTAAAAAAGGTATATAATCTGTGTGATTTCACCTAATAAAATGGCTTCACCTAAAATTCGTATCGAATTGCGTGTTGCTCTCTGCCGGTCACTTTAGTATTTTATCTCTGGTTCCCAAATTACTCTGGACAGTTTAATATTCTATTATTTTAAAACCAGAGAAGAGTCTGGCAGCAGTGAAGTATCATGGATTCAAACCACACCTCCATGCAACTAAGCCATAGTATCTTACAAAGTATAAACCACATAATTTAATAATCTTTAATCTTAAAAAGCATGAATTATTATAGAACACGTGACTTTAAAAAAAACTCAACCATTTCCTGGAGTCACAAGCCACCCAACACAGAAGACACAAACCACACATGTAAAGTTTCAATTGATTACAACATCCAGAGCTCTGGTATTTTTAAGCTCGGTGTAGTATTCTATTTAGCTTTTACCAGTTTTAAGCTCGGTGTAGTATTCTATTTAGCTTTTACCAGACAGAGGCACTGTTTTTCAAAGTAAGCTGTCATCCACCATGCCTCCCAGCTGCAGGATCACCATATAACTCTCCCAGTGTATCCAACTTCAGTAAATGTTCTTAAGAATGGGTAGGAAGTAATCTGGAAAAATCAGTTTCATCTAAAGGAGGAATCTCTTTTTCTCTTAATGGAAACTGGGGAATGATATTTTAACTAGCCACAGTAGGTTGTGCAGGCACGCACACCCCCTGAGAGACTTTGAGGACAGCACACACTCCCAGCCACTCTGCAAATGCATCCTAACAAAACAAGCATGAAAAAATTGACATGTCAATCTGAAATTACTTTATGGGTCATAAAAAGGAAATTGAGATGATAAAACCTTTTCTTTGTACCTTTTCCACTGCTTTTTCATTAATCAGTGGCCCTTGGGTAGTTTTTGCATCAAATCCACTCCCAACATGTAGCTCCCTTTCTATAGCTTTAGCAAACTTCGCCACAAATTTGTCATGGATTCCTGCTTGCACCAGGAAACGGTTTGTGCAAACACAGGTCTGAAAACAAACACAAAAGGGAAAAACAGTAGGTTACATTGTATTTATCAATTATTCTGGCTGTCAAGTCACACCATGAGGTTAACAGAGTGATCCATCCTCTGCCTCTTCGTCATCCTAAGGTGTTAACGTAGTTTTGCCACCTCTTTCATCACCCCACTCACTTTAGAAATACAACTTCAACAAGTAGGTATGTGAAATATGTCACACTAAGTTTAAGTCGCTTACCCTGGGAAAAGGTTTTGTGAGTTCTGTGGACTCTTGACAGATGGATCAACCAAGGTCCAGAAGCTGCAAGAAATACTTTCTAATTACAGACTGCAGAATGCTGGACTGAACAGCAGAACTTCAAATCTCACCTGGCAGTGTGGGGTCTTTTTATCTAACACCTTCATTAACTGAGTTAGATTTTGCTTTCTTCTTGGGGTTTGTTTGCAAGTGCTTTCAGTGGCCTAGGTATCTGTGCTACCCCTTTGCTTACTGCATCCTATTTTGATTGCTAGTCCCTCAAAATAACAGCTATTTTACCCTTCCATGCAGCCGCAGCTTTTTTCTTAGATCTTGTACAGTGTGTCTGATCACTCAGTGGTCCCTGTCTACATTCCAGTCTCATTTGTTTCCTTTCTTTCTTCCCAAGACTAATCTTAGGTTTTCTTGTTGTGTTACTCAAGCAACATTTTCCCAATGAAACCACCTCCCTTCCACCAAAAAACTTGATGCTTCTCCACAGCTGCATGTTCACATGTAAAGGGAATAATATTCTTAAGACTGGAACAGCTTCACCCTGGGTCTCCACACAGCCCTCCTCAGCTGCCTGTTCTGGAAAATTATGCTCTTTAATTTTTTTTCACTCCAAGTAAAATATATTTGCAGCAATGTACACTTGAAGCCTGTTTATCACTTATTTTAAGCTATTTATTGTGGAAAAATCTAACCATGTGTGTCTTAATCGATTTCAATCCCCTTAACTCCTGCTGGATGCTCTCAGAACACAGTAAGAGACTTGAATCAAACACACAGCCTTACAGACAGAAACATTTATCGTGACACTTGAAGCCATTATCTCAGGAAACAGCTAGGCACATGTTCTAAAACATAACCCTGAGAACCAAGGCAGAATGGTGTCTTTCCACAGCTCCAGTTCTCCAATGAATTTAATGCTAACAAGGCAGGTAACAAAACGATTTACCGCTTCTCATGCTCCTGTGAGGGGTCCTAGTGAACATCTTCCTTTTCAAGTGATATTATGGACTGCTGTGTATGTTGTGAAAGTACGTAGGGTTTTACAGGGATGTTACTCAGACTTGCTGATAACTGGCTTGAAGTGTTCTATGCTTTCCTCTTATGTGAAATAGCTTGTTAAAAACTATAGCTCTTCACGTTCCAGAAACAAGGACAAAAAGGTGACTTTTACCTGCCCTGAGTTTCTGTACTTGGAAGCAAGTGCTCCTGCAACAGCACGGTCCACGTTGGCGCTGTCAAACACTATAAAGGGGGCATGTCCTCCAAGCTCCATGGAAACTCTCTTCACAGTGCCAGCTGCGTGTTTCAGCAGGATCTGTAGGCAACAGAGGAGACACAGAAATCTCTACCTCTACCAGATGTGAACTATAGAACCACAGATGGAAGGCAGTGAAAAACTAACCCTGGCAGGGAATCTGCGCCTTCTCTATAAAGCCAGACCATGTCTTTTCTCCTATGACAAAAACAAAGGCTAATTTCCTTCATTAAAATCTTTAAAGATTAAATTCTAGCCAAGGAATAGTGAAGAGAAGGATTTTTATCAGCTCTGGTTTGGGTCAGGCTTTTATACACTAATATTGTCACTCCTGTTTGCTTGTTCTTTTCTTGTTGGCAATAATAACCTTTACGACTCCCCCTGGCAAAAGTCTTCCCAGACCCAAAAGAATTTGGGATTAAGGTTTGCCTTAATATCAGACTCTTTCTTCATCCTGCATACAGCCACCCCATAGAATTCTAGCATCTTCTAGCCACACTCTGCAGTGTTACTGATTTCATTAGAGATGGTGGTGACAAGTAAGACTGCTTATTAACTAAGACTGATAGGAGAGACACAAGGCCTTCGCTTCTCTAGCACGTTCGCTTGCCTGCAGAAGGCATTCCTGAATAGTACCTTTGAAACTCGGTTTCAGTGTTCACAATATTGTCACCCCGTGCTATGAAACAAAAGCATCCTGTACAGAACTGTTAAATCTGTAACTTAATAAAGGGCAGTTTTTATCCTTCTGTGAAGTACTGATACCAAAGTAAACAGGCAATGTCTCTGGAGGTATGCAATTATTTGGACAATCTGTGCACGACAGCCAGAAAAAGAGGGTAGCTCTGTATAAAGACACACACTTTCCCCCTACCTTTCCAGTATAACCACAGTAATAATCTTCAAGGATATTCTGTGCACTTATGTACCTTTCCTGTTGCTGTGGAGCCAGTAAAAGATATTTTGGCTACCAGCGGATCAGTGCACAGAACTTCCCCTACGGCTGGTGTCTGTTGTCTGGAACAAGGAACAACATTATACACTCCTGCTGGAATTCCAGCCTGGTTTGCAAGCTGCAACGAAAGAAATACAGAGTTTATGTAATCATTACATTTTGTACAAGGAACAGGCACTTCATGTTTGTTTATTGTTTTGAAGAAACTACTCAGTGGAAGCCGAAACTGGGCAGCACAACAATAACAGATGCCAGGGTGTCAGTAGAGCAGCTTCACTCCAGTTTAAGCTGTCCGTTATTCAGAGTAACCAAAGTAAAGATATAAAGATGTTTTCTGTAGTTAAATGGCCAGCTCCTCTTTGAGGCTCTAGACTGTAGCAGAGGCAACTTTCACAGATTCTTACTAAACTAAAACCTCTGGACCAATTAAGCCAGCTTGTCCTTCTTTTATGTATGAGTTGGCCAGTTAACCTTGAAGCCCACCGTGACTCCCCATTTATAGCTCCAGTCCACCGCCAATGTAAAGCTTAGCAGAAAAGCTCACCTCCCCAAGGGCTAATGCTGACAAAGGTGTGTCTTCTGCAGGTTTCACTACCACTGTACAGCCAGCTGCCAGGGCTGCACCAACCTTCCGGGTAATCATGGCGCTGGGGAAATTCCACTAGGATGAGAGAGAAAAGTACAATCAAACTGGGGAAATTTTTCCCTCAGTTTGGTTTCTTTTTTTTTTTCAGAAATAGCTTGACATTTTTTGTAGTTACATGATAACCTCAACAGACCTGCACAATGTGCTTTGTCCTAAGCAATTATTGCCAAGAAGCTCTGCCAATCCAGAAAGACGCGAGTACAAAGTAGAAGTGAAACTTTCCAGGGATGTTTCCTGAGCAGAAGGAGCAGAGCCATAGTGGCACAGCCCCACGCTGTGGGCTGAGCTGACAGCCTCCATGTGATTCAAAAAATTCAGCTGTGCTTACTGGGGTTATAACGGCTGCGACTCCCACTGGCTGCTTCAGCACCAGGATTCTTCTGTCTTTTGCAGATGCTGGAATGACATCACCATAAACCCGGCGAGCTTCCTCCGCAAACCACTCCAGAAACGAGGCAGAATACAGGATTTCACCCTGAGCTTCTTTCAGAGGCTTCCCCTTTGATTAAATCAGATTGAAGATACACTGTAAGCAGCAGACTGAAGCGATAAAAACAAATTCAAGTCATTTCAAGAGTTTCTGTTCTTTTCAGAGTACTATCTAATCCCCTATCAGGTACACTGCAGTCTACAAATATGATGACATGGCTGCAGCAGCAGTAGTTGTGTGGCTTCAATACAGCATCGCTGTGTAGCAATCATTCTGTATGTTGTGCCTGGATTCATACCAGCCCAAGACAAGGGGGTGGAACAGCAAAGGCTTATTTACAAACACTGCAGTTAGCTCCCTATTACCATTCCGAAGAAGATGCCTAGCACAGCAGAAGAGTTACAAGTTTGTAACAAGTTTGTTTTGGGGAGTATTACTTTGGGTTACCTCCAGGTCTGACCCCGTGGCCTGAGTGAGCATAAGCAGCTCCTCCCAGCTGCTAAAGTACCCTCTGGCATAGTTTTATCCAAAAAATATACCAGCCTGTGTGCTCCCAGACCGATGCAAACCAAAGTACGCCGAGTGAAACCAACTTGGAGACTTGCTCTGACAGCACTTCCATTGGGTTTTTTTCCTGAGTCAACATAACTTACAACATAAACATTTCTGCCACAGAGACCGCGGCTTAGGGTGATGTGTGCGTTCGCACACCGTGAAGCACAGTGCAGGGCTGGTTTCCGCTGGACTGTTCAGTGCTACGGCCACCAGAACGCGTCCTGTGTGTGTCAGGGATGTTTCGACACCTCGTCCACGGGCCTAAGGCAGCAACGCGAGCGCACAACTCAACTGCTGGGTTCAACTTGCTTAAGTGATAAAAAAAAAAGACAGGGTGGCTAACGGGTGAAGTTCACGCAGGGTGCTCTGGCAGCTGCCAGTTTCGTGCTATTCCAACGCCGGCACCCCCGCGTTACGTGCCTGAAAGGGCTGAAGTCAGCACGGGGCAGCACCCACCCCGACGGGCAGCCGGCACCGTGCCGCTCCCCCGGCAGAGGCGGGCCCCACCGCCCTACTCACGTTCTCGGCCGTGATGATCCTCGCCAGCTCCTCCTTGTTCTCCATCATCAGCTCGTACCATCTGCGGAGCCGCACGCTCCTCTCCTAGGAAGGGAGNAAAAACCGCCGTGACAGCTGCCTGGGACGGGGAAGGAAGCCTCTCTCCTCCCCGCCCGGGCCGCCTCCTGCCCCCGGGCGGGCGCCATCTTCCGCGGCCGCTCACCTTGGCAGGGAGGCGGCCCCAAACGGCGCCGGCCTCATGCGCGGCCCGTACGGCCGCCCGCGCCTCGGCCGTCCCGCAGTCGGCCACTCGGCCCAACTCCTCGCCGCTGGCCGGGTCCAGCACGGGGAAAGCGGCGGGCGTCTCCACCCAGCGGCCGCCCACCAGGCCGCCCCGGCGCACCAGGGCGGCGGGCAGCGCATAGCTGCTGCGCCGAGTTGCCGCCGGACCTAAGGGNNNGAGAAAGAAGAGGCGGCGACGGGCAGCGGCGGCCCGCCGCGGAAAGAGGCTCGCCATAGCCGCGCACTCGCTACAGACGGCGGAGCCCGGGCCGAGCCCGCCCGTACCGCCCCGGAGGAGGAGCTGCGGAGGGGACGGGCTAGAAGCTGCTTCTCGCCGGGGCACGGCGGGGGGGGGGGGGGGGTTGATCTGGCCTTGCTGCAGGCTTGGGGGCAGCTCGGCCGGGGACTTCTGCTTCCCGGAGCTCCGTCTCCCTCGGCCCTATCTAGTTCCTCCTCGGGAGAGGGCCTTGTGCTCGGTGGCTGGCTTCCAGGAGCACCGGCCCGCGGGAGCCGGTGGTCGCCTCCGGGTCCCGTGTCAGCAGCCATGCCGAGCCCTCCCCACCATCTCGCTGGGGAGCCGGGGTGGCCGTGCTATGCCTGCAGGCCGAGCAGCAGGCTCGCCTGGCAGCCAGACCAGGCTTGTGTGGAGGATGGCTGGAGCTGCAGCGCGCCCAGGAGCTGCACAGAGATGACAATGTGTGCGGCAAGAGAACGCACTGTGCTTGCCCCCGGGTGCGTCAACTCAGCCTTCAGCCCGGATCATGCACCCAAATGTACGTCTGCAGCACCCTGTCAGCTCACCAAAGCTTCATGCTGCCTACAACTCAGAAGCTAGCCTGTTTCTGCTATGACGGCTTTAGGCAACTGGCTTTAATTTTTTTTGGTGGGATCTGATGTAGCTGTTGTAAGGCACGTGCACCGTGACCTGGGTGAACTGATGAACAGGGGGAGGATGCTCTCCCCCCTCTTTCTTTTGTACCTTTACAGAAACTTCACTGCTGCTGTGCAGCGATGGCAGTTATGCTGCCCAAACCCCAGAGATTTTAATAGAATTCAAGAGGGGAGGACACCTATGAGTTGTTTTGTTGGGTTTTTTTAATAAATTGCTTTATTTGAGGTAAAGCATTGGTATAAAATAGCCTTTCAAATATGGCAGTCGTTTGTTTGCTGTGTCAGCAATATGCCTGAAAGAAAAGGCATGCTCCGTAACCTACATTTCAAAGGTCACAGTGCTACTGCTCCAGGCTTCCGAAAATCACAGTTTGAGCCAGCATCATGGCCGGTTTGAAGATGTGGTGTGTTTTGCTGGTTCTGCTATTCCATTTCTGTCAAAAAGGTATCCCAAGTGGAATATCAACACATGTTGAAATAGGTAAGACGTGCTGAGAACGAATGTTCGTGTCTTTTGAGTTGCTTGGGAAGAGAAGTAATTTTAGCCGGGAAGCAAAGGGACAAAGTAACGTGAAAGTAATGAGCGTTCCACATAATTATAAGAGAAAAAGTGAATAGGGTGGATGAGTAGTTTGTTTTTGGAGTTTGAAACTACTGTTTTCCTTGAAGCAAGCTGGTTGCGTATTTTTCCGTCTTCTAAAGCACAGGCATTATGTAATTGGAATGTTTGTGTCTGTGAGCCTGACGCTGACAGGGTTGGGTTTGGAGAAAGGAGAGGAAGGAATACTTTACGCCATTTATGGGACTGTTATATTTAAACCAGAGAATAACATGGATCATTTATGGTGGCTCTGTTTTCAAATTGCCATGTATTAATTTCACCATACCTGCATAAAATAGATGTAAGACACATTATTGCATTATATCTGTGACAAACACCATGAAAACTTTGTCTCTTTCTGGTAGGTTGCTATCTGGTAGGTTGCTATCTGTAGCCTGAACAGACTAGAGTTGTAGAGAATGGAGGAGAGAACTGAGTGAACATCAAAGTGGGGAAATACTTCTGGTTTTAATTTGTTGTTTGCATGTGTTATCTTTAAAAACCTGGTTTCTGCTGTAGCTCTTATGGGGACACTCATGAGTAGTGTGAGGTTATTCTGAAACATTTACTTATAATAAATCAACAGTTTTGTTTGTTCTGTTTCTGATTGCTAAATCCGTTTTTCAAACAGCTAGTAAAACATATGATTCTGTCTCTGTTCAGGTAATCTCCCACTAAGTACTTTATGCATGCAACTTTGAACAAGTTAAAGGCTGGGATTATTCATGGCTTTCATTTGAGACACAGTATGTTCCCTTAGTGTTACAGGCTTGGTCAGCATCTTGCAGCCATTTGCTTTTCCTAACAATATTTCAAGAAACCCACAGGACTCAGTAGGAGTAGAAGTCACACTGCCTGAGGTTAGGCAAGAGCAAGCTTTGCAAGCCTGGGGCTCCTGTTATCACTTGCAGTAACAGATTTGGCAGAATAGAGTGTATTTGCAAGAAATCTGCGAAGAGAAGCAGGAGTTTATGGATCTGTCCCAAAGCAGTCTTTTTTTTTTTTTTCTAATCAAGCAAGTGTATTGCAGAAAACCTGTGTTGATATAATTTGGGCATGTTGGTTGCCTGAGGAGCGGTGTGTACACTGAGCTGCTAGGTCATTGGGTTTTTTTGTCCATTTGTCTGAAAATTACTTCAAACTGGGTTCTGCTCTGACACTGCTAAAGTAAGTGCTTTTATTAACGTGCAAGTAAGAGTCTGTGATGATAAGGTGCTGAAAGTTATTGCCAAATCCCAAAAGTGTAGAAAGGAACTCCTCTGACTCAAAACCAGCATCGAAGTACATCCTGGGCAGACTTCTGAAAGTACTTTTAATAAAACAGTGAAAAGCTCTGCCTGTTCAAAATGTTGATCATGTTCCGTGCGCTCGGCAGAGCTGTGCTCTGTCCTACTTGCCATGGCCTGGTTGCTGGAGGCAGGTCTGAGTGGGGAGGCTCTTCCCCCTCTCCCTGGGGGCTCCCATCAGACCCGCAGGGCACTCCGTGTCACTGTGGGGATCTGTCACAAAGTTTGTTGTAGAAGTGGAGTTGCAGGACCTGGGCTCACATGAAGAATGAGAGAAGGTGGAGGGGGGTGCTTACGGGAGAGAGGAAAAGCAAACTGCAAAACTGAGAGTCTCCTGTACTAGAAATAGAGATGTGTACTGAAATGGTTGAGCCTTAAAATGATAGAGGTGTTTTTATTGTTGCCTGTAAGTTATTCCTGTTCTGGTGCAAGTTTGGTCCTTAAGGTATTGTAACATGTCTGTATAAGGATGGATCTAACTTTTATTAGAAGACATCATTAAAGAAAGGTGATGTCAGCTTGTTTCATTCTTTTGTTACTCCAGCTCGATAAATATTTTGGCTGCCAGAATGTCTGTCAGTTTTGTGAGTAAATAGTATTTACCTTGCTGACTGTAGATTTTTTTCTTGGTTTTCATACATGTTAAAAATTAATCAAACTGTCAAAGATCCACATTGATTCCTGAGGTGCTTTTTTCAATGTTAAGGGCAACAGTGAAATGGAAATAAAATGCACGTGGGTCCTTTACAGCAATAATTTTAAGATCCGTGCTGTGTACGTGGTGGGTGTGACGTGTGAGGGTTCCCTGCTGTAGCTCAGGTCTGGGCACACAGAGTACCTTTTCTCTGTGACTGAGGACTTTCAGCTTTGTTGGTCAGTTTGGGAGGTAGGGGACTAGAGAGAGACTTAGAGAGACCTCAGTGCCCAGGTGTGGCACAGAGATGGCGTTTCCCTGTCAGCTCCCTAGATGAGGCAGCACAGCCTCTCTCACACACACAAGCAGTACTTCCTGAGAAATCATGTTGTGTGTGCCTGTGCCACGGGAATCTTGATACAATGATGCATGTATTCTGGTTTTGATAATGCTTCTAACAAAACATGGGCCTGCCCAAAGTGCCTATAAATCAATACTTCAATATCTTGTTTTTCAGCACACAGAGCTCTGGAATTTTTCATTAAACGAGAAGGAAATGTTAATTATAGACAGGTAGGAAACATATTGTTGCTTAATTGTGCCTGCCTTTCTCCTGGGTGTTTTTGTCCATCTTCTTGCCTTTCTTTTCTTATCTGTTCTCAGTAATATGTGTAACATGTCCAGTCTGTTTGCCTTGTTTTGTTGAAAATCACTTGACTCCTTCTGATTACTCTTGCAAAGATGTAGTAATTACAATAATGTGTATATACTGTGTGGGGTTTTTTTCCCATTTTTTCCCTTCACCTTAAGTCATACCTTCCCTGGGTAGGTATATTAGGAGAATCAGGTGAGGGCTTTTGGAAAGGAGATTCAGTAAACATAAGGATAGCAAAATAGCAGCAAGGTTTTGAATTTGTCCACCACATTTATCATTTAACCAATTTCTGATTGATGCAAATAGCTTCATCTTTCGTGGGGTGTATCCAGCAGAGCACTGTAAGCATGTGGACAGTATTCATAAACATGTAAACAAAACACATTTTGCATTTTAAACATCTTTAATTTCCTTTAGAAAACTGTAAAGAAGACCATTATATGTAAGTTAATCTTTTATCAAAATAGGAGAATCACTCAAGGAAAGTAGCCATGTTGTCTTCTGTAGACAGCTGTGCTGCAATCATAGACGAAGCTTTGTGTCTAGTCCAAGAGGAGGAGGGCACCTTCAGAAGATGACTTCACCAGTACCTAAGTTAGATCATGTGAACACCTTCCTAAATGGCCTTTCAAATTACAGTGTATACTGGTGTGCTTAGTTTGGCTTACAAGTATTTTTGGGAGCGAAGGAGTGGGGGGGGGATGATGAGGGATGGTGGCGATGCTGAAATAACACATTTTACCAAGATAATAGTTGTATCTTGGTGGATATTTATAATTTATCTTCAATATTGGCAGTGAACTGGGGTTTTGTGCTGTGCAGTAGTGTTCTGATTCCTTTTTTTCCCCATCCTTTTCCTAGTTACTACTAAACCACCAAGATGCATTTCAGGCTGGGAGCATTTATCCTGATGCCTTTTATCCTTCAATCTGCAAAGGCGGTAAGGAAAGCTTTGTGAGTCCAATATTGTAACAAACAGTTGTATTTTTATGTGAAAATCATACAGAATTTAGTTGAGTTGAAAATAGTTATGCTGTAAGAAATGAAGGAAGGCCAAAAATACCTTCCTGCAAAAACATCCACCATTTTTGTTAGTATTTTGAGCCTTTTTGTAGAACTATGTAAGAAAACAATACCTTTGAAAATGTTTTAAGGAAGTAACTTTTGTGTAAATGTAACAATTTAATGTACAGGGCTATTTGAAATAAGGATGCTGTTTGACTACATTAGGTCAGATGACTGAGTACTGTCTTGGGGAGAAATTGTGAGGACAGAATGATCTTTTTTCTAAGTCTTACTGAAAGCCTAGACCTAATTTCTGGATTAGGAAGTATTAGTTTCTATCAGATCAGTCACAGAGATGATAGGAGAATATATAAGAATCTCACAAAACCAAAGTTGAGTAGAACGTGCTGGGGAAGGAGGAAAGTGTAACAGCCCAGTTTAAAGCCTTTTTCTTTTGCAGACTGCCATCCTTTACCTTTTCCTTTTTGAAATTAATGGCAGTCTTAATTTTGGTGCTTGCGGATCTAAAGACTGCACTACAAAGTTAGCACCCTGTTGCAGTGGCTGCAGAGAGTATGTCTTGACTTTGCAGCTGGTCCCCTGAATTTCCAGCTCTGGTAGGTCAGCTCTTGATCATAATCAGTTTCTTCAGCAACACCAGAGCTAGGGCTTGCTCCAGGATATTTGCCACTGAAGTTGTCAGTCTGGATGGTGAGCAATTAGTAAATAGGACAAAGACAGACAGTCCTTCAGCAAACAAATTAGAATGGTATTAGGCAGATCCCAGGAAGTGAAAGGTAGTTTGGATCCATTAAATTCAGAACGTTCTTGGGATTTTTGGTTTGCCTTATCTTTTGCATGTTTTTCAGCAGACTTTCAGTGCCTCCATTTATCTCAGTTATTTGTTTTTCCTGCCTCAAACTGTAAAAATCCTTGTTGGTCTTTCCAAGGACACTTCCTCCATCTTTCCTCATCACCTGCTCTACTTTGAGTCTTAAATCACACAGTGGCAGCTAGACTTCTCATTGTTGCTCAGTCAGGTTGTTGATGCTGACTGTTCATGCCAACTCCAGCTGTTTGGTTCATATTCTGACAGGCAGGTTGCCCCATCCAGGTTGTTTAACAGGAGATCTTCTCTGTTGTTATGTCATGGTGCTCAGTTCACATCCTGATTGACGCTCTGCTCTGGCATTTAATACTGGCTTTGCCTCCTGTCACTCCCAGGTCATTGTTCCTGGTCTGCCTGGCTCTGCTAACATCTTGTCCCAAAGTTCAGTCTCACTTGCCTTGTTTTCTGGACTGATGTTATTCTGGGATATTTTCAGTTCCCACCTAACTTTGTGATTTCTATCTACCTTGCCTTATACCAAACCAGGGATCAGAGCTTCTCTATCTGCAGCTTCCAGCCCATGTTCCTTCACTAAAGTTGGGGTCCTTCTTGCCTTGTTTTACACTCAGGCCACTTTTCATCAATCTCCTTAGTTGATGTAAAGAAATAGGACATCTGCAGATCTGAGTTGTTCTAACTGTGTGCCTCTAGATGAAGAACAAAGCCATCCAGACTGCCTTTCCAGGCAGGAAACAAACTTGGATGTAGAAGCCTATGCTGTGAATGTTTAATTTTGGTCTAGCAAATCCCACCCTTATTTATCTAGTTCAGCTGCACTGTAAGATGTCAGGAGGCCAGGAGGGGTGACTGAATCACCCACAAGGTCTGCTCTCTCAGTTTCAGAATTACCTTAATCTTCTGCAGTTTCACAGTTCCATCTGAACGAACACATACTCTGCCTCAAAGTGTTATGGAGCAATCTATCTCCACCTACTTTGTTCCCCCTTAGAGAATGTAATAGTCTGCTGTTTAGTCTCATCACATCAGTATCGCTTTGCCCTCATCTTTCTGGAGGTACACAGGCTTTTTTTAGGCGAGGTTAGTTTAGATCCTACGTAATCTCTTCTGCATAAATCCAAGTAAGAGCAGTAATTGATGCTTCAAAGGAAAACCTGCTTTTCCTTGCTTTCCTCTGTCCTCCTTCAGCTCCTATGCTGACTGTATCTTGGTAAATGTGCCATTCTGTTGAAAACGATGATGATGATGATGTGGCCCTCCTCGGCTCTGTGGAAACTGATACCTGTCCCAAAGCATATTTTGAGTTGGCTGCTATGCCCATCAGCTTTCCTGCCATAAAATTTGATGTGCTCCTTTAGTCAGAAGCTTCTCTCTCAGCTCTCTTTACCCTCCCCACTTGGGAGGCAGTTTTTCATTGCAGTGTACCTACCCACAGGCACAGAGAAAAGGAGCGAGCACAAAACTCTCCAATGCTTCAAACCAAAACCATGGAAGTTAAATCTAGGATCTCTTTTGACAGTGAAAGTCATATAAAAATACATCTTGTTGGGTTCTTCTCATATAAGTGGATTGCAAAATGTATCAGCTGTGTGATAAGAAATTGAACAAAAAATGTGTTTTTTCATGGAGGAAATATTTCCTTTTTTCCCTGTTTCTTCCCTCCCCCTTTTTTTCCCCCTTTTTTCCTCACCCCCCCTTTTCCCTTCTGTCTTCCCCCCTTTCCTCTGCTTTTTTACACAAAGAAAAAAAAATCAAAACACTGACATAATTTTATTGAAATAGGAATATTCCATGATGTGTCTGAAGACACTCACTGGTCACCATTTCTTAGTACAAGTATTGACTACATCAGAAGGAATTACCCTCAGCCTTGGGAAGAGGTAAGGAAATTTCTTAGACTATTGGCATTGCTTTCTACCATTTTCTTCGCTTACAGTTTCATTCTTTGGGAAGTGTAGAAAAAATAATGCATTTTTAAATTAAAGTCTCCACTGATACAGGAAAATTTAAAACCCCATTTTCATCTTTACCAGACAAAAAAGTTATTATTTCTATATCACTTATCTACAGAGTGGTTTGGTGCTTATGATATCTTTCATAAGTCCAAACTTTCAAATGTAATTGGTGGTCTTGCATGACTGTCAGATCTGGTTCAGTGTTTGCCACTCAAAAACCAGGCATCTCTTAGAATTCTCACCTGTGAAATTGGTGACTTGGTCCTGATTTGCTCTTGTTTGCAGTGTGAGAGCTGCGTAGGAGAGGAGGAGAAGCAAAAGGTCAAATTGGGAATGATTTTAAGATTGTAGGGGAGGATTTGACTCTTCTGAGCAGAGAGAGAATGGCATACAGGTGGAGCAGCATTTGAGAGCATGTGTTCTTAATATATGAAAAAGTCTGCTGCCTTCTGACTGGCCATTGATAACACTGATCTTACGAACTATAAATTTGTCAAAAACTATTAACCCCCCCCCCCAAAAACATGATAAAAGGCATCTGGAGCTTACAGTGTTGCAATGTAGAGGAGTCTTTTCTGAAGAAATGAAATTTCTGTTGCTGCTAAATTTACTCCAGATAACTTTTCCCATTGTGGGACGAAGATGAGTTATTTCATGCCTGGGCTTTAACCAAATACTTTTACAGTGAACAGCACTTGCACAGGAATCTCTTTCTCTCCATTGTGTGTCCACACAACACCCATGGTAGCAGAGGGGGTTCACTCCTAGGAAGTTAGTCCTCAGTCTGGAAAAACACTAAAGTACATATCTAACTCATAGAATCATGCAATCATAGAATGCTTTGGGTTGGAAGGGACCTCAAAGATCATCAGGTTCCAACCCTCTTGCCATGGGCAGAGACACCCCTCACTAGACCAGGCTGCTCAAGGCCCCATCCAACCTGGCCTCGAACACCTCTAGGGAGGGGACAGCCACCACCTCCCTGGGCAACCTGTGCCAGTGCCTCACCACCCTCACAGTGAATAATTTCTTCCTAATATCCAATCTGAATCTACCCCCTTCCAATTGAAAGCCATTGCCTCTCCTCCTATCACTCCACACCCTTCTCAAAAGTCCCTCCTCAGCTTTCCTGCAGGCCCCCTTTAGGTAGTGGAAGGCTGCTATAAGATCTCCCCAGAGCCTTCTCTTCTCCAGGCTGAACAGCCCCAACTCTCTCAGCCTGTTTTCATAGGAGAGGTGCTCCAGCCCTCTAATCATCTTCGTGGCCCTCCTCTGGACCTGTTCCAACAGTTCCATGTCCTCCTTATGTTGGAAACTCCAGTACTGGACACAGTACTCCAGGTGGGAGTAGAGGGGCAGAATCACCTCCCTTGACCATCCTTTTGATGCTGCCCAGGATATGGTTGGCCTTCTGGGCTGCGAGTGCATATTCTTGGCTCATGTCAAGCTTCTTATCCACTAGCACACTTCAGTCCTTCTCTGAAGTACTCAAAGTACACAAGTTGCCCCAGCATCAACCATTCTATAGCCTTGGACTGTGTGAAGTGCTTAAAGCTTCTGAAGACACAAGAAGTGACCTCGGCATCAGGGAATGGGGGGTCATCTCTTTGTCATACTAAATTCTTGGATTGTAGGAGTTTCTTGCCTATATCCTTGTATAATGCACTAACCTAAAATGCTCACCTCTTCTTAAAGACAGGAGTAAAATTACTGACATTGTTACAAATAGTATGTTGTCATGTAGGCTACAGAGAAGCTGGTGGCTTTCCTGTTTGGAATTGCTTCACATATGGTGGCAGATGTTAGCTGGCACAGCCTGGGCATTGAGCAAGGATTTCTAAAGGCCATGGGAGAAGTAAGTCTGTACTATTATATTTATTGATATAACTGGATTTATTGGAATTGATAGCTTAGCTTTGGAGTCTGTTGGGAAGGGAAGAGAAAAGATGGAGCCTTCTTTCAGGAATATTTTCAGAGCAATGTAATGCCACAAACTCCCTAAGAACAAAGTGGGTCACGTTTGGGACCTGTACACTTCAGGGCTGCTTGGACATTTTGTTTCTATTCATATGTTTTTGTGGAGGGATGAGTAGAATAAACTTCCTGTTGTCTTGTTTTTCTCCAGATTGATTTTCATGGTTCATACTCAGAAGCTCACGGTGTTGGTGATTTTGGTAATGTTTCTGTTTGCTGATCATAGATCCTTCTATTTAAATAACTAGTACCCTTCAAAACCACAGTGGGTGACTCTGGCTCTTAACGCTGTGCAATGCCAAGGAATGAGTCACATGGACACTGTGTTCTTACTCTTCCCCCATAGCAAAGCCTTGCTACCCCTGTCCTCATTCTCCATGTTTCAGGAGATTGGCTTGGGCATATGGACACTTTTATTAAAGCCAACACATGGCTGAAGGATGGTAAAATTTAAATTAAGTCACTACTGTGATTTTGAATTTTACATTATTCTTATTCTCTGGAAGTATATAAATTGTGTAGCATACTCTCAGGTGAACCATTTACGTATTCTAAATGTACAGGTGAAGGATCTACTGTCTAAATATAGACAGCATAGCTGTACATTGCTCCATCCACATGTTATCCATAATAGGTACTTAATGGGTTTGTTTTATTGGGCTTTGTGGGTTTGTTTTTTTGGGGTGGGTTGCAGGGTTTTTTGTGTGTGTGTTTTTCATCTTTCCATATGCAGGAGGAGATGTAGTGAGTCAGTTTGAGCTGGACTTCAGTTATCTGGCATCAAATTGGTAAGATAATGAGTTTATGTTTTTAATTATTATTTCCGCTTACTCTGTGTTTAAAATATTCACTGTGTTCAAAAAATATGTTGTCCTTTATCTTTCTCTTAAAATAAACTCTTGCAGTTATTGGAATTTTTCTTAGGAATTTTCCTCAAATGCATATGAGGAATTTCAGTGTCTTACCCGACAAGAAAAACTGGGAAGACAAAAGAAAAAAAGAGATTTACATAACTGAATCCAGCAAGAAAGATTAAATTATTTATCTCCTTAATTAAATATAAAATAATCAGTGAAAAAAAGTTTGCTGGAATGTCCTAGCAATTAGTTAAATAACTCAATTATTTAAATAAATCTCACTTAGATTTCCATTTAAGGTTTTGGCACTTGTGGCTGTTTATGGTTATAAATGGAATTCAGACATGTTTTAAAAGCATAAAAAGAAGTGGTGATTTCAGAAAAAACTTTTTTTGTCTCAGAGTTTTTAACTTAAATAAAAAACATGCCTCTCGTCATTGTTTTGTTGAAGTAGGTAATCTAGGTGTAGGTAATCTAGGTGTAGAAGGCACAGTTCACTAATAAAACTGTCACAGTTGTGGGACATGCCTGTTTGGCTAGGAGTAGATTTGGCACAGCAGAGAGTTGGAGGACATCTTCCCATCACATAGGGAGTGTGGAGACTCTTACCAGCAGCAGCTGTAGGGGAATGGTTCTACAGGCTTCTGAGTTTAAACCTAAACAGGAGGAGGGCGTGGTACAGAGAGTAATTGCACCTGCAGCCCTGGTCTTCCTGGCATTTGTAAATCTTCGTGCCCTTGTATAGTATTTTGAAATTTAGAATGTTTTCAAGCAGGCTACTGTTATTACAGAAACTGTAATCTTTCAACAGGTGATGTGGAAAAACCTCTTGTTATAATACTTCCATCTTGTTTTTAGGTATGTACCTGTCAAAGACCTAGCTGCTATCTATAAGGAATTTTATGGAAAAGAAATCATAACTGAAAGCACGATTACTGACTGTACTTATCTGCTGTTTCTTGAACTGTAAGTTGAACAGCTCATTTGTCTGGGTTTTCACAAGTGGAACATATGTAGGAAAATTATGATAATTATACTTGAAATGCTAGCTCTGAAATTTATGCATTAAGGCCAGAAATACAGACCCCCTACTAGGCCCAGAATCACAAAACAGTGGACTTTCAAGTCCAATAATAATTCAAAAGAGACTTTTGATATCTGACAATGTCTGCTTTTGAATATCCTAAACAGTCTAGCTGTATCCTTTACTTCCGTTAATTGCCAACTGCATTTACAAAAGGAGCGAATCCCTCCAAATTAAGGGCAGCAATAAAGTGAATGTCATTACTTCTCACATTACAGCCTTAAAAACATATTTAACAGCCAACAAGGAAATACAATGTCTTGCATAGTACCATACAGAAGCCTTGAAATGAATATTTAAGTAACTAATATCATTAAATTAAGCAAATTTACTTCTGAAGATTTTTTTTTTCAGGCATGGAGAAAGGCTTGCTGTTGGCAAGGTTGGTCTTCTGTTTTCCTTTGAAAAATTAAAAATTAGCATGAAGACACTGTACTCCAACTTACTGAGTATGTTTCTTATCTCTTAGCTTTTTCCAACATATGCCAGCAAATCTCCCTTTCTGGTGGAGAAGTTCCACGAGTATTTCCTCGGGGGAGTGGATGACATGGCCTTCTGGACAAACAATATTTTTGAGATGACAAGCGATATGCTAGAGAATGGAACCAGGTACAGCTGTGTTTCCTGCAGTATAGAACACAGCAGTCAAGTTCTGACATCCATTTTGATCCTTCTGGAGGCAGGTTCTTTCCTAGAAGGGGTTCTGAACTTAAATCCTCTGGGTGTGCAGGACGACATAGAACTTGAATTCACATGTGTTGCATGTTCGCTCCCCTTGCACCAGGCAAGGCTTTGGCACACCCAGCTGATACTTAACTGGGAAAATTTGGGGACATTGCTTAAGATGGACTCAAGGGCCTGCTGAAACGTTGCAGAGCCATGCCCTGAGGTTCTGGTTGGCCTGTCATCTGCCAGCAAAGATGTCCTTTCCTTGGGGAGGGCAGATATTTCCTTCAGACACTGAAGACAGATACAGTTAAAAGAGTAAGAGTATATATTCTAGTGTGGGAAGCTCAGGTTTGTACTCAGGGTATCATAGTTTTTATAGAAGTTCAGGCACCATACAGCTCTGTTACAATGCAACCTTACTGTAAATAGTTTTATTAAACCAACAGTGGTGATTAATCCATCCATTTATGTGGAAAGTATCACTGCAACTTATTTGGGAAATGATGTTTGAAATACAATATGGAATAATCCGTTGTGTTCTTTGTTCCAGAATGACACTTTCATTAAAAGTGCTTTAGATTATTAGAATTATCAAGGCATGCTGCAATAATTTTCCTTTAAGAGTGATATAAAGATGAGTGAGGTTCATGTAGAATGTAATCAAGGTGGTTTGACCCTGGCTGGGGGCCAGGTGCCCACTGAAGCTGCTCTATTGCTGCCCTTCTCAGCTGAACAGGGAGGGGAAGTATAAAGAAAGGCTCATGGGTCAAGATAAGGACGGAGAGAGATCACTCACCAATTACTGTCACAGGCAAAATAGACTTGACTGGGGGAGAATTAGTTTAAATTATTACCAGTCAAATAAGAATATTACAATGAGAAATAAAACCAAATCTTAAAATGCCTCCCTCCACCCCTCCCTTCTTCCTGGGCTCGGTTTCACTCCCGATTTCTCTACCTTCTCCCTCCTCAGTGGTACAGAGGGATGAGGAATAGAGGTTGTAATCAGTTCATCACGTTGCCTCTGCTGCTCCTTCCTCTTCCAGGAGAGGACTCCTCACACTCCTTCCTTGCTCCAGCGTGGTGTCCCTCCCATGGGAGACAGTCCTCCACAGACTTCTCCAACGTGCGTCCTTCCTATGGGCTGCAGTTCTTCAGGAACTGCCCCAGCGTGGGTCCCTTCCATGGGGTGCAGACCTTCAGGACCAGACTGTTCCAGTGTGGGTTCCTCCCCAGGTCACAAGTCCTGCCAGCAAACCTGCTCTGGTGTGGACTTCTCTATTCATGGGTCCCATGAGGAGCCTGCTCCAGTGTAGGCTTCTCACAGGTTCATAGCTTCCTTTAGGTGCATCCACCTGCTCCATCATCTTCCACGGGCTGCAGAGGGACAACCTGACTCACCACGGTCTTCTCCAAATGCTGCAGGGGAAACTCTGCTATGGTGCCTAGACCATCTCCTCCCCCTCCTTCTTCACTGATCTTGGTGTCTGCAGGGTTGTTTCTGGCTCCTCTCTGGCTGCAAATTGCTCTTTGTGGGTTTTTCCCCTTCTTAACTATATTATCACAGCGGCGCTACCACTGTCCCTGAGGGACATGGCCTTTGCCAGCAGTGGGGACATCTTGGAGCTGCCTGGCATTGGCTCTGTCAGACATGGGGGAAGCTTCTAGCAGGTTCTCACAGAAGCCAGCCCTGCAGGCACCCTGCTACTAAAACCTTGCCGCACAAACCCAGTGCACAAAGTCATGAAAATAAATAGCCAAGGGGTTTCTCAGGATTATAGTGATGCTCCAATTTCTTGAGCAGACAGATGACTCCTAACAGGGGGATCAGTAGGGATAAGAGCTGTATTTTTAGTTTCACTTCAGTTGCAGGAAAATCCTTAAAATGCATTCTGCATATTTCTTCAGTGGCTGCTTCCTGCCTGAGAACCCTCTGTTCATAAACTGCACCAGGGAGCAGAAGGACACCTTTGTGTAAGTATAGATCTGAAGATGTGAACATTGACTGATGAGAGTCCTCCACTAACATGGGCAGTGACCTACTGAAAATCAGAGACCTTTTGGTTTATCTTTTTCATGTGGGAATTTGAGAATCTCTTGATAGGGATAAATAAGCTTCATAGAGGGAAACTGCTGAAACTAGGGGAGATTTTAACTTCCAGCCTAAGGACAAGAATACTTCCAGCACCTGCAGTGCTGTGTCTTCATATTTTATTCACTTGTCAGTCTTTGTTCCACTAATCATGAAACTACTGATTGATGTTTACCCTGACCATAGCTATGTTCTCTCATGATTATGTACAGAAATACAAAACTCAGCTCGTTGGAGCACAAGTGTGTGTGTTCCTCTGGCAAACATCTCAAGAGAAAATGGCTTAATTGTTGTCTCTTGAGAACTCACTCTATATGTGGGAGAAATGGCCACCTGATTGCACGTAATGTGATGGTTTCTCCTAGCTTTGTTGTAAAAAACTGGAGTCATCAATTCAGTTCCATTGTTATTACTGCCTTCTTCATTTTAGCAGAAGCAAACAATCAAAAAATGAACATCACAGGAATGCAACTTCTTCGCCTACAAAAACACTTGAGAAGAATATAAATTATACAGAGAGAGGGGTTCACTTCAGCATACAGTCTTGGGCCACAGTAAGTGAGAAGTGACAGATAAAATTTAGCTCTGTATAAAATTGTTTTAATTTTTGCCTGTGGTGCTGCATGGTGGAGCAGGGTCTTTGGATGCTACCAGCAGCTTGTGTCTTCACTTCATGGAGATTCCAGCAGCTGTTGTTAATCTATATATTCATATGCACATTGTAAATACTAAATTTTTTCACTTTGTTGTATAGTGAAGTTAGAACACATCTTGCAGTGCCAAAAAGACAAAATATATCTCTAGTACTTACACTTTATTATTTGCATTTCACAGAATCATATGATTGCTTTTTGGGGTTAAGAAGTCCCAACAAAGTATAGCAGTGATCAATTAGTAGCGCTCCCTGCAGAGCATACAGGTTTTTGTCTCTTTCTGAAATGGTGTTTATGACCTGAGAACGGTTCACCTAGATCGGTGTGATTTCCACTGTTGGTGGCTTGGTTTTTGAGGTGCTCCACAATGTTCAAGAGTTTCAGCCTGTGTTTTAACCATTGTTGTGTCTTTTTATTATTTTTATTCCAGAACTCCCTCCACTTGATAAACCGTGCTTTTGCAAGCAACGTCTGGAGGGCGTTAGCAGCTACACATCAGAAATCTTCTAAGTACATCTCCAAACCTGCAGCTTCGTATTTTCTGTCTTCACCTTATGCTAGACTTGGATGGTTGGTATTTTCTCCCTCCCTTCCTCCTTCTCCCCTCCCTTCCTCCCTCTCTCCCTCTTAATTTCTGAAATTTTTCAGTATACACCAAACTATTTATGTTTATTCTTTGGCTACTCTTTAAAGGTGACAGCCCAAATAAATTAATGGTATAAATCTGGCTCAATAGTTTATATTGGCTGGCCAAAATAACCAGTTAACCCGTAAGACCTTGCATAAGCATCTTTTTTGTCAGTACTGAGTAAAACTATGTCAAGAGCAGCATTTCCATTTAGATGTGAATATTAGCCAGATAAACTCTTTCTTTGGAAGGGTTGTCTTGCCTTTTTTTTTTTTTNTTTGTTTTGCTTTTTTTTTTTTTTTTTTTTACATTCTCTCAGTGCTCTGTGTGTGATCAAGCTCAAAATGGAATGAACCAAATTTAGAACATTGGCTCTAGTTCTGAACAGCAGAGAAATATCATTACCTCTTATATTTATTGGTTGATGTTTGCATAGAATTAATTTTCTGTCCCAAACTAATCACTGATGGTGCCTAACAAGTGTTCTTGGAAACTGCACAACACTAGTAGGGAGTTCAAAGATAGACTCAGGACACAGAAAGAGGACTGAGAGATTCTAGCCTTACCTGCAACAGGGTAAGGTAATGAAATAAATTTGCATTGCTGCTCATCTTGCTTTATTTCTTCTGACTCAAAAACTGAAGATTTAATTCTTGAGTTTACTTCATACCAGCCAAATTAACAGTAAGTAGTTCTTTTTGCTCCACATTCCCTCTCTAAACTCCAACATTCCTGAGACCTGTGTTCCCTTTGCTTATCTACTGTTAAGTCCATTAATGAACTCAGAGGGTCAGTTAAAAAGATCCTTAATTTCACCTTTTGTATTCTGTGTCATATGAAAGCACGAGTACTCGTTTGCTGCTGCTGCTGCTGTGGTGGTCTGGAAGCTAATGCTCTGGTGTTGTTGGCTCCCTTGCTGTACAGGGCAATGATCTCAGCTGACCTGAACCAGGATGGATACGGAGATCTGGTGGTTGGAGCACCGGGGTACAGCACACTGGGCCGGGTTCAGATAGGGCGGGTGTATGTGGTCTATGGCAACCAGTCAGGTTTGCCACGAGAGGACATGGATCTGGATGGGAAAGCTGACCAAGTGCTGCAGGGTCATCAGGTGAGGGGTCAAGACAGATATTTGTCACTTACTTTTTTCTTTCTTTTTTTTTTTTCCCCCCTGAAAATGCGGTAATTTTTGATTGAACAACAGTATCATTAATTCCTGAAATGCCTCTCCTGGTAAAAGGATGGACATGCTTTTCAAGAAAAAATAGCAGCTACTTAAGTCACAGGAACAGTTGAAGCAATGGAGTACTGTAGGTTCCCTTTTATTACTGTGCCAGGTAAGTGAGAATTAGACCGTAATTTACCCTTGAATAAAACTGAGGTGGTGTCTCTGTAAGTCACAGTATGGCTCATTCAGGTCCCTGCATTAAAGAAAAAAACTGCCTGCCTTTTTCATCTAAAATTACTCATTCAATATAAATTGCAATTCCTTTTGAAGCTACATTTTTTTCATGAACTTCTCACAAAGTTGCTCTTTGTCTTTACCAGGAGTACATGCTATTTTCAAAAAAGAGAAGGCAGCAATTTGACATGATAGTGATGGGCTTGTGACTTAGAAGCAGGATCAGATGGTCTTTGAGTAGTAAAGATGGTCCTCTGCAGAAAGTATCTTTATTCACAAAGAAGAGAATAGAGAGGGATGAGAAACGTTTCCTTTTAATGTTTCTGTGGTTGTAAGCTGGAGTAACTGCTGCTGTCTTCTTACACAGTGTTTTAGGGGTTCACAGCTATGATGCTGTTAACAGGAAAGATCATAAGCTTAACATCAGTAGGCTCAGAAGAGAAAAGAGCAAAGCAGCGCCACATTGTGTTCAGTTATCTCACATTTAACACCTCTACATCCTCAACCAGAACAGTTGACAGTATTACAGAATCACAGAGCTGTAGGGGTTGGAAGGGACCTCCAGAGATCATCGGGTCCAACCCCCCTGCCAAAGCAGGCTTCCTATCCCATATTGCACACAGAAGTGTCCAGACGAGTCTTGAATATCTCCAGAGAAGGAGACTCCACAATCCCCCCTGGGCAGCCTGTCCCTGGGCTCTGTCACCCTCACTGTGGAACAGTTCTTCCGCATGTTGATGCAGAACTTCCTGTGCTCCAACTTGAAGCCATTGCCCCTTGTCCTGTCCCCACAGACCACTGAAAAGGGGCTGGCTATTTCCCCCTGTGTCCCACACTTGAGATATTTATAAACATTAATCAGATCCCCTCTTACTCTTCACAGGGCTGAACAGCCCCAGTTCCTTCACCCCTTCCTCGCAGAGGAGATGCTCCAGGCCCTTAATCATCTTTGTGGACTCTCTCCAGGAGATCCCTGTCTTTTTTGTACCAGGGAGCCCAGAACTGGATACAGTGCTCCTGGGGCCTGACCAGGGCAGAGTAGTGATTACAGTTATTACTTGAGAAAACCGTGTCATTAAGATAATCTTAAGAATTGTTGGGCTAGATTTTTGTCACTTCTGTTTCCAGTCCTTCCCTGTGCTGCGATTGCAAATGTGCAATTAGGTTTTGATGGTTTTGTCTTTAAAATGTCTGTTAATTCCATGAGAGCAATTCTCCTTGTTTCAGACTTCAGGAAGATTTGGTTCTGCCTTGGCAGTCCTGGACTTCAATGAGGATGGAGTACCAGACCTGGCAATTGGAGCACCTTCTGTGGGATCTCAGTTTCTGACTTACAAGGTAAGCCACACATGTGGGTTCCTTGAGCTTTTTTCCTCTTCAGAAAGAACATTTCCATTGATAATGTATTTTTACATGGTGAAGCAAGAGAGATTTTCTGTTGCTGCTTGAGGTGACATTTTAATTTAAACACAAAGGTTTGTAATCTTTGAGGGCTCTTTGGCTAAAGCAATGAAAGCTAGCTGCGCTTCTTTTTCAGTGGCCTTTTTGAACATCAGAAATCCAAATCAGATTGCAACTTTGCAGCACTGATGTGCTGAAAATGCAGGGAGCCATTCATGAAATAAAAGTGTACCCTTTTTCTTTAGGAACAGAGTGTCTGGAGTGGATCTCATGGGTCAATGAGCCTGGTCACCTGCTGTCACAGGACAACAGATCATATCTAAAATATGATATGAAGACACACTTGCTAAAATAATCAAGTTACAGAGGCTTAATGACTTGTGGCCTAACAGATAAGCACACGTAATAGTCCCTGAGTATTTTTGACCCAGGCAAACTGAGAAGAAAATGTTTTGTTTTAAAACATATCCAGTAAGCTTAAAACTCTTCAGAATTTCAGATACTAACTTAGCTCCTAAATAAGTATTTAAACACTTTCATGTAGGCCCACTAGCTTGGAAAATTGCATGCCCCTGCTGTGCCTGGTACTGTGTGCTATTGCATTCAATAATAATTAGCACAATTTGAGCCATTTGGACTTGTGTATGACAAATGTAATTCACAGCACACTGTCCTTGCTCCTCGCCCCCAGTATGATGAGAATGCACTTCTCTGTGCTTCCCTGTATTGTTGCCTGTTTATAGCAGTGCCCATTACAGTATGGGTGTTCTTCAGTTTGGGGTGGAAAAGGAGGTTCTCATTGGAAAGGTGCAGTTGCATTAGCAGCCCTTGCAGAACTGTCTTACTCCCCGTGCTTTGCCTTGGATGTCATACTTGGTGCTGACGTGCAGGTGCTCTCATGCTGTGTTTGCTTTTCCTGCTGTGTAGGGTGCTGTGTATGTCTATTTTGGCACAGAGGGAAGAGGCCTGGCATCTCAACCAAACGTGACCATAACTTGCCAGGTATATCGATCGGGCTAGCACAGGGCTACACAAGCAGGAGGTGAGATAAACAGTAAAGGAGTTTGTAGGCTTAAAAAACCAAAAAAACCACTTTAGAATCAAGCTTCTATTTGCAAGGGAATTTTGACTGATAGGGGTGGAGCAAGCAAGCACTTGCCTAAGTTGGTTGTGTGGGGGGAAGGACATTTGTACTCCAGTGCAGGAGAGGCAGCGGGTTGGGCAGGAAGATGCTCAGCCCTCCAAAAGCCCAAAGAAGGCAAAATTGAAGTCAGGGAGTGGGAGGGTAATTTGATCAGAAGCAAAGTTAGCTCTTTAGAAGTAAATTGCTCTGTTTTGTTATAGAATTGGTGGTTTCAGTTCCATTTCAGGCTTAAAATAAATGTTTATTGCAGTATTCCTACTGTAATCTTGGCTGGTCCCTCCTGGCAGCTGATGTTGATGGGAATGGAGGTGCTGATCTGGTTGTGGGCTCTCCATATGCACCTGGTGGTGGGCAGCAGAGAGGATTTGTGGCTGCATTTTACTCTTACTTCAACAGGAGTGACCAAGGTAATGTTTACTGAGTAAATTGCTCCTCACAGATTTCATGGGACTGTTCATTTGTCTCACTCTGTGTGCTCCTTCATCTGGCTAAAGAGGAACCCTACAAGTGAACACAGCTAATGAGTAGAGGTGGTGAGGATTGTTGTGAATGAGGGAGGAACGGTCACATATGGAGCTAAATAAAGCTAACAGGGATTAGGCAGAATACACAGGTATTCAGAGCTTTGTCAGAATCCTGTAATTGAGATTTCCAACAGCATTTAATTTCTGTAGCTTATTATACTTAATGTAAAATTAGGAACAACAACAAAAAAAGCATTTCAAAACACTGCTGACTGACATTTTTTTGCAAAACCAAAACACAGGATGAAGGATTTGAATTAAAGTCTTAATTATTTGAAGCTCCCCCTCCCACAACCCTTAAGGAATTACAGGTTCTGATAAACAGTTTCAATGCTGTCCCAGCCCTAAGGAGGAAGCACTAGTTTAGGGTGGGCGTGACTGATAGCTTTCATACACTTTGCATAGCCTGTGGCAAGGAATTAGAAGCAGGCTCTGTGGAACAAAGGCTTTTGTGAGCCAGTGCAGCTGTTGACTGAGCAAGCAGCAATACTGTTACTGCTGTAACTTGGTGTGACAGCTTACAGAAACTCAACTGTCCTAGGACGAACCAGTGGAGGATGGCTAACAGGTTTTTTCTGTGCCAGGGTACACTAAGATTTAATTTGTGTTCTTCTGGTGGGTCAGGACTTCTGTCAGTGGAGGATGCCAACTGGATGGTGAAGGGGGAAGAAAACTATGCCTGGTTTGGATTTTCCCTTGACAGCTGCCAGCTGGAGAACATGACTCTGCTGCTGATCGGTAGCCCGACGTGGAAGAGTTGTGCTGGGTGTGTTGTATACGACCGCTTCCTCTCTCCTTCATTCTGCCCTGCATCTGCAGGGGTGAAGATCTGTAATGGATTGGACTTCCAGCTTTTTAGGAAGTTTCCTCTTTGTCCTATTGAAAATATTTTTATTAAATTCATATTTTTATGCCTTCATCCTGCCTCATGGAGTGGGGTATATCCTTAGATGCTTTCTGCCAAAGGTCTTTTTTTTTATTTAGAAAGGCTAAAGAATTTGTTGGGTTTTCTTGCCTGGAGAGGTGGTAGATGGCCCATCCCTGGCAACCTTCAAGGTCAGGTTGTACAGGGCTCTGAGGAACCTGATTTAGAATGAAAATGTCCCTGCTTATTGCAGGGACACTGGGCTAGAGGACATTTAAAAGTCCCTTCCAACCCAAATCATCCTATGATTCTTTGGAGGGGGCACAAAAATGCCATGCAAAAATAATCCTACAGACAGCACTTATTTTGAGATAGTATTCTTAAAAGCAAACTAAACACAAAAATGTGTTTAAAGAAGTGGATAGACAAACCAAGTCTTTGACCTAAATGTCTTGTAACTAGTTAGAACAAACATGGAAATGGCTGAAATAGATTTCTAGAATTTGGCAGCCACTGTTATTCCAGACAAAAAGGGAAAATGTTTTAAAGAGGAGCAATCCTAGCTGAATGTTGCTACATATGAGTATGTTTTGCATTGTAATTCAAGCTGCAATCCTGCCTCATCGGATGTCAGACGGAGTGTTGGGAAGGTGTATGGGTATAACCCACCAAGCACAACGCCCTGGTTTGCAGTAACTGGCGACAAGGTAGGGCCCTTCTCTAGTATGGGACCTTGTGAGTAATCTGAAATGAAGTGACAGTCTGTAGAAATTACATTGTTCTTTCAAAAATCTAACAGGCGATGGGCAGAATGGGTTTGTCTCTGGCCAGTGGTGTGATGTCTGTGGCTGGGATCACGAGGACAGTTTTGGTGGTGGGGGCTCCTACTGCAGGTATGGATTCTGAAAGTTGGGATGTTTGTTTCTATGTGGCTGGAGGACAGATACAAACCTGAAAGTTAGAAAAGGGACCTTTTCATTTCCATGTAACAAAACATTAAAAATCACAGACTCGTAGGGGTTGGAAGGGACCTTGAGAGATCATTGGGTCCAACCCCCCTGCCAAAGCAGGCTCCCTATCCCATATTACACAGATAGGCATCCAGACGGGTCTTGAATATCTCCGGAGAAGGAGACTCCACCACCTCCCTGGGCAGCCTGTGCCAGGGCTCTGTCGCCCTCACTGTGGAACAGTTCTTCCGCAGAAGAACTCCAACTTGCTTCCATTGCCCCTAGTCCTGTCCCCACAGAAAATCACTGCAATCACTTACAAGTGCCTTACATGTAGAGTTCTCTGTGCTGTGCTTCAACTTCAGTGTTTTTTTTCCTCTTTTAAAATTAATTTAGCAGCATTATTACCTGGCATTATTTATGTAGCTGTGATTCACTAGTAGACTGCACATTTCTTGGAATTAAAACCACAGTGATTTGCCCTTAGTCTAGCAGTAGGTAGTCAAAATGTAGAAACTTGAATGTAGTCAAAAAGTAGAAACTTGAATACATTTTTTTTCCCTGCCACTATTGCTGTGAGATTGTCCCTATGCTGACTAGTGTTAATGCCACACAATGTTTAACCTTATTCATGAACCGTGTTCATTCTGTCCATGTTCCGCAGTGCCAGTGTCACCTGCTGTCAGTGTATTGCAAGGACTGAAGCTAAGTTCCTGTGCCTAAGGCTCAGCTTCTGTTACTTCTTTTTATTCCCAGACAGCCTGTCTAGGATTTCATTTATATCTTCAGTGCTGCACCAAGCGGGACTGGCTCTGGTGTATGACCTGACAGACAGCACCAGGCCCTCTTTGCTCAGTACCTTCAGCGGGGACAGAAGGTTTTCGCGCTTTGGAGGAGATGTGTACTTAAGTGACCTGGATAACGACGGACTCGGTAAAGCTTGATGAATCTAGAGCCCAGGTGGAATGTTTTACTTTTGGCAACAAGAAAACTGGTCACCCACATACTCTCTCAAGTGCTAAACATGCTCTGCTTTGTCAGTTAGCTTGTATCTGTATTCCATCATGCCTTGTGGCTCTATAATCCCAAGCAACTCAGCCAGAAATTGAAATGTTTTAACTTTCATCATTAATAGGAATTGTGGCATCTAGAGTTATGTAAATGCCAACTGTCTCCTGTTTTGGTTTAGCAGTATTTCACTTCTGCATAATGATGCCTTATGACCACTTGCAATATTTGCAGATGAAATGATTGTGACATCCCCACTGCGAGTGAGCGGTATCACCACAGTACTGTTTGGTGGGGCAGCAGGCCGTGTTTACATCTACAATGGAAAGCAGGCATCCTTGGGGAATGTGACAGGCCACTGCAAGTCATGGACATCTCCCTGTCCTGAGGACTGGGTAAGAAAACATAAAAGTGAAATCAGGAGATGAAGTCACAGTGATGGCTAATTAATTGCATCTGGTACAAATATGTAGCGCATTCTGACTTGGTTTCAGAAAACAGGTCATTTACTTATGTTTCTGAGTCTGTGTGATTTGGCTCCTCCTGTCCATTCTTGAACAACTGCTTTGCTGTTTAGGAGTCAGGATTATTACCCTTATTCTCCCACTGTTGTTCTCTCCCCTGTCTTTTCATTTTCTCTTTATTTTTCTTCTTCAGGCACAGTACATCCTGATTTCTCCTGAGGTAAGTAACCAGAAAACAAGCTACTGGGAGAAACAAAAAAAACCTCACTTTACAAAAACTAATAGCATTATAACAAGAAGTGTTACTTTATAGGAACTATCAAGATTCGGGAGTTCTGTTATCACTGTGAAATCTGAAAGAAAGGTGAGAATTACTGATGGTGGTTGCTTTCTAAGATCTTTCAACCTCACCTGCATCTACTAGCCAGCATCTCACGTAGGTATCTTACTCATTTGCAGAGGTATTAAGAAGTGCTTTACATAGTTAATTGAGTTTTCATTTAAGTCACTCTCTGCACTGACAATTAAAACCATTTTATAGGTGGATGACACCTGAATTGAAAGAGGTTAGAATGGCCTCCAATCAGAACTCCTTAGGAGCTGGCTGAAGGGTTGCATGGTAAATCAAGTGTAGGTGCCAGCTGGCTTTCCTGTTCATGCCAGCCTGTGTGCAAACCAGATGCTCAGCTATGGAGTAAACCAGGCACCAAACCACCCTTCATTTAGTATTTACAGGCTTGCCATCCTAGCTGTTACTTGCAGTGAACGCTGTTAGTATGTCAAGAATTTCCAAGCAAAGAGAGGCCCAGTTCTTGAAATGTTTTGGACATGTTTGTTCTCCTCAGATGCCCACTGTTTTAACTAGAAGTCAATCCCTATGTTTCTGTGATGCACTGAGGAGCTCTGTTTGCAGCTTGAAGGTTGCTTAGTGCTTGCTAGCTGAGGGGAGTTGTGGGTTCTGCTTTCACTGAGGCAGCCTGTGTGAGAGCAGCATTTCTCTGTGTGACTGAACAAGCCACAGCACTAGGCTCAGGTGCTGCGCGACAGATCTTCAACAAGTGGTGTTTGACTCGCTGCTGTTAAAACACGCAGTGGAGAAACACCTGGAACTGTGAATGTGCCCAACCTAGGTGAGGGTGTGTAATCCAACACCAGAAATGCAAGTCCCTCCCCTATGTTGTGCCCCTATGCTGCAGCACCAATCCCATCCACACTCCAGCTTCAGCGATACTGATCTTACCCCTGAGAAAGTTTATATTGGGGAGAGATTTATTTGTCTGGCTCCAGCTTTCTCCATTTCCCCGAATAAAATAGAGCCTGTTTGCCAAAGCAATTTGTGAACCTCTATTATGATGGGGTGGCTTGCTTGCTCTTTCACTCTCATTTCTCATCATACTTCTATATTACTGTAATGACACAGGCAGAATCTGGTTTTCCTTGCTGAAGGCAGCCGTGCACCCGCAGCTGCACTCTGCTAACCTTCGTTCTGTGTCTCCGCAGAAAGAAGTTGTAGTAGCAGCAGAGCGAAGCTCGGCGAAAGCTCGACTGGGTGGAAGGCTTTTTATCTACTCACTGTAGAAGGTCACAGCAGCCTTTAAGACCAGGACACAGCTATTCTTTCAGTGAAGAATCTTTTAGTATCTGTGATACTTTCCTTAACTCATACAAACCACCCACCATGCTGACACCGTGACAGCAAACGTTTGATAGACATCCCAGCTAACTCGACGGGGCCCAAGGTAGTATTGAGGGAGGGCTGGCACTATTTTTAAGTGAGGGGAAATACGAGCAGTCACAGTGGTTTGACTGACTGACTTACAAACCAACCAAAGCGATGTCAGTCATGTAAAAGCACAAATTAGTTCTGGTGTGAGCATCACTTAACCTAGAACAGGCTGGTCTGTAAACCATGTAGAGGCTGAGATGAACAGGCAGGTAGATTGCAGTAGAACATTGGGTACTCCCCTTTCTTTACTGGTCAGATTTGAGCGTTTTCTTCACAAAACCAGGAAGGAACAGCACATTATTTACAATTCCTCACATAGTGTGATAGACAGGGATTCCAGGATCTCAGAAGTTGCTATCAAAACAAGAAGCATGGAAGAGGGGCAGCTCTAAACCAGTCAGAAAGGTGAGTGCTGACCAGAAGGGCTGCCTCGGTGTCTAGCAAGTCTTCAGGCCTGTGTTCTGGGCATAGAACAGTAGCTGGGGCCTCACAGAGAGAAGAACACAAGACTGATGAAGTTTTAGGAAATGCTTTTGCACTCGTGGCTGAGGCTACTCTGACACCTTTTCTTTGCACTTTCATGTAAAACTCAGTAACCATAGTGACTTAGTATTGTTAACAGCTTTTATTGTTAACAATAGTCTTCAACTAATTAACACTAATTTTGTATGATGCAGATTTAGCAGTGTGCTTCAATCATCTATTAAACAACTTGAGCAGCAACATGTGATGCTATTATTAGCAACAGTAGTGTGAAGACTGTGTGTATGTCTATTTTCTCTCTTGCCTCCTTCACAAACATACAGCATTTTTATTTTAAGTAGTCCAAGTCAGGGGAATAGCACAGAACTCCACAGGTCACACTCAGAGGTAACACACCTCAGGTGAACATTAGTTTGATGAATAGTGTATTTCAACATCCATTTTAGGAACTTAATGTGCCCAAATTGCAGAACTCTTAAAAAAAAAAGTTTAAAATCAGAATGCTATATAAGAAGTAACTGGATGGAAGGATGGAACTGGGAACGCTGTACTTACTTTACAAATGTGTGAACAGTGATGTGAGGGAGAACGAATGGTGTACTTGTAAGGGCAGAGTTTTCCTTTTAAAATGAAACTTCATGGAACCAGCACTTTCTGTAGCAAATCCAATTCTGAACATAGTCTCCACTGGCTTTGTTTTTTTCTATGTACGATCACAGCGTAATTTGACAGCATATGACTGCATTTTGGTTACCTGAACTCTAAGAAAGTCATCAGCATTTGCCTGTGCCTGAAGAGAGAAAGGCAATCTGGTAAAAAAAAGTGTCCGTCTCACAGTGCTTTTATTGTGCTTTAAGTTAGCTCTGTACAGGGGAAGGAGTCAGTGCAGGTCACAGAAGCCTTTCTGGTCTCTCTGCACAAAAAACGGTGTTTGAGCTTGGAAAGCTCAAGTGAAAGCTTCCCTGCCAGCTGCACCCCCTTCAGTTCTGGCCTAGTGCAACTGCAACTCGGCTGGAAACATCAGGACCCACCTTCCCTCACACACTGGGCCTTATCAGCCAAGGTATGTGAGCTGTTTTTTCTTCCTCCTGGATCACTCAGTTTAGAGGTTTTATGTATCTCTGCCTGCGAAGCAAAAAGGCTGCCCAAAAATCGGCTGAAAATCTCAACATTACAAACCCCACTGACATTCTCACCTTCCTGTGCCTTTTGTCTGTGGTCAAAGTCCTGTCCAGAGCAAGAACAACTATTTGAAAACACTGTACAACCAATTAGAACGAAGATCACAGGCCTGCATAATCCTAATTTCTGTACCTTTTAATTTCCATTTTTGGCTCATCAGTCCCAAATGAAAACATTCACAGCTACAGTTACTGCTTTTTAGTAAAAACACGGCAATTTATCTGGTAGCACCTAAGAAGGTACTCAGTGTATGTTACACAGAGGTTAAGAGACCCCAAACAAAAACTAGACAGTCTGTGACCCTGCTGAGAAGGATTTCACACTCCCTCTACAGAGAGAGAGAAACCAGCAGAGAACTGTGCTTCAGAGATAAATCCTAACAGCAAACACAAATAGCAGGTGTAAGCATCTTACTCCTTCCTTCAGTACATCATGGGACAGACGGCTTCCACACCCCGTTATTATCCTGGCCAGTTCCTGAGAGGCCAGGCCAGGCCTTGTCCTGTCTTGTGCGGGGGGGGAGAGGAGAGAACAATCAAGGGTAACCCAACAGCACTGGAATCAGTCCTTACCATCACATGAGGAGTGGTTGAACTGCACCTGCGGCTCCAGCGATGCCCCACTGCAGTGGCGGCAGGAGGCGAGCACAAGGGCGCGTTACCAACAGGCCCCATTTTTTTGTTACCAGAGCTGCAGGCATCTGGGGCCTAAGTTAGCAGCTGCATTTTGAACCCTATCACTGCTCACTTGATAGCTTTCCTTTGTCTTTGGTTAGTGCCAAGCTCCACAAGAGATGCAGGTATGCTTTTTGCTTTGGAAAAAATCTGTTCCCTATAAGGGAACAGTAGGGCCTTAAAAATCCATTCAGAGGGTGGCTTTTGGGGTGGATTTTTCTTTGATGTGTGAAGTCAGGTTCCTAAATCTACAGCTCCCAATGGCAACTGCTGATGAATACTGACTGCTGTCATTCTTGAAGCTGAAAATACCCTTCTCTTCAAGAAAGGCCACTTGAAATGAGGGAAGTACCTGAAATGAGGGAGGCCCCCCGCACTCCCCAAAAAAAGCACATGTACGCAATACACAAAATGAATGGAACATGCACGGAGGCGTGAGGAGGTGAGACTATGGTGAAAAGCATGCCAGTTTCCCCTTCTGTTTCTCTCCTTCTTTGTGGGAGCATTAAAACCTCACTACAAGTTTTTGGCACAAACCATATATTAAATTAGCAAGTTCAGAAATTCTTGCAGGTTTCAGTAAGGAAGAACAAATGCAAGGGAAGCGTCCCAAGTCCACCCTGTAACAACAGAAGTCTCTCTGTTCCTGCTGTTCCTATTGGTTTGCTAACGTGCTTCTGCTCAGCCCAAATGCTTCTGCTTTAAGGCTGCTCTTTATCTCCGCTCTTCCAGGGGCTGGCTGGGATTTTTTCGTAACAACAGAAACCTAGGCAAGACAGAAAACAGCCTGTGATTACACAAGAAGCTGCTCTAGGTGCAGCAGAAGGGAAAAAAGCTTCACAGAAGTCCCAAACCTGATTTTTCTCCTCTTGTTTTCGGAACACTCTCTCTGGCTTGTCCCTCCCTACTCCCTTTCAGTACATTTCTCCGAGGCAGAGTCAGTAGGTGCTGGGGTCGGTTTTGAGCAACCCTTGAGGATAATCCAGGTAGCTGTAGCCACAGTCAACAATCTACAATGAACTACTTCCATCTGCCTCCAAGGAGCGAGGGAGGGGAGAAGTTGAGCTTATCTGGGTCTTCCCTCCTCTCCTTTTGTCACTTGTAGCAATTGCAACTTTTGAATCCACCAATACTTCCCTGCTTTAAGTATCAGAGTGCAGAACAGAGGTAGACAACACAGGCCCACAAGCTTTGACAGAAAAGGGTAGCCAACAGGGAAAATGCCCCACACAAAATCTTGCTAATCTGAAGATGGTGTCCTTGGAAGTATCATAGGGCTCTGAGATGCCATCAGCATCAATGGCAAAGATGGCTGGTGTGTGTGTGATGAGCTGCTCTAAACGTCAGATTGGGTGTCGGGACATCACAACCACGGCATCATTCTCCAGAGATGTTACAGTTAGTACCTGTCCTCATGGTCCTTTTGTCTTTACCTTCTCTTTCATGAGACAGGGACCACAGACCCTGATTAGCGTGTGGGTGGGAGGAGGGCAGCATCCAGACTGCTGCAGAAGCTGAGGAGGCAAATTAGGGCTGCTTCTACCATCAGCCTGAGCTTCATGACTGGCCACAATGAGCTGGATCTTACTGCTTAAGTGTATCCCTGCCAGTGCTGGCACCTCATTAAATCCAGCCAGAGAGAACCTTCTCCTTTGTGAAATCAGGGAGCACTGAGCTGAATTCCCTCATGCTCTGTGTCCCACCCCTCTGCAATGGTTTATTTCCTGCTTTAGGAAGTAACTGTACATGCAGAGTCTGAAGCAGGAACCCTGGGCAGTCATACGTACGTGAGGAGGTAGTGGAGGTTCCAGGTGCCGCCCAAGGAAGGAAAGCAAGCGCCGCCATATCAGACCACTTCCCAGAAACATAATCCCTGTCACCAGCCAAAACATTCTGGGGTCCTACCAACAGAAGGCTCCCATTAGTCATGCAACTCTCTCTTCAGAAAAGGGAATATTCAAAGTTAATCTCTCACTTCCCAACAGTGTTCTCCTCCTTCATGGAAGGAAGCCATAAACTCTACCATCAACAGCCAAACCCCACCTTGGGAAAAGGGCTGCTTCATAGCAAAGCATTTTATTTAGGAATCACTCTAGTGTATTCTGTTACTTTCCCATGGAGTTTTATTTCCTTCATCAGAAAGTCTGGGAATTCAACCTTTCTATTTAATGAATACAGAAAGGAGGAAGTATCTTTTTTTTTTTCTTCTTCTTCTTTTTTTAAAGACAGCATGTGAAACTGTAAATTTGTACCCCACCAGTCTGGGTGTAACCCAGCAGAATATTTCCTCTGATGTGTTGGAAACGCCCTGGCTGCTTGTCAAATACCCTTCTATCTGGAAGACAAAACTGGGCTTTTTGGAAGAACAGGTGACCATTAGAAAAATCTGAATATTGTTTTATAGTCAGTCCTAACTGAACCATAATTTTGTCTTCCTTTTTTTTCTCTGTGGATATTACACAGACAAAAAGCCTGCAATGTTGTGTTGTCAGCCACAAAGCAACATGTTTTCTAAAAGGTGACTGCTCTAACACATCAAGTACATTAGGGACTAAACATAATTTAGTTTCAGGGACTAAATTATATTACTTCACATGCTGATCTAAATCTGGATCTTTACCTATGGAAAGAATGGAGTTGTACTGAACGTAAGCCTGGAACAGGCGCCCCAGGGAAAGGGTCACAGAACTGAGCTGAATTGAGTTCCATAAACATCTGGACGATGCACTCAGTCCCATGCTCTGACTTGGCTGGCCCTGTGTGGAACCAGGAGTTGGACTCAATGATCCCTATGGGTCCCTTCCAGCTCAGAACTTTCTATGATTCTAAAATATCAAGGCCCATATTTTATGTCACTGATAAAAGCAGCGTTAATTCCTCACCTCTTCGAGAGATGACTCCAAGTTCATACCAAATGCAACTCCTATGAGTCCGAAAAGTGAGAGAGAGAAGGTCCCCATAGTCAGCTGCAAGTTCAGTCTCATCATCACATTGCGGTGGCTAAAGAAGGGAGAAACATCTGTAAGGGGAACTCAAAACTTGATCTGCTGCCTAAATTCTCAGTTCCATACAGCACGCCCTAAAACACCAAACCATGAAACTGAGGAAGCCATCCTGGAAAACAGCAGTACAGAGAGGCTGTCATTCTGAAATCGCTGCCTCAGGATAACAGCTCTAAGGCAGCAGGTTGAGCATAGTCATCAGCAGACCTTGCAGCATCACTCTCTTGTAAGTGTACATACACAGAATAACAGTAGATTTCTGTGGAAATTTGTGTTCTACCACCACTAACTGCCTGGAATTTCTATGTCTGCATCTACAAGCCACAGAAATTTACTGCCACCCTGCAAATCGATATACTTACAAAGAAGTAGAGTCAGTAAATGCTGCTGGACTATGAACTTGAGCTTGTTTTGGAGAATTCCATATTCAAGTCTTCCCCAAAAGGACTTTTGTCATTTCCTGATGCAGAATTCACTGCTTCCCCAGTAAAGAGAAGGAATATGAACCACTGACCTTAGAGGTAAGAGTGGCATGTGCTTGTAAATGCAAGCTAATTATTTTTCAGTAAGAAAGCTGCCCAGCAGTGAAAACTGCAGCATACAGAGATAGAAAACACCCAAAAGTTATTAATGTCGTTCCATACAGTGATAATGCAACTTGTAGGAACACTTGTGCAGCCTTGCCAGACTCTTAAAAATTTCAGTTTTGCTGAATTAGGAGCAAAGTTTCCTGAGCAGAATTTTATTTTGCCCCTAGATTTGAGGACATTTCCTTAGTGAAAAGCTGCTCTGAAGGGTCATGGAGCAGTGTGTTTTTTCCTACCAGTGAAAACTGATGCTTGTCTTGTTGCTTTATCCACTTCACTAATAAGAAAAAAAGTGCAACGCAGCCTCTGGTGCTGTGGCTGCAAGTTCATTCAAACCCTCACAAAGATAGAGCTGCACAACTTTCCTTGCAGGCACTGATCTGAGAAAGCCTGGGCAGCATTAAATTCTGCTCAGCCTGTTGCAGTCCCAACAGATAGGGTAGCTCACCTATCTAGGTTGATAAAGATGATGCTTTCTGAGTCATCAATCAGCACTCTGAGCTCCCGAGCTTCATTTGCAAGATCTTCTGCTTGCCTGTAATAGTTCTCCAGCAGCAGCTCCATTTCCTCTGCATGGTCAATTCCAGATGTACTCTCCTCACTGTGAGGAACATTTCACATTTTTCTGGTTAGCCACATGTAATTACAGAAGGTATCACTGATGTGTTAAGACAAGGCACGTAGGAATTGTGGAGAACAGCCAACAGCAGCGCCGTTAGACACAAGATCTCAAAATCCAAATCTTTTCAGTGAAGCATCTCCATCAATACCAACAGCTTAAAATAAAAGCCAGATTTTTTACATCTATCAGCTGATCAGCACAGGCAGACAATTCTTTTGAGTAGAGCAGTTAGCATCTGACGTGCTCAAGGCATGCACAACACCACAAATCTTACTTTTTTAGATACCAAAAAGATACAAATGTGTATGTATTTCATATAAATTTTATGTTATTATTATTTTTATATTATTATAAAGTTATTCTAGTACTGACATTTTTCAAAGGAGATGCTTCATTATTTTGGCGCCCTCAAGTGGTGGACGCTGGTAACCGTCAGTCAGAAACTCCCAAGAATACAACATAACCAAAAGTCAACACACAATTACACAGCGGAGGAAACGTTTTAGGTGCGTGCTACAATACCTTAGCTGTAAGGTGTTTCAGCTGTACACAGCAATTACTACAAAACGTTTTGGGAGCATGAAGATGGCTAAGAGTGGGTGCCAAAGGGAAGACATGCTGCGCTCTGAAGTCTGAGAAACTTTAATCATACTTCATGGTCAGAGTGCTGGTGCAGCAGCCTTCTCCAGAACAGAATGTTTCTGGCAGTGTATGGGATTGTTCATTGCATAGATGAACGCTGAGAAACTCAATATCCACAAGAGCTTGGAAAGTAGCAGCAAAGCCAGCAAGATTCTTCATAATTTTTTCTTTTGCAGTACAACCTTGTTTCTCTAGAGAGACTAAACTTGTTAAAGAATCCCCTCCTAGCATTACGAACTGGTAAAGGGAACCTCTTTGAAACGGTTTTCCAAGAAAATTAGTGATGTGTCTGAAGACATATCCCCACGTAAGCTCCCTGGGGACCTTCACCACAGCCTCTAGTTTGTAATGTGGCACAAACTTGGAGTTAGCCAGGCCATTTTAAAGCGCTTCACACCTTGAGGGTTTCACTGCACACACAGGAGGAATTGTGGACTTGGAAGCCTTAGAGCCGTATCTGCAGTAACACAGAGTCAGCTCAAGGGCCTGACAAGTACTTTACATCAGCTACTCTGTTGATATACACAGGGAAACAACTGGCATAAGGACTTGAAAAAAACCACCATCTGATTTGCTTTCATTAATTAGCCTCCATCTGTCTCATGAGTCTCTGATAGCCTGTCACCCCTCCATGCAAAAATACAAAGCCTGCCTCATCTTTCTGGGCTCAGCTCACCATTCCTCCTGCAAATGATCTCTGGTGGCACCTATATGCCTCACTGATCACACCTTCTCAGGCTTCCTGAGGTCACCAAATATCACACATCACCTGCATCAATCCTGGGCCCATACATGTCCAGCCTTCCCAGCAGACACGCTGCTGTGTACAGCATTTCATGTGCCTTGGGCACGGACTGCCTCGCTGCACAGCTCCAGCTCTTCACACAGCCTCCCACCACCTCCCCACCTGTCTGCAGGAAGAGCTGCCTTCAGGTTCCTTCCTGAGACTTTAAGGTGGCTGTGGTAACTTTCCTAGATGTTCCCTACACACTGTCTACCGTGAAGCAAGAAGAAATTTCCCAGCAGCCTGTACAAAGCCCAAAGGAAGGCTGTGAGCAACACAAGGGTGAAGATCAGCTGCTGGCCCAGGAGCAGCCGGGAATCCGGATCCCTCCCCAGACTGCTCCAGCAGATGCATCAGAAATGCAACCCGTATCCCACTTCAACAGAATTTCTGCTGCACCTTTAGACTACACTCTGCAGGGAAAGAAGCTATCTCCTGATTTCAAGCCCATGCTACTCCGTGAACAGCATCAGTACCTACATGCAATGCGGTTAGGCAAAAGTATTATTACTCAGAAATCTCACAAAGGACCCTGAGTAGTAGTTTTTGTTACCTGCTTAAGCATAAAACAGGTCTGTATACCCACAAACTGGCCCAAAACATATTGGGATCTGATCTACATTATCTTTTTGCTTTTCAGTTTGTGTTAAGCTGACCAGTGCTGCTGCTGTGGGTGGTCTTTCATCAGATTTTACAACAGTACAATAGAACAATTTCTGCACGTAGATGTTTTCCTGAAGCGTTTCTCTTCAGGTTCACAATGAGATTGTTCCAGGGAATCTTTCTTCCAGGTTCTGCTGGGGAGCAAACACCTGGAAGCGATCCAGAACACTTCTAATGAAGTGTGGTGCTTGACCTGCTCAAGGCAAGCTTTAAAATCTGCTGCTTTGAGTTTTTGGTGAAACTGAAGGAAATGCTCCCAGAAAGTGTTAACCTGTATTGAAAAATAGCATTTGCTCCCATCCCATTACATACTAGGTAAGCTGGCCTGCTACAGGAAGAACTCTTTGAACCTGCCTGATAGGACTAGTGCTAGCGGAATCCCTCTCCAAAATGGCAAATACGATGACTCCTGAAGCAGTTAAGTATTAGGGCTCAAAAATCAGAAAGCCTTTTTCTTTCTGCTTTTTGGCAGGGAACACCCAGTTTAGTGCTTAAGTTATCCTTAAAAAGCACACTTTTAAAATTAAAGTATGTGGTTTCAAAATATACATACAATACTTGTGGATCAGTCCATTTAGATAGACAGAGCTCTTCTATTACTTCTTCTTCATCTAAGATCTTCAGAATTGTTTCTTTGAAAACTTTAAGATCTGTTTCCAGTTCTGACAAGCTGAAGAAAGAATAGGAAAAAGGTCAAGCAATCCCCACTGGCACCTGTGCACAAAGGTAATCTCTACATGAGTTTGCCAGCCAGCACCCTGGCCAGAGAGAGTGGCCAGGGAAGAGTTCCTTGTGGGGTACTAGGAGCTACTTAAAAAAAATTTCTCTGCAGGCCACGCACTTAGCAGTGGCAGCGATCTCTCTGGGGACCAGTGAGCTACAGACACACACTAAATGGGATTCAGATGTGTTTTCTGGATATGCTCTTAAATCAGAAAAAACAAACACTCCATGAGCACACAGGGAGCGCGTATTTGCGCTGTCCTATCAGAGAGGCTCATACAGAAAGGTACCAGCATACCAGTACTAGTAATCTTAAAGCATAGATCAAAAGGCTAACCTTGTTTTGCTTTGTGGGGAACACTTTCACAATATTTTGTTCTCTTAGGTATGACTTTGTTCTAGCAGATGCTATTTAAGAAGCTCAATGGTGTTTCTGACAACTCGGAATAGATTTCCCTTTCTGTTTCCCCCGTATCACTACAGGCATTTCACATACCCATTTTTTACATTTACAAATATGATGCACAACCCAACATTACAGATCTAGGAAATTCATACTGAGGTACCATTTTTTCTAACATTTTATCGCACGTAATTTTCTACGGTCATCTTCTAGTCTCTTCACAGCTTACTCTTATTTACCTCTTGCCATTTTGCAGGAGAATGTGTAGTTTACTCCTATCCACAGACAAAAGCTTGGGGTCCACTAGAGCTTCCAGTGTCTCAAGGATCTGAGGCTGCAAAGTGTTAAGTCTCCCCTGCAGTTTGCTGATCTAGATAACAACATGATCCTTTATAAGAATTAAAGCAATCCCTTTAGAATGACTTGGGCAACTGACTCCTGTCTCTGAACACAAAATTCACAGCAACAGGCAGTTAACGCGGTCTGCTTTCCAAAGCCCAGGAAATACCTGCCATGGGGATAACACTTAAAGATAAAGCCAGTGCAAAATACAATATTTTTATTACAGAGGGTGATTTGCACTGAACTGAAGCCCAGCAACAAAAAGGCTGGTAAAGCTAAAACACTGTCTAGATGAGTCATATTAGTGTTAGCAAGCACAGATTTTCAAGGCTAACTAGAACTCATGATCCAACTCCAGCCCAAGAGGCCAAAACACCTCAGCGCTTCTGCGTGACTTCAGTTTCACCTAAAGCATGTCTCTAGGAAGGCAGGTATTCTGACTTGGTTTTTATCTGTCCAAACGATGGTGAAGCCATCACATCCTTACATCAGTTGTTCCAAAACGAAACTTTCCAACTGGCACTTTCTTGGGAAGGGAATGAAAACACACAGACACACAGAATCGTAAGAACTAAGTCAACAAGAGCCAGAACAATAACAATAAAAAAAGCAGCTCCTATAATAAGCGTGGAATACATACATGGACATGTATGCATAAATATTAATGCAAGAGGAAAATCACACTGTCCTTTCTATAAAGCAACAACTTCCATAACAACTGAAATAAAACCGATGTAGCTCACCCGGTACTGCAGGATTGCTTCTATGGCTCGGAATTCAAAGGGCAGGGAATACGTAACCAGCTGACCTTCCCCAGCCAGCTGGGACGCCAGTTCATTGATGAGCCAGTGTTCCAGATTTAAATTACGATAATCTAGTATCAGAAGAAACTCTGGTGTTATGACAGCCTTCAAGAACTGAAAAAGAGAGTACACATAGGAGTCGGGGGGGAAAAGGCCTCCCTGAAGATTTCTGTCTTCTCATGACTCAGCAGCACATCTGACAATTCAGCCTTTGATAAACACACTCTCCAAATAGAATTCAGGCAGGAAAATAACAGAATCTCATGCTGACTGCGAACCAGCATAGTCCCTGTGGTTCAGATTCAGCACTGTGCTAGCTGTACAATACAGAAGAGGCTCCTCCATAAGTCTTCACTTCTGTGACAATGTTAGTAAGGTTCCTCCTGTGCTCAACTAGGAAAACGGTCAATACGGTTGGTAAACACCTAACTCTGGTGGCTAGGTACAGCTCCAAAGACACATTTCCTGGTGAACAGCACATCATAGAAAGCTGGTATTCAAAGTACTGCACAAGAAAATGCAGGTGCAAGGGTAAGACACAGCTCTAGCTTACACTCAGCCAGAGAGAAACCGTTACCTCCATCCGCAGGATGATCCTGTTGTTCCTAGTTGCAATGCTCATCAGGTGTTGAAATCGTAGATCTCGAGCTTGCAGACCCAACTCCTGGTACAATTCCGTCTTCTTCTTTTCTATTGTAAAAATATTTCTAGATGAAGACATTTAGGGGACAGACATGTATGTTCTGAAATTACATTTTAGTGTGTTAATAAGTCCTGTAAAGCAAAAAAGAAAGCCGTGCTATCTGCTATCTTTAACACAGTTTTCCTCCCATCGATTCCTCAATGTCATTTTTTTCTTAGGAAGTTTAGAAGACTATCTAGATAAAAGTCAAAAAGTTGGACAATTAATTTCATGTCAGAAACCAAGTGACTCTTTTGAGAAAGCACAAGTAATCCTACAGGAAGGGAAATACAAGGCAGGGAAATTAGCATGTTGGTTGAAAAGGGAAAAGACAAAGTAAAAATAAGCTTCCTGTAAGAGATGTTATTTTCAGAACATTGCTTTAAAATATAAAAAATTTGTAGCAATAAAGATGCTGTGAAGACCAACAGAAGGCAACAAAACAGAGAACCTGCAACATCCCAGATAAACAGTGAAGTATCCCAAATATCATTTTCTACCCATGAGATTCCTAACTGGGTTTTTCTGTCTTGGACAAGGTAAAAAGACAAACAAACAAACAAACCCAAGCAAAACTACAATGAAAACTCACCAAAATAGGTGGCATTTCCCTCTTTGTCAAGCTTCATCTAAGGGAGTGGGAAAAGAAATTATTTTTTTCACAGTACTACAATAAAACAATACATCAATTTCTAAAAATCTTTGCACTTTGCCTAGAAGTGGAAAATTTGCTATGAAGAAACAGCAACTTTTTATGCCTTCTCTTCACAGTGCATCCCAACTGCACCAGCCTGCCATGTATTTTGCTGTATTTGTATACACACCGAATAAACACAATGTCATCTCTTCCCACATAAACCTTGGGAAGGAGGTGCTTTACAGAGGATCAGACCTATTTAGGAAATAAAGGGTATCTTACACTTTGGATTTACAAGTTTTGCTATTTCCTCTGAAGCAGTTTGAAAAATTTACAAATAAAATTTACAAATAAAGAACACCACACATTGGGTAGTTAGGCCTTGTGCCCACATGAAGTACTGCACTGATGTGCTGTTCAGCTAGCAACATGCATCTAAACCCTTCTTATCATATGGCTCGTCGTGCAGATTATTCATTGAACAGTTGCTTCTCCTAGTAAAGTTATTTTATTGGAAAAACTGCAATGCTTAGTTTAATCAGAATGCTGTTTTGCTTATTAACTGTGTATCTTAATTCCATAGAACTGGCTTTAAAAACAACTTCCCATGAGCAGACTCCAACAGAACTGCAACACAGACTCCAGCAGACCTGAGCATAGACTCCAGCAGAGCTGCAATGGGTCTCACGGCCAGAAGGACCTTGTTTCAAAATGCACTTTTTTGCTCCCAACAAGGAGGCCTTGCTTTCCCTCATAATCACTAATTAAGTCAATCAGTTTGCAAATGGCTTTCACTCTCGTTTTTTAAAAGAATATACAGAGAGCTTGTTTTCTCCCAAATCTTATGTTTGGTTGGTATTACAGCTACCAAGACAGAGAACCAGTATTTCTGAAAGCCATTAGCAAGCCTTGAAAAGCTTAATAAGAAGCCTTCTGACTGCAGGACTTCCAAGAGTCAACCTGTCTTCATACTTAAAGCAACACAACTTCCAGCAGACAGTTTATCTTAGAAAAACATCCTGGTGAATGTTATACACGCCGCAATAGGTTTTCAAATCAGAAAACGTTACAACTTAGGACTAGGGATGTTCTCCAAGACACAAATCCATTTCTCTTAGGGGAAAAAGTGAGCACTGTCACGCACCAGCTGCTCTCCTTGTTGGAAACACCGGCACGGACTTACCACTGCAAAAACTGGCGACACGCTCGCTAAGGTGGCTTGGGAGGCGTCTGGTGTGGCGCGCTGACAAAGTTTACCTTAAGAAAGACAAGAGGTTTCTACTTTCAGCAGATGCACTTCGATTACGCAGTGTCCCGCTATAAGCCGCCCGTCTAAAGCGCTAGCACGGGAACTAAGCGCCCTGGATCGTTCGAGGGCCCCTACGAAAGTGACACGGACCCAGCACTGCCCGGGCAGAAGGCATTGAGTGTGGCTACAGCCGGTTTGGTTTCCCGGCCTCTGGCCAGGGTGTCACACTTCCTCCCTCCTCCCCGCCCGCGGTGCCCGCACGGCGAGGCCTGTCGGGACACACAGACAGGCATCGCCGCCGAGAGGGACCGGGGCCTGGCCGCG
>VZTU01010824.1:57684-80390 GCA_013400835.1 Zapornia atra
AGGGACCGGGGCCGGGCCGCGGGAGCCGGCCGGCGGCAAGCACGGCCCGGCGTGCCGCAACCCTGTCCGGTCCTGCCCCAGCTCCAGTCCCGCCGCTTACCCGCCCAGTGCAGCATCCGGGCGCCCAGCGGTACCACCACCAGGCCCCCGGGCCGGCCCTGACCCGGCGACAGCCCCAGAACGGCCCCCGGGCGGGACCAGCCATCCGCCCAGCCGCGGACAGCGCAGCAGCAGCTCCGCGCAGCCCCGCGGGGGCGGCCCAGGGCGCGGGTGAGCAGCCCAGCGCGCAGCATGGGCGCGCACACCCCGCGCAGCTCACAGCACAGCACAGCACGACCTGGCCCAGCACAGCGTGGCTCCCAGCGCGCAGCCGCGGCGAAGGAGGAGCCTGGGCGGCTGCGGAGTCACCCTCTGCGCAGCCTGGGAGGAGCGCGGCCGAGGTCGTTCCGCGATCGGGAGCGTGGGGGCCCTGTCAGGCCCCGGTTTACGGCCGCCGCCGCTAGTCGGGCTGGAGCCATCCCTGACCCGGCCGCCGGCCGGCGCTGGGTGTGGGCGGAGCTGGCAGCGGAGCCGCGACAGCAGCCTACGGTACCCAACGTGCCGGCCAGGGCGGGTCTGCAGCCGCGGAGGCGTCACTGCGAGGCCCGGGCCCTCCTCCGACCTCTGGAAGGGCTCGTAACCCGCGTACGCCTCGCCGTGACAGGAGCTCGCCCTACCGCCTTCTGCCCCGCGAAGGTTTTACTTCTAAAATGTGGTATTCCAGAAAGGTCTGTCCCCAGTAAAGGTCTTGCCATTAAATCTCCGTGCCCCACTCTAAAATAGATGAGCCGGTTAGTTGAGATTTACAGGTTTGAATTATTAACGTACCAATTTCTACTATTGCATGTTATTTTTAAGCTGCAGTTACCGTGCAGAAGGATAATGCAGATAGTGAGAGTGTCCTTCCCTTGGCTGCTGCTGCTCTGCCTTGTAAATCGGCGTGAAAGCAAAGTGTTCAAGGCCCGGCAGCTGGGCATACTGCTGTAGCATCACAGGGTGCCACAGGTTGGAAGGGACCCTACAGGTCCGGTAGTTGAACCCCCCTGCAGTAAGCTGGGACACTTTTAACCTGATCAAAAGGTGCGCACAGCCCTCGTTGCTGCTTAGCAAGGCAGTAAAAGAGGTGATGCTGCTAATGAGAGGCTCGTGCAGCATGGCAGTGTCAGCAGCGGTGCACAAATCTAAGCATCGGCCTGTACACAGGTCTAAGTTTTGAAGATGGGGGGGGTAGGGTTGGGGCTAAATCCTGCTCTCCTCTGGGCTGTGCATTAAAGGGATGTCACCCGAGGGCAGACACTGTCGCCTGCTTTCCTACACCACGTCATCCCTGTGTTTGTGTGCATTTAAACGTATACATAGTAGCACACGGAGGTGAGCATTCCTTCAAGGTGGGTTCACACGTGCAGAATCAGAAGCACGGTTTACACGCACTTTGCTCAAAGATAACTGACTTCACAAGGAAGTAATTAAATGAAAAAGTTCATTGGTGAACATGCAGCTATATACAGCATGCATGTGTAGACTTAAGCCATCAGAGGTTTTCAGTTTCAGGATAAGCATACCTGAACACATATGTTGGTCCCCTTTGTACCTGATATAAAGCTGAGGTCTACTGAAAGGAAGGATTCCATCTCTAGTTTAGGTTAATCGCAGCAGGTGGCAGTGTCTCCAAGAGTAATTTAATACTCTTGGATGTCAGAGATAGACAAAATTGGGTAATACCAGACAGCACAGAAAATACCTCAGGAGAGCAGGAATCAAACATACACTGTTGCTGGCAACTTAACAGCAGCTTACACTGACACTGTATGTTTAGAATGCAAATTCTGGGGAAGCACCTGAGGAATATCAGCCAGAAAGTTACATTTATTAGAGCTGCAGTAAGTCTTGCAAAGCTGACATTTTGTGCTCTTCAGTAAAAAAAGGGAAAAGACACTGAGTCAATCTATTTATTTTCCTTTGTCCATCTGTTATTCTGCCTGCTTACACAACAGAAGTGTTGGAAATAAGATGACATAGCTTCACACTGAATATATATTGGTATGAACTTCGATATGTATGATATAATAGGTCAGTAATGTATCTCACTACAGCTGCATTAACACTTGTCATTGTAATTGTCTAGAGAGGTAGACAATAACCAGATATCATGTCTGTCTTTAGAGGTGAAGGCAACCCGTCGGTGTGTTTAAGGGATGAAGTAGACATAGAACGTCTAATTTTATACCGTGGCTGACAAAAGATAACCAGAGATCCAGCCCTGCCATCTATTCATTGCAGCTCTAAATACCAATGAGCTGCTGGTTGCTCCTGCTGTACGCGCAGGCCAGGTGTCCCGTCTGGCCTGAAGTGCCAACCTGCAGGAACAATTTCCTCTATTTAATAAAAAAAATAATGGGCCAACCTTATCTGCTGTTTGTAGAAACAGCTCGTGCACAGAAACAGGCACCAAAATGAGGCAATGGCTCTGCAGAGGCTTGCCTAGCCACGACATTGCAATCCAAATTAGAAGCCACTTGTGAGGTTGAATTACGTGAGCAACTAATCCAACTGTTGGCTAAATGTCAGAGCAGACATGAGTGACTGCTCTGATTGCAGCTGGGGTATGTGGAAGAGAAAGAGCAGAAACACCAAAGAAAAACCCACACAGAATGAAAGGAAATCATAGGTGTCATTATAGGGCTTCTTATAAATCTCTACTCAGAAATTTAGATAAAGTTCAGAGAAATTTTTGGTAAAATTACGATAGAAAGGCATACAGATACCTGTCTGCAGAGAAATTATCTCCTAGGGTATGATTTGCACATTTCTTCCGTTCTGTTTATATACGAAGGTGTCCCTGAACCTATTGTTTCTTCTCATAACTTACAGGAGTCCCATTTTATTCATGTTGAGGAAAAAACAAACAAACAAAGCCCATTAAAAAAACCCCAAAAAACAGATTAACCAAAACCCTGTAACTTTGCTTCCAGACAGTAGGTGAGCATCTAGTGGATGAGGAGTACAACTGAACAGAGAGAAAAGGGAAGGCCCATGGAAAACATAAAATACACGCTATTTAGAAGAATTTATCTTACGTGAATTGATTAGGAATACTCAATTGATAATCTCAGGTGCCTTAATCAAAGTTAGCTACAGTATCACTGAGAAATCTTTGCCGGGAAAGGATGGCTGCACTTTCATTACAAGACCACATGAAGGGTATTATTGTTCAACTTTGGCCCTACGTGAGCTAACCACCAGGAATCTGGTTCTCTGCTGAGTACCATTTCCTTGTGTGCCTCTAAGGGTTCACCAAGGCCTATTCCCTATGTAACCCTTTACTGTCTCAGCTGTCTCAAGACAACTCTTAGAAATGCCTGTGTTGTTAAAAGCTATGGCTTAAACTGCGATTGTCTAATGCAGATTGTCTAAGCAAAAATAATCAATCCTGGCACTCTAACAAGTTTCTGTACTGGCAATTGTGTAAGCAGGTGACATGGGTTTAAAAATTTACAACTGCATCAGTACATCTGTATTTTGTTTCTTCCAGTTGGTGTGTGTGTGAGAGAGCTGAACCACCTGGTATTTGTGTGCTTTACACTGTCGATGCAAGCACCCTGCCCCAGAATTGCAACTGGGAAGAAAGTGGCTGCTATTACTTAGCCTGATTTTTAGACAAGCTGCACAAAGGTGTAGTTATTAAGTGAGATTGTCAGCACTGCGTGCAATAGGACAAGCTGAATTTCGTTCTCTCTGTTCAGAAATGCTATCTTTACCCTTTCTATACCTTCTATTGGTCTTTTCTTCAGCACTAGGACGTGTTCCTGTTCTCACATTTTGCCCTCATTGAGCATTGTCAGGGACCTGCAAAAAGCTGCATGATCTTTTCTGGTCCAGAAATGTCAGAGTCCTCATGGCATTTTGTGGCAGAAGTGACCCTGTTTGATGCTATGTTGCTATGCCATGGCTCTGTTCTCCTCACATCCCCCAATGTGTGCTTCTGGCGTGTCCTCAGGTCCATCATGTGATCCTGACAGGCAAACTAACTGATGTTGGTCTCACGCATCAACCCGAAGTAATATGAGTGGTCTGACATTACTCATAAAAAAATTATGTGTCTCTGCATTTGTCCTAATTGTGTGGGTGGGTTCAGCAGCTTGTCTTGTTACTGTTGAGAATGTGATAGCTTAGAAACTGAAACAATAGTGGCAATGAGAGGTCAGGCCCTGGAAAGGCTAGAAGGAGCAGATTCTCGTGGATGCAGGCTCTGCCTTCACAGGCTGAAGTGTCTGAGCTTTCCTTAGCTTTTCAGGCAGTGGTTCGGTGTAGGCAGGGTGGAAAATGTGCTGACTTTATACTGCACTGGAAACACTCTGGGTTTGTTTTGCTTTGTTCTATTACTGAAAAAAAAATATTTTGTTGTCCTGAAAAGGTTGGTGTGAAACCGTGAGCCCTGTAGCCCATGGTGGGCTGGACAGCCATGAGTGCTTTTCCAGGGCCTGAATTCGAGGGTGTTGCCTTAAAATGGTGGGATGCCACTGTGGCACAAGTCAAGGGATGGAGGGCAGAAATGTAAGCAGCCGAATTTGAAAGACTAAGTCTTGAGAGGCATAGGTGTGTAAAGGTGAAACTATGGGCAAAATTCTGCATTGCAATTCTTCAAAGGATTCAGAAGATACTCCCAGTTTTGGACAAAGGTCTTGCCCCCCAGTTCCAGGCTGCTTTAAGGCTAGCAATGTGCTGACACCATTTCAGGGTTATTTTACAGCAGTCCACAAAACTGATTTTAACTAGCGTGGCCACAAGCAAAGGCCAAGAGTATTTTGGAGCAGCACAAGTATCAAAATGGATGCACAAGCATCACTGGCTTATTCCTATGCCAAAAAATATTGTGTGATTGAAAATTAGGCCTAAGATTACCAGAAGTTGTACAATGTGGCACAAAATAGCAGATAGTCAATGTATTGCTACTTGAATGCAGAACAGCATGAAGGTCTCCAGTATTTTCTTTTGTTTGTTTGTTTTTATACATACAAATATTTTAAATACAGATTTTCAATTCAGGTTGCACTAGATCAATGTTAAACAGTATCAATTTGAGGGTGGCAAATGCTTGGTTCTCTCCTTTATTAGTTTGAAGAAAACCAGCAGCAAGTAGAGAAATGCAACTGTTAACCAATAACAGTAGCATATTTGACTTCCCTCACCCTGAAATTACTCTTTCTGTAATGGTTAACTTCCCTGTTGTAACTCACAGCAGGGGGGTAATTTTCCCATCAGAGGAGGTAAGATAAAAGGAAAGAAAAATTCCTTCCATCACATGTGTGGAAATTCATTTGGAAGAACAATCATTACTGTACACCAAACAATTCCAGGTAGGAAGATCTAGGCCAGTTTTAGTCTTGAAAAGGTCAGTGGGGGAAAGGGGCTATTAAAGGAATTCAGCTTGAATTACAGGCATTTTCTGCTTATTTTCTCTCAGGTTTTATGACTTCGTGTACCCAAGGTGTAGCAAAAATGCAGTGGAATCAAAGTCTCTGTATTTCATTATGCAGCTACCTAGAAAGAGCAAAGCAGCCAATATTAAAAAGTGTAGCTGAAAGTCATATCCCCTGCATGTCCAAAGTGTTTTCAAGTAAAGAAAACTTATCAGTAGTCAGAATTCTTTTGAACACATCAGAGACTCATCTGTTCATTGAATAAAACCATAAAATGCATGCTTGATTGATTTTTTAACATTTTTCAATAAGCTGACATTACCCCCCCGCCTACTATTCTGATAAAATATCCAAACATTAGACAGTCAGGAGATGTTTGGCTGAGATACAGCAAAGAAAATGCAGCTACAAGTGGACCATTTGCTTACGAAGACTTCTGAGTATTTTAAGATGAAAATGGTATCAGGAAAATTTAATGATCTGATATATTTGTCTGAAATCTAAGGGAGTCTTGATAATGGTAGAGGCTGGATCTGGTCCTTAATGTGTATATTAATATATACTTATGTATGCTGCATTCTATCTTCTATGTAGAATTATAGAAATGGTCTGATTTGGGAAAGAGTGCAACATTAACCTAATTTGACTTTATGTTATCTGAACAAATGGGTCATTTTGTGTTTCTGTCTATTCTTTTTCTGGTTGATGTATTTTTCTTAAAAATAAATCGCGCACAAAGATATAATTCTTATTTATCAGGCTACTGTTCATGATGTATTTTGAACTTGAGCTTGGTTTAGTGGGGCAAGTGACCTCTGAGTGTGACTAACTGAAGTTATCCAGAGAGAACTGCAGGTTTGGACCAGTTCAGCAGAGGTAGTATTAGCTCTTGTGATAGATCCCAGATTCTTAAGAGAACAAATTATAAGAGATTCGCAGAGCCAGAGGATGACAGGAGTACTGAAAAGGGTTTTTTTTTAATATTTCAGGAATGCAAATAACTAAGTAAATGTACCCAGTTGCAGGGGGAATACAGTCTAGTTGTGTTACTAGCAAATTTTGCCCATTCAGATGGTAGGATGGGGGAAGAGCACCCAGACAGTGTCCATAACATTTACATATCATCTTGCAGATTCAAAGGGTATCATGTTAGTAGGCACATTAAAAAAAAAAATTGCTCATACATATATGCAATTAATTTGAGTAGTTGAAGAGCCTAATTTCAACTCTGATCATTTTCTTGGGTTTTTTTCCCTGCAAGACCACGACCCAGCTTTATTTCTGAGTTGTAGCAAACGCAAAGAGCCAATGACAACAGGCAACCTGGAGCAAAGACACGAGTTTCAGGTGGAATTTTTAATAACAGATAAGAAGAAAATGTAGGAACAGAATAAATAATGGTAGGTATGATTTTTCTGTGGTTCCGTTGTTTCGTACCTGGTCTGTCCTGTACACACAAGTGGTAATCATTTGGTGTTAATGATGAACCGACGGCGAAATCAGGCACCAAATAACTAAATCTCCAGTGGAGAAAGCACAGATCAGAATCAACAAAGGAGTAAGGAAAAGAAGCCAGGGCAGAGAGCCCGAAGCAGCTACTTGTGTTGTAGAAACTGCATTCCGGTGACGGCTGTGGCTTGCCCTTACCTCCGCTGTGCAGCATTTTCATGACCGTGACAGTCTGGTTTATGCGTGAGAGGGAAAAAACTGATCTCTTTGGTAAGAAATCCCAAGAAGAGTTGGTCAGATGTGAATGAAATACCTGTTTTTCAGGCATGCCTTTTCCCCTGCCCCGTCCAACGCTGGCCCGGCTGCCCGCCCCGGCCGAATGAAACACGCAGCCTGCCACCGCCTCAGGGCCCGTGACGGGACAGGTTCTCGGGTGGTTAGTCCTGTCCTCACCGACGCCCCTGGGAAGAGCGGGGGAACCGTTACCGACGGGTAACAGCCGCTCGCCAGCAACCCGCCTCGCCCGAAGCCACTGTGACCCGGCAGCTCCGCCACGCCCAGCCCGGCCCGTCCGCCTCTTTCTCCTCACCTCGCGGGCAGTGCTCACTGTGGGAGCGCTGAGGCTGCTCAATTTTCCCCCGCCGCCGCTCTCTTCCCCTCTGGGCAGCTCAGGCGGCCGGCCCTTCCCTCGCGTCGGGGAGCCCTGGCTTGCTGCAGGGGAGAGACGGAGGTAGGCAGCGCTTCGGCCGCCGGTGGCTTAGGCTTCCCTCGCACAGGTGCGGGGCTCTTGGACCGCTTCTCTCACTGCCCCCGTTGCTCCCGAGTCCCTCTCCCCGCCTCTGGGCATGACACCTCTTCGTCCTCCCTCCCCAGGCCATCGCCTGGTGAATAATTCAGCCGAGTTTTGTGCTGACCCCTGTGCTGTCCTGCCCTTGGCGTGCCCGGTGGCTCGGGATCTGTCAGCCTCCTGACCGGGCGGNTCAGCCCCGGGCGGGGGCGGGTGGGGGGGGGGGGAAGCACCTGCGGGATAAAGTTTAGCAAGAAAACCAGGGGAGTAGCAGGAAGCCACTTTCCGTGATGCCAAAGACCCTGGGAGGCCAAGGGTTCCCTGCAGTCCATTTTCCTCTTGTTTCAGGCTTACTTCCACGCAATGTTTTCCTCTGCCTGGGTTAGTGTAATCCGCGTTAACTTCCCTAGGCGCCTGGGAGTAACAAGAGCTGGTTGCCTAGGAGGAGCCGCTCTTGAAATGCTGAGCAGCGCTGTGCCACAGGCCTCGGGGAGGCTGTAATCCCTCCCCACGGCGCCCGGATCCCTCCTCTACCTCCCTGGAGGTGGGCCCCGGTGCCCAGGCTCCGGTGTGGGCGTGGGCGCTGTGCCTCTGGCAAGTACTTGTCAGCGTGGAGGCGAGAGGGGTGCTCAGGCCGGAACCTTCTCCTGAGTCAACAGGTGCAGGTGAAGCATCGGGGCGGCTTGGGCTGCACAGGAGGTCTGAAGCCACCCAGCATGACTAGTCCTGGCACGAAGGGGTCATGGCTCTCACAGCCGATGGTGAAGAGCGTGCTGGTTTATCGCAATGGAGACCCTTTCTTCCCCGGTCGCCGCATTGTCATCAATGAGAAGAAAGTGTCTAACTTTGAGGTCTTCCTGAAAGAGGTGACAGGAGGGGTGAAGGCACCCTTTGGAGCTGTGCGTAACATCTACACCCCCCGGGGCGGGCATCGTGTCCGGCAACTGGAGGAGCTTCAGACTGGAGAGCAGTATGTGGCTGGTGGCAGGGAAGGCTTCAAGAAACTCAAGTGAGTGGCTAAAACAATAACGTAAGATTTGTATGGAACTTGAGTATCAGCATTTGGGGTTTGGCACTATGGCAGTACTTCAGAGGACCACCCTCATACCCAACCCCATCCCTTTTATTAGGTGTTGCACAAAGAGAACTTAAAGGCTGTGACCCAAGGCAAAAAGACAGGTGCTTGTAAGGGATAAAACTGCAAAAGAGCTTTAGAGGTGAGCCACAGAAAAGCTGCTGTTACCATCAGTGGCATAGTGCCATCTCCTTGACATGACAGTAGAAAAGGAGAAAGAGCCCTTTAACAAAAAAGACATGCAGAAATGGCAAGTGTGGATGTCAGTAGTGCTCAGTGGTAACAGGGAAAAAGCTGTAGAGAAGTGGAGTGTTGACAGTCCTGCTGTGAAGTTGACGAGCCTGGGAATTTAATTCCCAGCACTTCCTTTCTTGCTTGTTTTTAAAAAGTCAGAAATATTCTACTCTGCTATCCACCTTCATCACTTTTCGTTTTGGGTAGGTATGTAGTCTTTTATGACCAAAATGGCTGAGTTCATCCTGTTATTTAAAAGATGTTTGCTTTCTTTTTCCCTGCTTAGACACTGAGAATTAAGCTGACAGTTGCAGTTTCCTAGTGAGTGACTGGGAGCTTATTGTGGAGAAGATCTGGATATGTGATCCACAATGGTTCTTAAATCTGGCAGTGAATTTCAGGGTCTCAATTTCCTAATTATATGTTTTGTTCAGTCTTTGTGGGAGTTTTTCCTACAGTTGAATTAAAAAAAAATCTCAAAATTAGCAGTTCCTTTCTGGAGATGATTGGGAATTTATATGCCTAACTATCAGTTTTACAGGACCTCTCTCATCTTGTTTTTGTAGAGTTGAGCACACCACATTTTTCAGGAAAGCTCCTTATGTTTCTGGACAAAGCTGTGTAATGAACAGGTTCTCTATGAGCATTCATAGAGTTTTTTGGTCCATGTCAGTTTCTGAAGATTTACTGAAGCTTCTTGCACTTCAGTTGTGAAGCTAGAAAGATGTATGACAGGCTAGATATAAGCCCTTTTCCTCAGTACTCCCTTGATGGCAAATGCAGTGTTCAACTCTCAGTAAAGATCTACTGTATGGGTTTTTTGCTGTATTAAATTCCTGTGATTCTGTGGATGGCTTAAAGTTGTTACTTGTCAGCACATCATGTTTCACCTCCCTAAATGTGTTCTATGTTCAACAGACAGGGTGAAAGTCAATCAGTGTTTGGCATTAGCACGGACCGTGAAGAGAATTGGGCACTCTAGATTTATTTTGAGAGGCAGAAACCATTTCTTTCTTGTCATTTCATGTTTTATGGTCACAATTTTAAGGCAAGAGCTTTTCAGATTTTCATGGTTGCAGCGTGCAACAAGATACCAACGTATTTAAGGTCAATAAAGAGAATACTTTAAGAAAAGCTAACATCAAGAACTTGGTAAAAGCAGGCTGGTTTATATATCCCTTAATAATATGCCACAGTCCTGTGCCATAGGGAGGATAAATGGAATGACTTGAGAACTTTTCCATTTCTGTGTTCAGAGTTGGGGTTCTTCACTATTAGTATTTATTTATATAGTGCTGTAAACGCTTGCTGTACTTTCACAAACTTTAAGACAGGCTGAAGGGCTTAATGTTGATCTTGTTCTTAACTGGGTTGTAGACAGAATGATAATTAGGGAAGTATGTTAGCCAGAAAAGTCAGAGGAGATAAGGTTGGTTGAAAGGGGCAGTTCTCTGAAAGGAAGGAGTTAAATAGAAGACTGTATATTTGTGTATGTGTTACAGCCAAAGATAAAGCAATTGCAGCTATGGGAGACCAGAGCATCTGCCCTAAAGGATCTGAGTCTGGTCTAATAGCAGCAAGAAATTTGTATGCGTTTAATAAACTTTTTGCAGTGATGCTTGTTGGGCATGCTCATTGTGATCCTGTGCTATAAGCTGTGGTAGACTATGAAGGGTTGAACTTTGAAAGGGAGGCTTGTAGCACCAATGTGTGGGAGTGTGATGGAAAGGAAAGAGGATCCAAGGAGAAGCAGATTCTGAAAGTGTGGTTGCTCCACTTCAAGCTGTGCATTTGTTTCTTCTCAGATGCCTTATTCTGAGAACTGAATCTGCAATTCCTTGTCTGCAGTGAATTCTAGACTAAACTGCGCTCACCTTTAGCACCTGAACATCTGCCATTCCAAGCCCTGAATCTTGACATCTTGAGATAGCTAGTTCTGAGGGTATATAGTCAATATCAACTGCTAATATGTTCCATTTTTAAAATAAAAATAATTAGCATTTTAAAAGTCTGCTTTTAGAAACATATGTATAACTTTGCTTTAAAGGAGGAATTATTAGCCACTGTTGGGAATTTCCATAAAATATATCAAGTTTCCTAGATTGTTTTGTAAGTGACAGGTGTGCTAAGTGAATACAAGCTTTTTTGGTGTATATGCGGTGAGGAGTGTTGCTATGCTGTAGTTGCAGTTGCTAGTGAGAACAGGCACTCAGGCTTGCAGCCATGTGGAGTCTTTCCCTGAAAGAAAACTGTCTGTGTTGGAGCTAGTTTTGATTTTTAGCCTTTTCTTCAGCCTGCTGCTCTACACTCCTCCTTCCTTTGCCCATTCATTTTTGTCTGTGCTCGTTAATTAATGGTAGATTGTCCTCTCTCCAGCAGCGTCTCTTTAAACAACACTCTAGTTTTCATCACTGGCTTGGATAGTCTTTGGGTGGAAGTATGTCTGCTTTCTTAGCAAGTGGGAATACTTTTGCAAGTGGGAATACTTTTGTAAAGCTTTTGGTCTGGAAGGTTTTTGGGTGCCCCTATCCCGAGAGAAGCCTTTGGCCTTCAGATTTGCAGGTCTCTGAAATCTGGCAGCTGAATGCACAGACCTCTGTATTGTGAATTTAAGCCTTTGTCTATATATTTGCTTTTTTTTACACTTTTCTCAGTTCTCCTTGGGGTAATTCACAGATGCCCAGAAAACCAGAACCATGTTCAGTAGCTGTTGTAATAAACTGTTGTAAATATTTTGTCTGAGACATTTATTTCTTTTCAGTCCTATAGACTTGAAGACTTTTATTTTGGGGAAGGGGTTTGAAGAGAACGCATTCTTTTTTATGTGGAGAAGCTTGCAACGGTTTGTTTTTAGACATGAGGCTTAGGCACTTTGTTTTCTTACATTTCATAGAATCATAGAATGGTTAGGGCTGGAGGGGACCTCAGAGATCATCTAGTTCTGATCCCCCCGCCCGCCATGGGCAGGGACACCCTCCACTAGACCAGGTTGCTTAAGGCCCCATCCAGTCTGGCCCACTGCCAGGGAGGGTACATCCACTACTTCCCTGGGAAACCTGTGCCAGTGCCTCATCACCCTCATAATGAAGTTTTTTTTCCTAATATCCAATCTAAAACTACCTCCTTTAATTTTAAAACCATTCATCCTCGTCCTATCACTGCACCTCCATGCTCTTCTAAGAAGTCCTTCCCCAGCTTTCCTGGAAGCCCCTTCAGGTACCTTTGCCTTTTTCCAAAGCATTGGCATGCACTTTCAGGCACTGCCTGGAAGCATTGCTTTCTCTTACTGTCCCTTCACACTGAAGGTTTGAAGTTCTTGTGGCCATTCTGTGGTGCTTTGATAAATGATCACCATTCTTCCAAGGAATGAATTATTTCTCTTTATTTTTTTTTTTTCCCTTCTTTTTTTTCCCCTTGGGCATTTTCATTCAGGTCTGTTGAATTCTGAACTTTTGGCAGTCAGAAAAGTTTCCTCTGGCAAACAAGTCTTACCCAGTCATTAACATTGCATGTTGACAACATGACATTACTGGAAGACTGCAGATGTACTGTGGGTTCTGAGGCCTTTTGATGAGCTTGCTCTGATGCTTGCCCTCAGGTATGTCTGCCTTTCTCAGGTAGGGTCTTCTAGTCTCAAAAGCCTGGAAAAGCACCCGTGGTTTCCCACTGAAAGTGGGAATAGGGAGAACCCATAACAAATGCCAGTCACCTACTGTTGGATTAGACACAGTTGGCACAGAATAGATGTCCCAGCCGTTCTTGTTCTCCTTCCTGTTCTACAGCACTGAGAACTAGGAACATCTTGCAGTGCCAGCAGCTACTGAGAGCTGCGCTCATGCGAAAAGCTGATCTCATGGCTCTTGGAATGCTAACGAGGGAAAGGAGTTAACGTAGTTTTGGTACCTGGACAGTTGCCTGTTTGACAGTCTATGGGATACTCATGCTTGAAGTCTTATTTAAACACCCTCTTTGGAAAGGCAACACACAGATAATCCATCATTGAGTCTTTTAACTAACACTTTTGGGTTAATGCATTGGTTTTGTGGGAATATGTGCTCTGATGGAGACCCGTATTGTTTAAATAGATGTATTTTGTCTTCTTGTGCTGCTGAGGCTTGTATTTTGTCTATTCATAAAATAACTCTGAAGATGTTATTGGTTCATCACAACCATGAAAAACCGGGATATACAGAGGTCAGGTGTGTCCATGTCCTGTTGAAGTGCAAGTGGCATGGGTCCTTGTAATGCGTGTGGCAGAAAGCTTTACATCTCTTAAGGACTTACTGTGAGAAACTAAGAGGCAAGACAACAACTTTGAAAACTTATGTTATTATGCTGATATTTAGTGATACACCTCACAGTAGTATGTGAGCTCAAGTGTTTACTGATCAATATTCTGTTCACCAGTGACTTGAAGGTAGATAATTGGTTCTCCCCCATCTTTTGTATTATCCCAGAGAGCCAACTTGTGGATTTATTTAACACCCTTTCAATAAAATCCTGAATTAGTTACTTCTTTATGTTCTTTTGAGGCATGATACATTTTTAAAGCTTCATGTATGGAAAAGGTGTGAAAATATTTGTCTAGTGTAAGTTAGATACTTCTGTAAATATTCAGTACTGTTTTCTTTCCACAGCTATTTGGGCATTCGTGAAACAAAGCAAAAACCTGCTGAAGTCAATAATGAGGTAGGATGTCTAAAATATTTAAGAAGTAAACATTGGTTAAGGTTAATAACATGCCTGCATTTATATTACATTTAATAATAATTCAATTATCTAGAATTCTGAACATATTTTTAAGTGATTATCACTCTTACTGTTCTGAGCATGATACACTGATTGTATTCCACTCAGCTTTCTGAATTGTTGCATCCAGTTGAAAAGTTTCTGTAAAAAAAATCTCACATTGTCATCATTAGGTCTGGTCATAAACCTAAGGGAGCATTTTGTTTGTGTGTGTATGTGTGCAGAAAAAGATGGGAATGAGAAGTTGGGAATTTTAGACCAACACATTTTCTTCAAAACTTGGTATTTTCTCTGGAGAAGGGATATTTTTGTTTGAAAAAAATCACACTTTGTTGCAATGTTTTTCCCAGTCAGTGCAAGTGTCAGTTGTAAACTTCTAACTAGTTCTAGTTCATAATTCCCCAAACACACCTGTTTCTCTTGAACAGTGGTATGCTATAGCCTAAGGAGACAACTGCAGGCTTCAAAATACTGCATGAGGATTTTTGTGAGATGTGTGGCTCTGCATTATTTCAACACTATTCATTTTATTCTGTTTGGAGATAGCAATGATTCCCAGGAAGCATTTGAATCACAGCTTCTGCCTAACAAGAAGCATCACCTCACAATTTTTTTACATTTCTTTTGCCTCATGCTGTCATGCCACCTTTCCAGCAATTCAGTGGTTTTTGTAGCTGGTGTCTTCAGACAGTGGGACACCTTGTATTGGGGAAAACCTTCAAAATTTAGAGCTTAGTTCCATAATGACATTTGCTGTGATGCTTGGATACTTCTTATTCTGAGGCTATGAAATACGACTGCTGCATTTGATCATAACTGTGTAACCTGTATTTTTGTCTTTCAAATGGTCACAATCAGCAGGAAGATCAAATTTAAGTCAAAGATTTGATATACTGCTTCAGGTACCATATACATTTACTCTCAGTTGGATTTTTTTCCCAGGTTATTTGTTTATGCAATCAACCAGAACATTGTAGAGATAGTTCTGCTTGGGTTTTCTTTTTGTCTAGCAGTTCATATCTCCTTGTTGTCTCGATCTTTTTCTACAAAGGAAAAAAGAACAATTTAAAAAAATAGGAAAAATTAAACACTGATGAGGCAGAAGGGTTATGCTCTGTTCTGATATGTATATAAAACTGAGCAACAAACCTTCACATATGCACAATGTAAGCTTTCCCATGTCTTTTGTTCATAACTTACATTTTTGACCACTAGCATTTTGTTATTCCAGTCCTGAGTTTCCTCTGATAAAGTTTTGTGAATCTTGCTGAAACTGGCTTCTTGCAGGGTACACGGATCAACAATCAAGTAATTTATCTCACTTTTAATAGGGATCTAAGTAAGAGATTGTCATTTTGGGGGGAGGTAAAATGTTTGTGCAGTAGCAGTATTGCACTTACCTGAACCTTAGACACATAAAACATAGGTCTGAACCAAAAAAAAACCACCTTTGGATGTATGACCAGTCTTCGCTACTGTTTCTGACCACCTGAATGTGTGGCTAGCATCATATTTTATGCTAAAACAGTATCTGGGTGAGAAAGAAAATTATTCTTCTGTATCCAGGATGAGAAAAAGAGAACTTGAGGAAATTGCTTCTAATTACCTCTGCAAAATAACCCTTTGCTGGGAAGGTAGTCATCTTCATGGAAGATCCTTGACCAGATCTTCGACACCGGCAGTTTTCAGGACAACCACAGGCTTGATACTTCAATGCTGGTTTGAAGGCTCATGGTTTTCCTGCAAATCCACAGAAGGTTCTCAGTGCAATGGAAATTCCATGCAGTTGGAGAAGTAGCTGTAGAAGTTGTGGGTTTTTTACTTACAGTTGCATGTTTAGGAAGAGAAGAATCAGTGCTCATCAGTGCTTATTGTTTATTATTTTAACACTTTCAACCATCTCTCAGGGCTTTAAATCAGCTTAATTGATGGTTTATACTTACCAGTATAAACCATCAATTATCTCATCTTTCTTTTTTTTCCTATTTGACTTATGTTTGCAATCTTCACGGTCTCTGTGGAGAGCTTAACTCCCCATGATGAGTTTAACTTTCTGTGATTGATTTATTTGGGGAAAGGAGTCATAAAAATGAGATGAAACCTAGTAACAGTCTACAGATTTTTATCTGGGTTTATGAGTAATGCAATTGTTTTCATGCCCTAATAATTTAGTCCTAGGAATGAACTTTCAGGGGGCTAGTAACAGAAGTTTTAATGTCTAAATATATTTATGTTAAAACCATTGAGGAAGAAAGTCCTGTGTTTACATTTTTTCAGGCATTCACTTAGAAATCAAAAATCTAGATATGTTTTAGGAGCAGGTCAGCCGTATTGCTACATTGTTATTCTCTGATTCTGCTGGATTTGCAACTGCAAACCAAAAAAATCATGTTCTTCCATGAAGCCTTGTAACAGTCTTTGAGCTGGCCCAGAAAGGTGTTTTGCTTTCGTAAGGCATTGTTTTAGATTGAATTTCAGAAATAAGATCCTTCCAGTTTGTTTCATTAGAAAAAAATCTATGTATGTGTGAATGGCAACTTTTCTAAAGCAATAAATTTATGGCTCAGTCCTGTAAGCACAGCAAGGTGTAATTTGTGAATCGTCACAAATGGCTTCAGTAGGAAGATTCCCATGGAGTTATGCATGTACACAGAAATTTGTGTGCCGGGTCTGATTTTCTAGTGTTTTGGTGGTCTGGGGTGGAGGCAGGAGAAAGAAGTTAATAGTTATTTGGTTGATTATTTGCCTCACTGCAGCTTTGTGGGCTCCTTGTACACCTAGAACAGTGTGCTAGGTGTTGAATAAAAAGCTCATTGGTGGCCTCACAGATAATTTCAGGCTGTATTTTCACACTCATCTTTGTCAGGACAGTTCCTACTCTCTTTGTGCTGGTGCTGAAGTATTAACCTGCTCTCCTCCATTAGCTCCACCTCTTCCCCGCCCCCCCTTCCAGTCCCCTTTCCCTTCATTTTCATGGAAACTTGGAATGTTAGGGGTTGGAAGGGACCTTGAAAGATGATCTAGTCCAACCCCATTTCAGAGCAGGATCACCTAGATTAGGCCACACAGGAATGCACCCAAGTGGGTTTTGAATGTCTCCAGAGAAGGAGACTCCACAACCTCTCTGGGCAGTCTGTGACACTGCTCTGTCACCCTCTTCAGAACAGTCTTCCTTCCCTCTTCTCTTCCCTCAACCGCCCCAAATGTTTTAAGAGCATGAAATAATTTGTCAGGGCTCCCATATTAATGGTCTAGACCCCAGCTCATTCTCATGAGCTCAATAGTGCTGCTATTAACAGGATCTTGGAGTGTGAGGAATGCCTTCCACCTTTCTCACCTGGCAGATGTCTCTGAGCATGGTCTCGGGGCTGAGCAATCCCAGCAATAAATGGCCCTGTGCTACAGTACTCCTGAGTGCTGGTGATATGTTCAGTATTGGTACAGGACCTTTTGTTGACCGCAGAAGGAGTTTCTCTTGGAGCTATTAGAGCTGGGTTGTGTGAGACAAGGTTTGGGAAGCATATTGATGCTGTGGTGGTGATTACAGTTTTTCTGTACCTGCCATATATCAAGGATCTGAAAACTTTAGAAAGATAGCACAGTATTTGAGAAATTCATGTTCTGTGGTTAAGGATGATATCATCATGCTTAGGTACAAGGGTATCAATTCTGGTTGTATGAAACGTGCTTAATTTGGCATTTTGGACATAATGAATGAATCTTGGTGAAGGTTTTTCTCCAGCACAACAATTACAAGAGCTGTTTCCAATTCTGGGAAGTGAGAAGGGAAGCAAAAGGAAGAAAATCTGATGCAGCAGCTGTAGGCTTTGTTTTAGGTAAGTTAAACTGCCAAATGTTTGACATCTGCTTTTGGGAGTTCTTTAATGTTATCCTTTGGAGGCAGCATCTCAATTACTTCAAATTTGCACAGTACTAGAAAACGTGTGTCAAACTAGAATTAAACAAGAAAAAAATCATGCTTGAGTTACAGTGTAAATACAGTGTCCTACATTCAGAAAGAAAAACAGATAGGAAGTATAAAGCATTGATTTCTTACTAAACTCTCTTCTCTAATTTTCTCATGGAGTGACAAGACAGAATAAGTAGTCCATCAGAAGGCTTCTCTTCTTTACTGAAATATGTGAATCTGGTTTTGTAAGGAAGGTATTCCAGGCTGGGGAAGCAGAAAAAAAATTGTATTCTGCATTCCTGTATTTTGGGAACTCATCTAATGAAATCCTTTAGAATTTGTTCTTGTAAGGTGCTGAGATTTAACATTTGGAACCAGGTTCTGTCCCGGACTAGAACAAGTTTGGCTTTAGCTGGAGCTTCTCAAATACCATGGTCCTATTGGTCTGCAAGGTTCACCTTGCCTTGCCTGACATGTTTGGAACTAACAAGGGTTTAGAGCTAGTAAGCGCCTCTGTTCCCTGTGTGTCCTCTACCATTGACAAGAGGAGCTCTGGGGAAGTTTTCATCAAGAAGGTCTTAATGTAAATGTGTTGTTACAAAACACCAGTGAACCAATTATGTAATGTGTAATTCATTAAGCACTGTCCATCTCTTTCATGTGAGAAGTGAAACATGCTTCAGTCACATGTGATTTATCAACCACAGTTGTGTCTTTTAAAAAATAGTAACTTAAAAGTCATTCTCCTACTGATATAAATCAAGTTTCAAGGTTGACTTCAATGAAATAATTTCATTATCAGTTAATATTTCTGATATCAATGACAGATTTCTTTATTCCAGTATCTACTATCTTAAAATCTAGTTTACCAGTGTAAGGCCTCCAAACAACTGAAAGAAATGGGCCAAATGCTCAGCTGATGGAAAAGAAATCTTTTTCTTGACCAATCTTCCCCAGATATGAACTTCAACTTATAGGCCTGTTCTTCTGGGTGAAGTTTTGTAGGCTAGTGTCAGTACAGGGTGGTGAACAAAGGGGAGTGCTCTAATATCCTCCTGCAGGATGATATGACTTATGATAGAAGTGAAATGCATGAAAATGATACCCAACCTCTACTAAATGTTTCGAAGCAGCAGGAGTTCCAGTATTGCCACTTCAAGTGATGTCTCTAGTTCAGTAATCATTGACTCCAATAGAGTTTGAGACATCCCCAGGGCCAGGAAGGAGAAGGGTTACCAATGGTAGTTATGGTGCTTCAACAGATACTGGATTTCAAATACAGTTAGATGCCTTGATACCATTTTTGCCTTTCCAAATCTTCCTCAGATCATCAGCCATAAAGGTGTGAAGAAGGGAATAGTTCAAGAGAAAGTCGGTAACTGGAGAAGAAAGGAAGGGGTTAAGAAAGGCCTGCAAGATCCTTTTCACTTCAATCAGTCTGCAATTTGTTTAGTTTCATATTAACACCTGATTTCAGTTCCCTGATTTCTGAGATAATCTTGATGCAGTAAAGTTTGAGCAATCATCAAACACATCCTCACAAGTTATCCCCCTGCTGAATGCTGCTAGAGCTGGTGGGATTAGAAAGCCATCTCTGTCTCTTCTCGCTTCGTCTGCTGTTACGTGTATTGGGCGCATCCTTGTCTGTTTGTACTTAGCTCTCCTTAGCAGTAGGAGCAGTGCAACAATCTAGGAAAATCCCCTCAGTTCTCATGCTGCTGTAACACAGATCAGTGTGCCAGCCAACTGATTGTCACAGTGCCACAAAGTCACTTGATTGACATGATGGTCAGAGGGTTGAGCTGTGGGTTATGAAGAGGGGCAAAGAAAAGATCAAATCAGACCTAAAGACAGTGAGCAGCAGTGGTAGAGAGAAAGACTGCCTGTATGAACAAATTTGTATCTGGCTTAAGCATTTTATGGACATGGTAATACTCTTTCCATTCTATTTTGCTGTTTCTCTTGACAAGTAAGTGATGATGTGTTTCTTGCACTGTAGCATTGTGATAGTTGTTCTAAATACAAGGCTGGAGCAATTTTCCTAGGAAAAGCCTGATTTTTCAAATCCCTTTTGATAGATTCTGCAACAAGCTAATCCCTCAGAATTGTCGCATCCCATCTTAGTTTAGACTTTTCATGGAGAGACCGATGGTAGAGACTAAGTTCAGATTTCTGCCTTCTTCCTCTTTCAACCAAGGAGAGCAGTAAGGGTGAAAGAAGACACTTGTACCAGAAATATGGGAAAATTATGTGTCAGTCTTAGCAAATGAAAGCCAGATTCTTGGTTGTTTCAGATCCTCTAGCAGAGCCCTTATGTGGTAATATGTCTCAAAACATTTTACAGTTATGTTACTGATGGGGAATGTAGCACTAAGATTTCATCCTGATCCAAGCTACAGCTTTGATACAAATGATTCCTCGTGTATGATTCCATAGAACCATAGAATCATAGAATTGACTTGGTTCCATCACTTCTTTTGGCAACCGAGCTTCTTGTTTTGCAAGACAGATCCCTTTTGTACTGAAGGTGACCTGTAAGCACAAATACATTTTAAATTATGTGCTTGAGGAATCTAACAATTAATCTCTTGAGGAAGTATGGACTAACAGGGTTACCTTTTGTTTATTATAAACTTAATTGTTTGCAAAAGGTACTGATTGTTATTTTCTAATTATAATGTGTGGAGTATTGACATTTATATTTCTCTAGGCACTATTACTGATCTAGGTGGTCTCTTCCTGTGCACTAACAAAAGATGAATTTTACTTGTCATTGGGGCAGGGTAAGAATTAACTGAGATTTTGTATTTGCAAATCCTGTGGGCAACTATTTGTTTAAAGTTCTTTTTGTTTTACAATAATGTGTTCAGCTGAAACCTCCTTTCTTCTTTGAATTATGACCAACAGTTTTTTCTTAGGTAGTTAAAAACATCGAGGTTTTCTTGTCAATAGTTTATTTTTTTCTCCTGTGTTTCTAGGACAGGGCAACTGTGTGTCAAGTTCTAGCACAAGTATTTTTTGTGCTGCTCAAGATTCATTGTCATTTGTGTTCCACTTAATTTTTTTTTTAACAGACTTGTATTCTAGAAAAGAATTTATGAAGTTATTTAAGAAAACTTTACTTCCATGTCTTACTCTATATAAGGAATATCAAGAGTTAGCTCTGTACTATAGAGGGATAAGGATGATGGATGTAGACTCCTTTCCTTGGATTCACCACTGTTCTCTATGATGTTTCATCATTGAAAACATCCTGTTCCACATTTTACTACACTTTTTTACTTATGGTGTCATCCTAACCCATAGATTGGGAATGGCTGTAGGGCAGTGTGAAAATGGATGTTGTAAGAGCTCTTTGGGAAGCATATAGCTGTTTGGGGTCACTTTGCCCAGTTTCTTTGAGTAGTGGGTTCATTCTGAAATGCTGTTGTTTAGCATTACAAGTGGCTGTGTCTGGCTCTTGGACTGTCAGATTCAGTGTTTGTGTTAGGGTCCCTGGTGAGAGGGAGGCACAGGGACCCTCTGCCTGCCACCCAGCAGGTCTTGTCCTACTTTCCAGCTCCGTGTTCCTTCCATGTTAGGCCTGGGTACATTTCTGCAGTCCTGTTGGCTCACAGGACTTGAGTTGTGTCTCTGTCACATTTTTCCAGTGATTCATTGCTTATTTTCAGTGCTTTACATAAATGTATTTTATTGTTCCATAACTATTTCAGTTGCACGTCTTTTGTCAGGTGGTTTAAGTGTGGTCATACTTGGAGGAGCATTTGTAGAATGGAATAATACATTTTTTTACTAATGATTCTTCAGAGAATCTTCAGAGAAGATTGCTCAAAACCAGTATTCAGGTTCAATGCAGATAAAAATATTTGGGTCATAAATACATATATGACCCCAGTATTTCTATCTGCATGGAATCCCTAAAACATCTCTTTCTAGTGAAAACACCTGACACTTAAAAGGATTTGAATGAGTTTTTGAACATCTTAACTTTTTATATTTATTTTTCTAATCCAGTGCCTATCTGTCCTCACATTGGTCACACTGGATGACTGTCCTGGGTTCAGCTAAGATAGAGGTAATTTTAGGAGTAGAAATGGAGACATGCTACATCTAGCAGGGCATATTTGCTTCCTAGGGAACTTCACAGATCTGTTCCTGTGATCAAATGTGTCTTCAGAATGAAACTGTGACTGGCAGAATGTGCCTTCTGCTGGTGGTCTTCAGCCGCAGCACAGCAGTTCATTCAGTACCATGCCCTCTGTGGGGTCTTGTGGGCCGGACATGGTTAATCAGCACATCTCAGCCTACTTTTATGCATAGAGCAATTACTCTACACTCAGCATTTGTATGTCTGGAAATGAGTTGTGCATAAAGGTCCACTTCCTATTCCTGTGCCAATATGCAAAACTAAACCATCTTGCTACTCTGTATCTGACCACTTTGATTTCTTCTACTGCTGGTGTCACAGACTAAGGAATTTCTCATTTTCTGATATCAAATTAAGAATTCTACTGTAGGTGTAGTTTGGGAATGAGACTATCAAAATGCAAAGGTTAAAAAATTCTGGTATACATATTTAATCTCCCTGCAACATCTTTAATAGTTAAATTTTATATGTCATTGTTTGGTATTTAGTATCCTGGTAACATAATTAGCACAACAAGACATACAAAACAGATACTCTTCCTGAGCGTTCATAATCTAATACCAGGAGGAATCAGAGAACAACTGACCAGTCATCCAGTTTAAACATGTGTCCTTTTTTCTGCTTGGGCTTGGAATTAACAACATTTCTCTTTCTATACTTCCATATAGCTGAATCGTATAATTCTAAGTATTTTAATTAATAGCTTGCTTACAGATGTATTTAGTGGATTTTGGACCAACAGAAAGAGTTGTAGAGGTTTTGATTCATGTCACTGGAGATTTCATGGCATTGAGTTTGATATGAAACTTGAAAGTTGGTCTCTTCCCTGAGTAACACCCCTGCCTTAATTTGTAGGGTAACTGCTCTTTCTGGCCTGTGGGGAGGCTGGAGGAAGA
>VZTU01010825.1:0-13149 GCA_013400835.1 Zapornia atra
CCCTGTATTTTTTCCAGGCTACATAGGACATTTTGTTTTCAGAAGGACTGAACTATGTCTTCACTGCAGATTATTTGGAAAGTAATTAGTCCCAGTTTTGATTTTTCAAAATTATTTTATGAATAAGGATGTATTATAAATTGAAACTAAAATTTATTATGTAAACAGCTGATAATTAACTGCAGTTTTCATATCTTTACATCTGGGTGTTAGTATGTTCAGTATGTAGTTATTAGTTGTAGACATGCAGTAAAAATCCTATTTAATTTGTAATCAGACAATGTTCTAAAATCTGTTGGTATGTACTGTCAGAAACCTACATACACCTGTCAAGAGGCAGAATTTCACTTCCATGGAACATGTTGACACAGTTCATTTATTTCAGGCTGAAGCAGTTTGACATTGGTTGTCATCAGTTAACATCAGTTAGGAGGTTTGGTGTGACTTTTTCCCTTATCAAAATAGACAAGACTGTTGTTTGTCAAAGGGGAGATTTATTTATAAGAATAGAATATATGATTTGGGCAATAAATTGAATACAGTACAAAGAATTACCATCCATGTTGATCAGTAATTTCCTTAGTCACCTGGATTCTTGTGTTTTGGGTGATACAGAGCTTAAGGGCATTCTTCTGTCCTTCAATTTAAGAAAAGTTCAAAGATCTGACCTGCATTACTTGGCTATTTTTACGTCCTATTGCAGGAGTTCTAGATGCTTTTGTAGGTCCTTTTTCACTGCCTCATCACTTGTTTGGTAATTTGGTTAAATACATGAAAAGACATCAACTGTATCATTGCAAACAGTAAAATGAAGTAATACAGAAAACCCCCTTATTATTCCATCCTTCATTTCACCAGAAAAAAACAACTGCTCCACATCTCCATTTTATCTAGCATTTTTCATGTAAATGTTTTCAAGTACTTGATTTTCCATGATGAAATAAGCATTTGAGCATGTAAGTCGAAGGATGTGGCATATAAGTAGTTCAGACATCCTGGAAGAAAATGCATTTTAAAATTCCTAAAAATATCGAAATGCTCCAATTTATAAGACTCTACAAGTACCTGGAAGAAGATTGTTGTGAGGTGGATGTCAGTATCACCTCCCAAGTAACAAGCAATAGGATAAGAGGAAATGGCCTCAGGTTGCCCCAGGGGAAGGATTAGATTGGATATTAGGAAAAAAATCTTCACCAAAACAGTTATCATTCATTGGAACATGCTGTCCAGAGAAGTGGTTGACTCACCATCCCTGAAGGTGCTTATAATATATGTAGATCTGTCATCTAGGTACATGATGGTAGACTTGTAAATGCTAGGTTGGATTTGATGATCTTAAAGGTCTATTTCAACCTAAATGATTCTATCATACTATGATTTTATCAACTGTTGATGTTTTAATATTACATATGTTAGTGTCAAAGAGGAAACAATATAAATCTGACACACAATATTAACTTGAAAAACTTCATTGGAACATTGAATTAACTGAAACTGAATTTTGATTTTTTTGTTAACATTGAAGTGCTTTGTTATAACACTGCTAATATTTTTCTTTCCATTTTTCATTTTTGACAAATTGCATTTTCTGGCAGGATAATTTTCTGTCAAATTCTTGTGGTGCTTTTTAATATATTTATAAGTAAATAATAGAATATACAGGCATGAATAGAAATATCTGAACGAAACAATGACTGCAGTGTAAAGAATAAGTTTATCCTGCTTTAAGGGAAATAGCTTGCCACTGCATGCTGTCAGCAGGAAAAAATGCTTCTTTTGTGAGACTGCATAGCAAATATTAAGTTTGCTAGTTGTTTCCCTGTTAACCCAACCGGTCTTCATTGTGTGATTTATTGCTTGGACATAAAACCAAATAATAATAAAATGCTTTAAAATACATGTATTATATTTCATGCTGTTCTAAATTATGCAGCATTTACTGCTACAAAATTGTCACAGAAATTTCACAAACCTGCTTCTGAATTTAGTTAACATTGCTGCAGAAATTAGCCCTGAAGTGCTACAGATTTTGACAACCCTGATGATCATCTGAATGCAAATGTAATAGATGCTTTTCTTCTCCCAGCTGTTAGCTTTAACCACCTGATATTATGTCAGCAATGAGAATCAGATCTGAAACAAAAACTTCTATCACTTTTACAGAAAGATAGGAAAATCATGATGGGAGAGTCTCAAGGCTAAGATACTAAGAAATGTTAAACTTTTCTCCTTTGCTCAGTCAGTTAACACACTTTTATTTCAACCTTCTCTGCCTAAGGAGAACCAGCAGGATGATTCATAAAATTTCTTGAGGCAGCTTGCCACTTACCTAGTCTAACAAAGGAATGACAGATTCACAGAATCACTAGGTTGGAAAAGACCTTTAAGATCATTGAGTCCAACTGTACACGTCCACTACTAAACCATATCCCTAAGGGCCTCATCTACCCATCGTTTAAATACATCCAGGGTTTGTGACTCAGCCACTTCCCTGGGCTGCCTGCTCAAATGCCCAATAACCCTTCCAGTGAAGAGCTTCTGTGAAGTGGCAACCTGAAGCAATTCCCTGGTCTGCTAAATCCATATCAGACCTCTGGCGGTGGAAAAGAGTAGCTGCTCCAGAGAAAGGGGAAAACAAGACTAGTTGCAGAATATCTTAGCGATTTGCTTCTGAGGCTGCACTCAATGGGCCAACTACAGTTTGAAGAAATTACTCCATCACCCCAGTTGTTTCTAGGTTGAAGATGAGGTGGAATAGAAATATCTTTCCCTGCTTCCATTGCACCCTGTGCCTGGTAGAGACCAGAAAGAATAAAGTGCTGACAGGAATTACGTGGTGTATTGCATTAAGAACTTGCATATAATTTGGAGATTTAAAAATTATGTGTCTGTTTTTATCTTCCTAACCAATTTTTTTTTTAATTTCTTTTCCCTGTTGCAGTAATGGATACAATGCACAGGAACGAAAAATAATGAGCAATTACTCCCACCCCACCAGAGAAGGGGGAGAGAAGATGTAAGAAACTGTGCAGGCACCGAGGCCAGTGAAGAAGCGGGGGGAGGAGGTGCCTCAGGTGCCAGCAAGAAAGATGCCCCTGCAGCCTGTGGAAAAACCCATGGTGGAGCGGGTGTCCCCCTGCAGCCCATGAAAAAGACCAAGACCCCACCTGCAGCCCATGGAGAGGCCATGCCTCTCCTGGAACAGGTGGAGACACACAGGAGATGCTGTGACCCACATTGGAGCAAGCCTCTGTCAGAACTTGCAGGCCATAGAGAGAGACTGAGGCAGAGATGAGCAAGAGAGCTATCCAAGTCGGAATAGGTTTGCTGAGGGGGGCGTGGTGCTTGTGTCTCCAAGGAGTATCAGGCTGGAGCAGTCTGGGGTTGAGAGACTGAGAGACATTCTATGATTTATGACTGCGCCCTATAGAAGTGACCCACACTGGGGCAGCTAGTGAAGAGCTGAAGCCCCATGGGAAAGGACTCATGTGGGAGAAGTTCATGGAGGACTGTCTCCTGTGGGTGGGACCCCAAGCTGCAGAAGTGGAAGGGTGTGAGGAATTCCCTCTTCCCTCCCACTCCCACCTACCCACTCTCCCCCTGGCTAAGAAGGAAAACAACTCATGAGGAACTGACCGAAACCTCCATTCCCCCAGTCCCTGCCCCTCCCCATGCCACAATGTGGGGGAAGAAGGGAGCAAAGTCATGACTAAAGTTAAGCCTGCAGGAAGTGAGGGGAGGTGCTTTAAGATCTGGTCGCACTTCTTATTATCTGACTCTGGTGTCACTGTGTGTGCAGTGCAGTGTAATGAATTAGATAGTTTTCTTTCCTTTATTTGGTGTTGAGTCTGTTTTGCCCATGATGCTGATTGTGGAATGATCTCTCCCTGTCCTTATCTTGACTCCTAAGCCTCTCAATATATATTTTCTCCCCTGTCGAGCTGAAAAGGGGAGTGATAGAGCAGCTTTGGTGGGCATCTGGCCACCAGCCAGGGCCAAACCATCACACTCACCATATCTTCTTCTAGTGTCAGTGTCTTCACACTCAAAATTTGAGGTATTTTTTAAATGCTGAAGCACCTAACACAAGCCCTTAACCATGGATATGTAGCTTTTAGAGGGCAATAGATATTTTTTTCTGTTCTTCTCAGGTGTTTGGTAAGACATCTACCTTTGCCACAGCATTTGATTTGTGCCATAATGCCATTACCCCCTGCCTTTAGTATTTCTCTAATACCTAACTAACCCTTAGTGTGCCTTTTGTTATGTCATTGTTACTTGCTGGTTGGGGTTTGGGATTTTTTTAAGAGAATGTACTGACCTAAATTCAAGACAGAGATTTTTTTCAACACATGAATCACACAGAATCACAGAATGTTAGGCATTGGATGGGTCCTCAAAAGATTATGTAGTCCAACCTCCCCCCCACCCAGTCAGAGTGAGATCACTTAGATTAGCTCACGCAGGAATGCATCCAGGCAGGTTTTGAATGTTTCCATAGGAGGAGACTCCAGAACCTCTCTGGGCAGTCTGTTACAGTGCTCTGTCACCCACACAGTGAAAAAGTTTTTCCTTATGTTCACATGGAACCTCCTATGCTCCAACTTGCATCCATTGCCCCTTGACCTGTCATTGGACATCACTGAGAAAAGCCTGGCTCCATCCTTCTGACACTGACCCTTTATGTATTTGTAGACATTTATGAAGTCACCCCTCAGTTTCCTCCGGACTAATGCAGTGGAAAAACAGGGACTAAATACAGGGATGTTTTTTGTTTTTTTTTTCCCTAGAGATGCTACTTAGATTTCTCTCTTCTGCCTCATCATCTGTTTTGCTCAGATATTATTTATTTTTGAAACATCTGTCTCTATGACGATAAGTGTTATTGTGGAATCACACAAGCAAAACAACAAGCTGTACACATTCAGATCATATAACCAGGAAAGTAAATTCAAAAGATTAGTGATGACAACTGAGAAGCAGTAGTTTTGTTTTACTAGAAACTCCATTTTTCACACATTGAATTCCATCAGTTGGGCAGAAAATTTTGACTTCTGGCTGTATGGAGTGGTGCCTGTCACTTCTGCGTGTTCTACGTCTCATTGCAGTTTTGGAACATGCCTTGATTCTTAAGTTCTGTGAGGGTCCTTTTCAGATCAATCAATCCATCAATCAATCAACCAATCAATCAATCAACCAACCACTGCATTTGATTCTTTTCAAGAATGTATCATTCATTAATATGCTCAGGTTAACATGCTCTCATATTTGTTGTTGGTGGGAGGACACTGACTACTGCAGGTTCTGCCATCTGAACTTTTATCTCTCCTTCTGTTAAGGAGAAGGTGGTCTTTTGTATATGATATAGCTGGGCTGCCTTAAGTTGGAAGGCTTACTCCACCAGAACAGAGAACCCTGCTTCTCTAGTTTAATCAGCTGCAGAGCAGATTATCACTTACAACGGAAATTTTGAAATTATTCAGATGAGAATTCATGGGTAAACTTGCTTTGAGTCAATGCTGCATCATGTGGCCTGCCAATTATAGGCATCCTTGAAGTAATTTATTTAATCTTATTTAAACAGAATTTGAGACTATCCCCTTCTATTATGTGATGTAGACTGCTCTCCTAAGTGGAAATATCTGAATTGTTTAGATAGTGTCTCCCTCCTTTTCCCTCTTGAAACATTTCACTGCACCTGTGCAGACAGCCACGGTCATATATTGCTGTTCTGTTAAATTTAATTCTGTCCTTAGATCTCCTTCCAAGCTGAACACTCAATTTCCTGTCAGTGACCTAGAGGCTGGAAAGAGAAAGAGCATATTTGTATTCCTATGCTTAGAGATTTATATCAAGATGGTGTAGACCATTTTCAGTCAGGTATTTATCCTGTTCTATGAAATTTCTTGTGTACAAAGTTATATTACCTCTTCTATGTCTGAACATTTCCTGCAATACACTTATTTCAGACATTTTACTATTTCCAGGAGTACCTGTTGTCTCAAGACCTCCACCCTTTACCTGATACTCTAGTGCATTTATCTCTGGGTTTGGTGTGAAATTCTAAGCAGTGAGTCCTAAGCAGAACTTCTTTTTCTCATCCATTAAGCATTGTGAATGGGATTTGTCTGTTGTAATGAAGCACCAGAGATTAGATGTCTTGCGTTTAAGGTAGGTACATCGGGTCCCATCCCTTTTAGCCACTGTCTTTTAGTCAGCAGTTCAGTCAAATCAATTAATCTCTTCTTGTGTCTACTTTCCTCCGCTGAGAACAGTAATTAGCTTGGAGGTGTATGTTTAACTTGTATGCATCTACAAACGGATTGGATCAATCTGTGTGTACACACACTCTGTGATTACACATGATGGTTCTTCTGCTTCTGTAAACATGCTCACAGTAGTTATAGCTACTCGCAGCACTGTAGTTATGGGAAGGAATTCAACACAAGCTGTAAAATCTTTCTGGATTCGGTCAGTTGCTGAACCATGTGTTGTAGCATACTACATGACTAGAAATATCTAGTTTAAACTGCAGACATTGCAGAAATTCTTTAAGATACAGCCTGTTACACTCCCATGGATTTACAGTTCTTAGCTTATCCCATTGAGTCTGAGAGAAGCAAGAGCAGTATAATTTCCATGTTGATGAAAAATGTTTCTCCTTAGGAGTTCAGGGAGCATCTCAGGACAGGAATTCTCTGTTTAACCTGGAATCAGAGCAGAGGAAGTGACTGAAACAAGAGACTGTCTGTTTGGTCCTAGATCTCCTTGGAGACAGTCTAAGGTGGAGACTGATATAAGTCTCCATGGATCTTCTAGTCTGAAATGAGTGGCTATCACTACTGAATCTCCAAGAAAAATACATCTCATCCTTCACTGAGCACTAGAGGTTTTGGTGAAATATTAACATGGGAAAAACTGCAGAACTTTCCTGCAAATCCTTGCCCAAGTGAAACTCAGTGAAATGCTACAGCTTTAAGTTTCTATGTCATGTCCTGCTAGAAAAAACTCACTCTTTCATAGGTTAGTTCATTTTTTTGTAGTTATGGGAGCCAGCTTTCAAGTGAAATGTGGTTTCAGAAAAGAATAGCCTTCTATTTGTCTTTGTCATAACCCTGAAATATAATTACAAGTACTTCAAGCACCATTGGTACAAATATATAGACATATATGTATATATATCCTGTATTTTCCATCTTGCTTATACTTTCTGTGTAATAGTAATAATAATAATAATTTTGTACTTACTAAGCTCCATTTATCTGGTGACCTCAAGGAGCTTTGAAAATATCACTTTAAGTCGCACACTAGAGTTCTCTATATATTATTATAACACTTTAAAAAGATAATTATGCTAAAGGAAATATAATAAATGTGAATTTTATTTATTAGGAAGGGAAAGGCAGTTTATAATAAAACAATTAATATGTGTGAGGTTAGATATAGTAATTGCACCTGGACCTGCATGCACTATAAACACTGCAATGACTACACAACTACAACTCTCTAATAAACCTTGGTTTTCACAATGCCAGCAAAGAGCTCTGATGAAACTTCCACAGTAATTCCTTCTTACCTGATCCAGATTTCAGTCATGGAATACAGAGGTCAAGAAGAACAGCAATGGACTAAGTCACTATACCATCTAAGACAAATTGCCAATTCTAATATTATTGGGAGAAAATAATATATTATTTTTAATACAAAACATACACATATAGAAAAATATTGATTCAGATTTTAAATCATTAATGCTTTCTCATATTTGAATGTATTAATTAAATCTAATATGTTATAAATTTTTAAGCAGCTTAAATAGTCCTGTCTATTTTATAGATTTTACAATTACTGAAACAGTTGCCATTAGCAACAGATCTCATTTAAAACCATAACAACCTCCTTATAAGCATTAAGAAACTAAATTCAATTGAAATCCAAGCAAAAAGTCTTGAATCTTTGACATGTCTCTGGTGTGGTAATTATGGTTTTATTCCATATACTCAGAACTATGAAATACATGACAAATTCTGAAATAAATTTATAGATATGCAAATTTTCACTCATAATGCGCATGTATGTGTCTGAAGATGCTGAAATCTCAATTGCCATGTTCAACCACAGAGAGCCATTTTGCAGAAATGTATACAGCTAATAAAAATGAGCTTGTAAAGGGCAAAAGGAATTTAATCTAGGCTTGATTGTATGCTGAAAAATGTAGGAAATGAAATAACTTTGATAAGGAGTCGTAAGTTTGGCCAAACTTACTATCTTGCCTATCTCCTTGCATTTCAGTAATACATTATTGTCATTACCAAGGCAAAAAGATGGGGAAGGAGGAAAAGTTGCTTTTTGCAGCCCCAAGATAGAGCAACTCCTGCCTATATTCTGGTGAGGAGGGTTCTACTGAGAGTGGCGGTTCACAGACCCACCTGGGCTGCAGGTTTAGTTGGAGCATACAGCGTAGAGATCTTCCTCCTCCAGGCCTGCTTCCAACAGCACTATAGCAGTCCTGAAGACTGCAGAGGGCAATGCAATAAAATCACCGATAGTGACTTTAAATTCTCTCTCTCCTAGGTAACGGTCAGTTTGACTCTTTTGCTGCCATCATAAAAAAGCCACAGTGAGGCTGGAACTGCGTGCCTTGCTCTTTGCGATGCCTTGTTTCCTGCAAATTCTAGCATATCATTTACTGCTTTCATTAACCTTCTCTGAAATTCTAGTATTAAATCTCTTTTAAGTGATCCTATGAATGTGGGACTCGGCACCTACCCAGGTCATAGCATTGCTTCGTATAACAGGATTATGGTATTTTTATGTCATTTTTCAGTCCCTGCAATTCACCTGAGCAACGTGTTTGCTGCAATACACCAAGAAGCCATCTTCACTGAACAACAATCACTTAGATTCTTCTTCAGATGGGTCAAAGTTCAATGCTAAGGTAACTTTGCATTGCTGATTGAGTAGAAAGAGAACCCTTAACTCCTGACAAGGAAATTAAGGGGCTTTATTCTCTCAGGAGCACTAAAACGCTCATTGAATCAGGATGTCAGAGCCTTTGAGAATGCACAAGAAATTCAGACAATTTTTTGCAAGTATGCATTAACTTACGTTTAACCAAATTGAATTCTGTCTGCCCTCATGCACTACCTACATTAAGCACTTCTTAAAAATTAATTTAAAGTCCTTTCTTTTGCATATCTTTTCAGAGAGGGAAAAATGGCATGAGAAAGTGAAGATGATGAGAGAGGTTTAAAATGAAACAAAAGAAAACGTGGCAATGTACAGTGGTTTGACAGGTGAAAGGGCCCTCATTAAAGACACCGAGCATGGCTAACAGCAGCCAACTAACAGATCCTGGCTTTTGCTCATACGAACGTATCAGTGGTGGTCACACTCATTCTGACCAGCAGACCACACAGACCCATTTACTGACACAGGCACTACCTGTTATTCCTGATCCGTGTGCAGAAAGCAATCCAGGCACTATCTGTGGAAAAGCCCCATCTCCTCAAAGTTTCACTTTATTATAAAATGCTACAAAATGTCTCATGCCTTAAATCTAAATGATTTATATTCCTTCCAAAGTGCTTTCCGGTTTTCTGTTTCGTTTTAGTTTAGATATTTGACTTTAATATCTCTTCTAACCTCAGCTAACCATAAGAAGTGTGTCCCTTTTTCAAATCCTCCTGAGGTCATGGGGTCTCATTGACAAAAGCACTAAAAGGCCTTAGAATAATGATGCCTAATATCTACTGAAATGCTCAAAAGCCACCCAACTGATCCCCAAGGCTGCTGATAAAGCATTCGAGCTGAATGTTCACTTCGACCAGAGAACACCCTTAAAAAACTGGGGATCCCTTGTGCCATAGCAGGGTGCATGTCTGTTGCCAGGTATACTGGGATGGCTCACAGGCACTCTGTGTATTTTCTGTGCCTCTGTGAGGTAGGTTGGAGGCAGATAAGTAGCATACCACACAGTATGTAATGCTGTTTTCCAGAGATCATGCTCTCAGACGAGTGTAAACAAAACCAGTGGGGATTTACTACATAATCTCTGTGTTCCTTTTGCAAACCCTGCAAAGCACCTGATTGCTTTATTAACTGTCACACTTATCCTTGCTGATATTCAGGGTAATGAGTATATCAGTCTAATTACATGTTGTGGAAAATAATGATGTTTTTTACTTTCCCATCATTCAGTTTTACTCAGTGTCCTTTTGTATTTGTGTAGTAAGAAGAAGTGAAGAGGAGTTCGTGAAGTGTCTTTTCTGTACCTGTAACCATTTCCTCTATTGTCACTTACAACTCTTTAAAGGTATTTTTAAACATCTCTGTATGTTCTGCTTCATTGCACTTGCTCACCTTGCACCACACAGTCGACTAAAAATGCACTGCCAAGGACTGTTTAGCTGATGCGTAGCTGAGTTTATCACACTCTTCCTGGATTGCCAGGCATCTGTTTCTGGGCCCTTCATTTGGCTACCACCATATTTTGGCAAACAAAGGCTGTTTACTCGTTTTTAAAGAATATGACTCTTAGGTACAAACTCACATCATTATGTTTGGCTGTACCATTTTTCCCTGGCAAAATATTATCTTCCATTCCTTCAAGTTTCCTCTACCTTTCTGTCAGATTAATGGTGCAGAGGAGTGAACAAAGGAGTCATGCCTGAGAATACTGATTTTTCACAACTTCAGCTAGAGCCATGTTTTACAATGTTCTCATTTAAATTATGAATTAAAATTAATAAATTATGAGAAAATTGGCCTTATGTGATATGACATGCAAACCTATGCAGAATAGTGCCCCAAGATTTTTAAACTGCTTTTTAATCCCATCAATCAAAAATTTGTAATAGCAAGTAGATAAAGGCTGGATTTTCACAGCTTCCAAGACTCCCAGAGGCCATGCAGATGATTTTCTCTTCAAGAAGTATTCACTGCTCATGCCTCTGCTTATATACTTCTCCCTCCCACCAGTACCAGCCAAATGCAGATGAGGTGAGAGTACAAAGCATTTGCAATGGGTGAAATGCCCTGTTCTGCACCAGTCCTCTTACTGCTCATACTTCTTTAGTGAAACACATTAAAACTGCCCAGTAACAAACTCACCTTCTACACGGTCAGAGCTGAAACATGTTCTATGATAACCAACTTCACTTCACACAGGATATGTTCAGAAAAGAATCTGGGCAATAAAACAGCCTAGAGCTTTCACTGCTGTAAATTTGTCTGCTTTCATTGAAATCAATGGACCTGGGAAAATTTATATTTGGTGAGGGACTGGAATATACAGTTTCTGGGCTTGATTCTCTTTGCCTGTAACTAGTGCTTCTAGTTACAGCTATGCAAAGTAAATGCAAACTGTTCATTCTGCACTGGTTGTGCTTTATGCCTGCTATTTTCAATTACTGTTTATCCTTTCATTCTGCAGCTAGCAGACTGTGAAAAAGTTTCAGTCGTGTATGTATATCATGTGGTTGCTAGGCCTTTTAAGGCAGAGTAGTTGCAAGAACCTCTGAATATTACAGGCCTAACTGACTGTAAACAACTTTGTAGCTTGTATGAACAGACCTACATCTTCCAAGGATAAGCCATATTATTATATTAGGTTCCACATATACCCAGATTGACTGAACAGGTTATATTATTTTATATTTTTGTTATAAAATAATAGTTGTGTCATAGAATAGATGAAGAGTGCCTCTGAAGTCCAAATTTTATATAGTTATATTGGCAAATTAGTAGAGCTGTGTCTGTTTGGATACTCTCTCATTGATACACAAAACCTTCTGACTGAAGACTGAACAATGATACTGAGGAAGAAAAAGTGTGATTCAGATTTAAAAAGGTGCTTGTTTCAAGGGAATATTCTTTCTTCTTAGGGCAAGAAAGGCCTGATCTAGCCTTTTGAACTAAGACATGAGGTTTTAAACATCAGATTGAAAATTACTAAGTATAGTAAATATAGTGAACATTGTCTGCCTCAACTTTCGCATAAAGTGAAAGACATAAAGTTTTTTCATGCTTTTTGCAGGTTATCTCGAATACCAGGACTGAAACATTCTGGAATTGCTGAGGTGATATATTCAGTGAGGAATGTGATAATGCATTTTTATATACCCTCATAGGTGTCAAGGCAAGATACTCCTGTTCCTTCACTTAACTGCATTTTCTTTTAGTTATGACTTGGACATTGTGTCTGACTTTTTTTTTTTTTTCTTTTTGTGGAAGTGTCTTATTCTTCCAAGAAGCATTATTGAATTTTTATTGCAGTACAAAAGATATTTTAGTAATACATGTAATGAATTTTGCATTAAAAAGAACCAACTTAAATATCTTAATATAGTTTTCAGGTAGCATTGGATCTCCAAAATGGTTGCATCTGAACTGATGCCACTTTTTAAAGTCTCTTTCTGGTAGCAGATCCTTTACTGATTCTGTAATATAGAAGTCTTTCAGAATATGACCTTTTCCCATTTCCCTTTTCCTTCCCCACTAAAGAAATAGTGAGGAGCCTCTGATGAATGACTCTCATCTCAAAAAGAAACAACAGAAGAAGCCCATCTTAAGTGTGGCCTAAGGAATATTTAGAAGTGGGTAGCTTTCAGAGTCACATCCTTTTCAGAGTTTCAATCTGAAATCTTATAGTCTTGTCTTTTCAACAGGGGCTTGAAAATGAATCTAAAGAAATATTGTAACCTGTTCTGAGTTAAAACCAGAAATTCAATTAACCAATGGTACAGGAACTACTCAAAAAGAGAGAGAGAGAGAGAAAGGTTTGAGCTTTGTTTCTGTTGGTCTGTTATAATAAAACTACAGTACTCCCAGCAGGATTCCAATTGCAAAATACAAGCCTCAAAATCTTAGCTAATGAAAAAGGGAAACCAAGGTAATGACAGGATCAAATAGAAAAGTAGGTGAGCCTCTTTGTATTACCTGTATATTCCCGCGCATGTGGTTAAGAATCCATGTGACATGAAAACAGCACAACAGATTCTTTATGGTACCTAAATCTTGAAATCAAGGCTTTGATACTCTACATATCTTAAAAATTCTAATAAAAGAGCCATAATTCTTTGAATTTGATAAACATTTGCAAAACCTTTCCTTTCCATAGTCTAAGCAAGAATGCAATCCTTTGGAAGT
>VZTU01010825.1:13941-25372 GCA_013400835.1 Zapornia atra
GTTTAGGTGTTTATTTTGCATTTGTGTGACAGTACTCTGTCATAACAGAAGTGACAGGAAAGCAGATTGAATGCATTAGCAGTCTGTTCTGTGAAGGCAGTTCTCTTGTTCTTGTTTAATGAACCTGAAGCCTCAATTGCTATTTCATCCCAAAAAGTGTTCCAACCTGTTCCCATCAGAGACACAATGTAGGGAAGTTTGGAAGTCACCTATTGCCCTGCTCTCCCAATTCTGAAGGCAAAGTCAATGCTTTCACTTGATTGCTATAAGATAGTTCAACTGATACCATGAAATAAAGACAAATGGATCAGTAAATGAACTGGTAATACAGTACAGAACTCTTTTATGAAGTTTTTTTTAACCAAAAACACCCCAAAGTGCTTTCCTGACTCTACGGAACAGTCACTCAATTCTGAAATACAAGCATCTCAGGTGAAATTTAGCAGCCACCTTGAAGCTGAAACAGCAAACAAAAGGTCTTTATGGAAGCCAAAATGACTTATTGAATTGAAAATATAGTGTGAAGTTAGCAAAATTCTTCATGTCTCATGCACCTTCTGAGAAAACATTTCTGAGACTTGCATGGTTAAGTAGCATGAAGAGATAGGCTCTATGCCCAAAGGAGAAGAGGTAACACAGTGCTGCTCCTCTGCAGCACTGTATGTTTCAAACTGCCTCACAGAGAATGATGCCAAAAGGGAACAGAGGGAAGGTGTAATATCAGCACATATTGGTACACCAGCTCTTTGTTAAATATCTCCACCTCAAAGATCAGACTGGTTTCCTAACAGTGATAGTTTAGCCACTTCTTCTGGTCATCCCACCAAAGCATACAATTTATACAAGTTTGTATCTTTCCAAGTCTGTGATGCATGGGTGAATGTAAACTGTTCTGGCTCATTACAACTTCAACATGAATATATGTAGAAAGGACTGGCTTTTGTCAAGTGACATTGCAGACTATTGACAGTTGTAATCTACAATCTCCTAAAAAAACCCAGTTTAAGTACAAATTAAATGCAACTGAACTGCAAAAGAAAGCACAGACACTCTTCAGGATATAGCAAAATGCAGAACTTCACAGAATATCTGGATTATAAAGAGAAATTTGAGCACGGGGATTTTATGTTGTATTTTACATATATTTTTACTGTTATTTTGCTTTCCTATTTTTTCCTTCCTAATTTAAATGAGAAAATCATATATAGCTAACACTGTGGAAAAATAAGAATGATAAGATTAACCTAAGGCATGTAGCATAAGCCCAAAAGAAGATACTGTAAATCTTTGCTTATTTTTAAACTGCGTAATACAGATAAATGGAATTTATTAAAGCTCTCTGTAAAATTCAGGAACCATATACTGGTATTTGTTATTTTGTTATTTTTTCCAGCTAATATGACTACCAGTAGGACAAAGAGGTTAAAGGGAATATAAAGACAAATAATTTTTAAACAGATGTCAAGCAATACTTTTTCATACAGAGAATTATTAAAGTATAGAGTAAGCCTCCCAGGCAAGATTGTTGAGGCAAAAACTCTTGGGTCATTGAAGAAACGATTACATACTATCATGGAAATGGTATACTAAAGAAAATAAGCTTTAATAAGTCAGACAGCTTCACTAATTTTCCTGAGGATTTTTTTTTCTCTCTAAATCATATTTATTTGTTTAAGCTTGAAGACATGAGCTTTTTTTAAACTGTGAATGGAAAAACCCAGAATGAGAGCAAGAGACATAAAATGCAGGATATGTATGATATAAAAAGCCATTAATAGATGAGCCTGTATTTAAGGTACCACAGGTCACACTTTCTGTAAACAGTGTTGAAATAAAACCTGATGCTATTTCTGGAGTATGATAACATTATCTGAACCCTTTTTACCTCATCACCTCATTTAAGTCATTAATATTAGCATAATCGGTTGTCACCCTCAGTTTTCTCTTTGTCTCTTTCTCTCTTTCTGCTGATTAAGAATCTACTGCCACTTGTTTAATAACCACTTCAGAAAAATGGCTGATTCTCACAACTTATCAGACTGGTGCAGAGCTCTAGTCTCTGCAGTAAAGATCATAAGGGCTGTGGCTGTATCTGCTATACAAATAAAGCATGTAATTACTAGCACTGAAGAGCAAAAATGGCTCCCAAATACTTTTCTTACTATGGTAGCTCTCACACCTAATAACAGTATGAACCTTAAGACTGTTTAGCTAACAGGTATTATAAGTGTGGATGCACATCTAATGAATTAATTATTTTAACTGAACTGGCATAGTTGGAACAAGAAATTTTTGCAAGGGACAAAACATTTTATAAGAGGCATTCAGATTCCCAGAAGAAATTAAAAGAACACAAGATTTGAATGTTTTTTGAAATTCAAAAAAGGTCTTTTAACTAATATTTGTACTGTATCACACAGTCAGAAATGCCATCCCCCCTACGATGCCCATAACACTGTATAAAACCACTGGAAGCACTGAAATGATCTTAAAACTTGGAAACAAATAGTCCTACCAGTATCAGATTGTTTTCAAGAGAATCACTACCTTCACTAGGACTATGTTACAATTGATGTAATTATATGTTTGCCTACATTCCCAGAAGGATAAACCCTTCAGAAATATTAGGGAAAGAGTTAGCAAGAGGGAAAAACAAAACCATCAGAAAGAAAAGAACAATGAAAAACCTTTTTTGTTATTTTTTGTGATATCAAATACATCTTGAAAGCTTGTGTTACTCTGTGAAAGCCAGAAGATACCACAAAGCAGAAAGCCATGCTTGGATATCAACTGAAGTCACAATCTCTCTGGGTAGGGAGTGCTCAAACTCAGAACAAAGTCTTTGATCAGAGGATGGATCCCTGCTGGGAGGAAAACAGCATGAAGTTCTTTTGCATTTCCTTGTGAGTACGGACCATGCTGTAGGTTATGTTGACAAGTTGACAAGCACATCAACTTCTTTGAAGCTACTACTCATCTTTTTGTGCAGATGAACTTTAAATTACAGATAATTGATTGCTGTTTGACTGGACCTTTCAGCTCATTAACCAGAACAGGAAAAGATATGTTGCTGTTTTAACTAGATAGATTCCTTCCACTGGGAATATGAATGAACTCATGATAATTGTCACTCTTAGACAAGGCTTCCTAATGATGCTGCTCTTGGAATAGTGCCATTAAACTGAAGGTAAGGTTTCAGAATAAAATAGATCCTTTACTTCAGACAAATATACTGCTGATTCAAAAAGGTTGACCTGGTGATCCAATAGAACTTTGTCAACTTTAATAAAATGTGGTATTGATTCAGGAACATCACCAAAACCTGCATTTCAAAGGTAAGCTATTCGTTCTCTGCAAGGTTTTCCTGTGCAATGTTTCAGAATAACTGAGAAAATGGCAAAAGATCTGTGCTTTGAGAAAAGTTGGCTTTAATCAAGGTTGAAATCAAACCTGACCAGAATAGTGATGGTATTGAGCAACAGCTCAAGATCTTTCTTTAACCTCAAAAAGATGGATAGGGATGGAAGGAAGTGCTATACTCAATAAAAGAACTTTTCCTTTGTTGACATAACAGATATTTTGTGGACACAGATTTCACTTCTATTTGTACAATGATAAGGGCAGTAAGCCAGGATAAAACTTTAAGTCTTTGTGGCTGAACTATACTCATTCTCACATCATCAGCTGTGTAGCAGGTAGAGCTGGAGGATCTGGAAAAAGCCTGCAGTGCTACAACTGGACATCTTTTGCCATTGAACCAACTGTGCAAAGCTGAGAGATAGGTGCTTCCAGAACTATAACTAGTAGATGTAACTTTTTTTCCAACTGGCAATTCATCTGATATCAAAGCTTTCATTTGTCCTTCCTTCACAAGTATTTCGTATACATTTTTTGCAAACTGTTCAGAATTCAAAAGTGAAACACACTTTAGGGGTAATTAGCCTAGTTTCCTGTGTGGATGTGTCTGTGTCTGTCTGTGTGACCTTCCCAAATAATTCTCAAAGACTATTTAAGCAAATCTGGTAGAAAAACAGAAGCCTCAGGGATATCTAATATCTATACATTTTGTTTAAAAGGACAGCTGGGTGTTTTATTCAGATTTACCTAATTTATGTCCTTGATATAGAAAAGAGTGTGGTATTAGATTTCCCAGAGATTTGCACCAAGTAGTTCAAATGAATATTCCAAAAAAAAAATAAATGAAGGAACTTTCAGCACCTTGGGGTCTGGAAAATCCAATGATCATAGACATTCGGGCTTCATTAGTGCTAATCTGAACCACCAGCTTCTGGAGTCACACTATCTGAAAGAATACTCTGACTTACATTTCATAAAAGTTTAATTCTCAGGATCCTAAAAGAAAACTTGAAAGCTTCTCCAAGTGTTTCATAGGAATTTTAAAAAAGGGTAAAAAACCCAAAACCAAATATTTTACCCTTGTATTTTTACATGGTCATTTAAACACACACACAGAGACAGAACACCCCTCCCCCAAAAAAACCCAAACAAACAAAAACCCAAAAAAAGATTTGGGGAGTTTTTTGGACTGCCTTACTATTTTCAAATAATTGAGGCTGACAGTAATATGCTGGATTCTTCCAAACTGTTAAATATAAATTCACCTAGCTTATTTGTAATAGATTGCGTCAGAGGAGCACATTTGTGTTCTACTGCTTATGTTAATGTTTACTATTATTTAATGCTAAAAATTTAATAACAGAGATTTGCAAAAAATCTCCCATACAACATATATACTGAGACTGGAACAGCAATTTTCCTGGAAAAATCTCCATTTGAGGTTATTTTTCTTTGCAATTCATGTATCTGTGCCTCTAGAATCTTGGTAAGTTTTCCATCCCTCATCCTCATGTCTTCTCTGTGGTCATGCCAATAAAACCTCATGGTATTTACATTCTATATCCTCTCTCTTGAGCAGAGGAACGCTTAACGCCAAATAGCTGGGGTTAAACCATGACAAGTGCTTAGATACTACTGATTGTAAAATCTTAACATTGACAAATGACTGGTTTAGACCCATCATAAAAAAGAATTCCACTGGTCAAATGAATTTTAACTCTGCACAGTGGACATCTTTTTGATATATGTGATTAATCAAAATTTCTTTGCATTCTTCCCTGGGAAAAACAGCAAGAAAACATCATCATAGAAATTTTTCTCATTAGTCTAAAAAGTCGAAGACAAAGGTCAGATGTTATGCTAACAAGAACTTTAAACTTTCCAGTAGAGGATTTTAATTAATCTCTTTAGACCTATGACTTTAGTGACTACTGTAAACCTTTTTCTTTCAAAAAAAAATTGCTTATTCAGTGACTAGCATTAGCAGAAGCTCCCCAAATGAATTTGTTGAGAAGTTTTACTCCAGGTATATATATTCATCTTTCTGTGCAGACAGTTCCATTGCAGCTCATTAGACAAAGCAAATATAAGTAAGACATGATCGGCTTGTAAAGTATAGGCAAAGTATACTTGCACCCTTTTCAGAATGCCTGTTTTTTCTCTATTAATAAATATGTAGACTGAAAAAATATTCAAGCTGTTAGCAGTCTTTGTAAGATGGGTTTTCCTCCTTGTATTCTTTAATAATATTCAGTGTAAGAGCATGATTGACCTTCAGTGCTAAATACAATCATTGTCCTCATGTTATTTGTTCAACTTGAGAAATGTTAATTAACTGGATTACCTGCAAAATATGTATTTATGAACCTCTGCTACCTATATGAAGCAGAACATATAGATATTGCTTAAGAAATTTTTCAGTAATGAGTGATGTGCCCATTCATTCCAATACCAAAGCAGATACAGAATTTAGATTTATTTAAACAGATTTATTTCACAGGTGGAAGAATTGTGGTCTAATCAATTAGATTAATTGATACTGTCAGAAAAAAATAGGTCATGTACCTGCACTTCACTGTCTCTTCCATGTTCACCAGGGGAATGCCAGTCATTTCCTTTTGCCTGTGTTCCATGCTTATTGTGTTCTTGGCTGCACAGTATGCCAGTTCCAAGTGGAAGGAAAAGAGGATGCACAGGAAACATAGATTCTACATCCGAGAAGGGCCTCACATCCTGATATCCTGGGACAGGAGCAACTTGATCTAGTGGAGGGTGTCCGTGGCCATGGCAGGGGGGTTGGAACTAGCTGACTGAGGTCTCTTCCAACCCAAACCAGTCTGTGATTCTATGATTCTATGTCACCTGGCCTCTGCCTGCTGCTCCAGAGTTTGGTCTCTCTACAGCCATTTACAAATATGCCAGGCTCATGCAGATGTATTAGAGGCCTTAGAGAGTGTCAAATGGCACTTTTCTATGTAACAGAACTATACCCTGATTCTCCTTACACGTGTTACCTATCTACTCCATAATTGTAACAAAATCTGGATCACTACCACTGCTGAACAGAAGAAAATGAAGGGCATTCTGAGAGCATGTCTGTCCTTACATTTGTCACTGATTCCCTCCACTGTTGGTAAAAGATGTGGCTGACTATAGGTGCTTTCATTTACTATTCAACAAAGAGGCTAATGATGAGGACTCAAAAATGGTCTGCAGGCACGAATTTACTGGACACATATCTTAGATTCTTCACTACTAGGATTTACAGAGCTACAACTATTTTAAAACAAAACAATAGTTAATCAAAATATGAAACAATCTCACTATTGCAACCAGATCCTACCAAAATTAGGCTGATGCATTTTATGTCATGAACACAGGTCAAATGGCATGTTGCTAACAAATTCTGGGTTATTTCAGAATAAATTATCTGACATGCATACAGGGTAGACTTCATGTACTGAAATTAAGTTGAGAAATTTTTCACTCATCATTTATTCCTTAAGCATATATGATACATACATCTTAACAGCTCCTCAACATTAGTTGCTGGCTATTACACAATTGATTACCTAAACGGAAAAATCATTTGAGTTTCAGCTTCTTACAGTGGATGATCAATTAAGTCACTGACAAGTTAATAACTCTGTTTACCTCTTATCATTCTGTTACTGCTTTGTTTTGATGGAGCAAATGCCTGGTTTGATTTTTTTTTTACTTAGAAAAGTGTAACATGACCTTTACCTATGCAAACTTTACGTCTAAATGTATGTATGTATGTGTAAATATATATATTTACAAAATCAGAAAAATGTTAAAACTCTTCCCTACTTTCTATCTTCTCTAAAGTGCCACACTGGCATGACAGAAATACCAGCTGTACCTGGAATATGATCCCTCCAGACATTCTTTCTGAGGGCTCATTTAATCTATTTATCTATTTCTTTCATCTCTTTTTCCACGTACATTAAGAAAATACTGTAGGGATCTTCTAGAAACATTGCAAAGCTATAAGAAGCTGCTGAACAGTAAGATTATATTTCTTTTGGATACCTAGCTATGTCAGCTGAAGAGGCAGCAGACACCCAGAAAAGTTATTCCACGTGAGAGGATGGCACCTTGGCTCCATGGAGAAAATGATTGTTGATTTGAGAGATGTTTGCTAATTTTCCATCTGAACAAAGCTCCATTTTTAAGTGCTTGCCTCTGTAAGAAAATATCAATTTAAAACAGCTATGGAGTCAAAGATTCAGGAAGAGAAATATATGCCTAGGTCAGACCCTCAGCTTTGCTAGGTTCTCTTAACACTGACTTTGTGTGTGCTTCTGGACATTTACGGATGTCCTAAGGTAAATCTCTATTGTAACTCCTGATGTTATCAAAACCTTGAAACTAAGCTAACTTTAATATGGCAACCTTGACCACTGTGAAGCCACACCAGCACAGGCTAGTTTGTAATCTGGTTTGTAATCCGATTTGTAATCCAATTTGACAGTATCATAGTAGGGTCAAGACTGAATCTAAAGGATCAAATATATATAACTATCGCCATCTCTCCCAAAAAATCATCCAGCTGATTTGAAGAAGTCAATGATGGAGTCACAGTAACTGAAAGGCATAGGTAAGAGGTGGTCAAAATATGTCATTGAAATGTATCAGAACTCTTAATACTGTTGTGGATGGCAAAGTCCCTTGAAAACAACATCCTTTTGCTAGTAATTATGATTTAATGAGGTCTTGCCATATGTTGCCATATGACACACATCATCTCCACTTGCAGAACACAACAGAACAGAATTAGGTCTCTGGGTTTCTCCAGCATAGAGAAAGTGTAAAGGGAAACAGCCATAGCCAGCTGAGCAGCATGCTCTCCTTCTGTAATATCATAAAATGCAATCAAGGAACGTGACTGCACTGTAGCTAACACTAACAGCAAATTCCCCTCTGTGGGACTAGATGAATTTGCACCAATTCTAATAGCCTTGAGAACAGTTTACTCAGTCCCATAACATCACTCTGATCTGAGGATTATAAAATAATCTTTCTGCTAATGCGGGATTATTCTACTCCTGATGCTGATGGTGACAGTGGAGAGAGCTTTTCTGAGGAAGAAACTTTCACATTTTTTCTCTCTTATGGTGATTTAATTTAGAATTGCAGATTGCAAAAGTTGTCATGTCATCTTTTGAATTGTTAAAGGAAAATCTTTAATTTAAGACCAAAAATGATGTTAGGATTTTCCTCTGATTATACATGTTGACGTGTTTAAAAAAAATATGTATTTTGGACTGTTCTTTTAAAAAACTATTCTGAGTGTATAGTGTGTAATACCATTATTAAGACATTGCTCTGAAGGTCTGTTATCACAGTGTTGTTCTTTTGGTTTTTCTTCCCCTGAAAGGATCCAAGTTGAGGGGTCTGAGATAAAAGCCACATTTGTATAAAAGAAAAAGTGAAAATTTTTACAGTCCTGTTTATATCCAAGGTGAAACATTTAATGTGGAACCTAGTAGATATCTGTAGAGGGCATATTTATTGCAATAATATTTATAATTTTATCTGATTCTGAACTTTAAGTTTCATCTCTTTTGAAATGCAGCCCTTGTTGTACCATATTTATCATTCGTATGTTATAACAGTTTCTGGTTCAATTTATCATTGCACATCAGGTGGCAGGAAAAATTTTCTTCTCCATACTAACGACTAGTAGACCCTTCACTTGAATCCTGTGCAGTGTTTTGGAAGATGTATTGAGGTTAGAAGAATAGTAGTATAAATGGAGCAAACCTATAAATCATCATACACTCAGGCTAATTTTTCAAGGTCATGGATGATGCACAAGACTCTCCTTTTATCTTGTGTTTCAGTTGTTTTGGAGTATTCTTGAGTAAAAATATTTCACATTGCTATAAAAACATACATGCAACAATTTTGAGTATTTTATGTAGTAAGAACATAGATGTACTCATGGATTTGATAAGATCCTGAATATCAAAAGCATAAAAACTATGGGAAATATAACAAATCAGTAATTTTGTGAGTTTCATGTAGTTTTTCAATTGCTGCAATAGAAACTATTGTAGAGAGATTAATTACTACCTTGGGCTCACAGCACCCATGTGCAGCTATTAAATCATGATTATTTTTTTAACAGAGTTCTAGATACAGCTATGTGTTGTTAATTCTTGGAAAAATAGATTCAACAAAGTAAGGAGCTGATGCTCTTGATACTCCACTAAATTAATGATAGCGCAGTCTTTGAAAAGCTATTACATTTATATATAAGGAAAGAGTGACCACTCTACAGTACCTTTTTTTTTTTTTTATAAATTAATACTCAATTACTTTTATCAGCACATCAATAAATAAACACAAACAGTGATTTCTAAGTGTTAAAAAATCCCACCCTCCACACCCAAAAGGTAATGCATTTTTTCTGGATCTTTCATCTTTTTGAACAATGCCCACACTTCAAAGCAACTCCACAGGGTGAGGGAGGAGGTAATTTTCACCTTTCCCACTTCAAGGTCACATGTATATAATGATGGAACATTTTACATAAATAAGAAAGAACAAAAAAATTGTAAGGAATATAATAACATGTTTGCTGAAACTAGTGATTAAATTGTTCTGAACCTGCTACTTAATTGCTGGAAATCTTTGAACTTCAAAGTGTTTTTACCTACAGAGAAAGAGCAGGAACACATAAAATTTTCCTCTATCTTACAAAGAAGCTATTTATTATTCCCTTCCCAAGGATCATTTTTTGTTTGTTTGTTGGTTTGGTGTTTTAGTTTTATTTTTATAAGAATGAGGAGAAATAAAATATTTTGATGGCCATCCCCCTTCATGCCATTTTATAACTTTAAGTTCAACTAACACTAATATTCTGCTGTTTAAAGGTTTCCCATGAGATGTACTGTCGTCAAATATGTTTTATTTTTAAACCAGTTGAACAGAATTTATTGAATTACTCAGTTATTTAAGTGAGTGCATCTTAATGGACTAAAGTGTTTTTCCATTTAACCTCTGAGCCTTTGAAACTCATCTGACCCAAGGAATAATGAAATGAGATTTGACATCCAGCTGATTTTTTTGTATCCATCTTACAAAAATGGTGTAAATATACTGTTTAGTAGTCAGTGGTGTTTACTCGTCCTGAGACTATCTTCTTTGTCCCAACAGGAGGCTAGAATATAAAGACACTGATTGTCCTGGGCAACTTTTTGAGAAAACAGGGAAGAGGTTATGTTTTGTGTTTTAGCAGATCATTCTAATTACTTTCTACTAGAAGACTCATATTGCCCTCAGTGGTATCTTACAATATCTCTCTCAGCCACCTTTTTTATTCTCCTCTTGTGTATTCTCTGTATCTTAAGATCTGAAAAAAGACACCATTTGAATTTCTGTATGTATACTATATCACTGAAAGTGGATTTTGCACTAATTTTCCCAAAAGTGAGGAAAAATAACAGTTAAAGATGGAAAATTTGTTTTTTGTATTTTAATAAAAGAATTCCAGTTCTAGTAGTATTATTTCTTCTGACTATGAAAAAATCAAATTTTCATTTGGAAGGTTATATAAATGTATATTTCAACAAGAAAACAATTTATGTGTTGTCTTAAGTATGTTACTTCAGAAGTATATGGCCAGCTTCTGTCTAATCTGTGGCTCCCTTTGTGTACATACTGTGAATTTAATGCACTTTTACTGTAATTTTATTCTAGTTTTAATGTCATTACTTGTAGAAAGAGTTGGAAGCAGGCACTATGGCTTTCAAAGACAGGGTTCTATGGTCTTGATGCGTATCAGAGACATTGAGGTGCATTGGATAACCAAGAGTATATGTGAAATAAAAGTGTCTACCTTCTTTCTTCTGGCTACGGGAGAAATACCTCCAAGGGTATTTGGTAGTTGTTTATCCCATTGGATTAATACAATATCACAAAAGTCTTAGAGTCTTTCACTTTTTAAAAGTGAAGCCTTTGATTGTATTAACACAAAAAGAACTGCAAATAAAAGTTTCAATATTGCCTTAGTTATGTAGCAAATGTTGTCAGAAATAGGTAAAAT
>VZTU01010827.1:5025-42942 GCA_013400835.1 Zapornia atra
TTGACATGAATCATTTATCATAATGGTCTGTAATAGGTTTCATAGACTGCAGTTGTAGACTTGCCAGACTTCAAGACTACCATAGCCTGCATGGCATGAGATGCAACAGGAACAAACTTCTATGACAAATTCTATGGCATTTGATGTTTTTCACTTCAGAACATCCTTCATCCCAGAAATGAATGCGGATAGATGTCAAGAGTCCTTCACAACATGATATTCAAACAGAACCCTAAAAGCAGATGCATTTTGAGTGGATCCTCCATAGGTAAAAATCGCCATATGTAATCTTTCAGTGACTTAGCTGGTTCACTGGCCCAACACACGTGTGCAGTCCTCACTTGCAGCAAAACTCTGTGGGTGCTTGCTGAATTAAGACACGATATTATTCAAGGCTGGAGTCATGCAGAAGACAACAGCATCCTGTACAAAGTTGATACCCAGGAAACCCATATATGAACAGGTACAAGTGTAAATTTAATTATTCTTTTTGAAAAAAACACCAAAAGTAGTAGATTGAAGGGCATTATTTTAGTCCTTTTATTTTTTTTTTAAATAAGGTAAGGTAAAAAGTAAAACAAAGTCCATCTATGGCACTAATTTTCAAATTGTCTGCCTTTTGGGGGCAGTTACTTAGCATATGAAATACACAGGCTCACACTCATCCTCCTCTTGAACAGAGCAACTCCATATATCTTGAACAGAGGAACTCCATATGTCTTATCCCCAAGGCTCCATCCAAAGTACTATAGATTACTTTGAGTTGAGGAAATATGTAGCAAAAGTTCCCTATTTCTACTATGAAAGGTGTTCCAGTGTTTAGAAAAAAACCTTTCATTTAGCAGGAGAAGAAGAGAGAAAAAGTGAGCATAATTCTCAGATGCAGTTAACAAATTCTGGTCTCCAGTTTCTGTTTCACATACTGGTTTATTTGTCTGATTCAGTGGTTTCTTTGAGTAAACTACAGAACTGGTTCACTGACTCGGAACAACATTGTTGGGCTTCCATTGTTTTATTGTCGGCAGATCTGGCCTCAGTAACACCCTCATAGGTCATGTTGGCTAAAATTCACTTTTTGTTAAATATATCAGTTTGCTCACCCAACTGTAAAAAAATTGAAAAGCCAAAGCTACACCAAAAGATGTTATTGAAATGAATGAGAAAGAAAGCAGTACAATGAAGTTTCATTTCAGACCATCTCCAACTAACCAGAAATACAATTACTTCAGAATCTACATTTGAGATGTCAATGCTTTTGCTGCAAAACCTGTATGACTTACCAGCAGTTAAAAACCCTGTGAACACTGACAGCTCCTGACCCTGGTGGTTTAAAACCTAATTACAACAAATAATGAAAAACTCCTCTGGAAGCAAACATAACACATTATGAACAGTTGTGCAGCTTCACAAGCCAGAAAGGAGAAGTTACAAAGAATTGCATAAGCCAGAAAGAAATTATACCTGCCAAATGCAAAGTAATGTTGATGGAAGCTGATGGTTTGTCATTGCAAAAGAATGTCTGTCCAGGCATAGAAATTCTTAATGCCTACAAAATTTTCAACCTGTAGCCCTTTGTCAGTACTTTCTGCAGAAGTCTTCATGCATGGTACCTTCTGTTTTATGTGTTGAAGGGCAAGGAAAAAAAATGTTGCCTAATGTTATCTTGCCTAAGCCTTTCTAGAATGGATTTCTAGAAGAAAATCCTGCAGCTTTGGAATTCTAGTCTTTCCCATCTTTGAAAAACAGGTAGCTACAGGTATAGAGGAGAAGAAATGGATGTCATCTATCTGGACTCTCTAAAGTCTTTGACATAATCCCACACAACATCCTTCTCTCTAAGCTGGAGAGATATGGATTTGATGAGTGGTCTGTTCGGTGGATGAGGAATTGGTTGGATGGTCGCACCCAGAGAGTAGTCGTCAATGGCTCAAAGTCCAGATGGAGATCTGTGACAAGTGGTGTTCCTCAGGGGTCCGTACTGGGACTGGTATTATTTAATATCTTCATCAATTACATTGACAATGAGGTTGAATGCACCCTCAGCAAGTTTGCAGATGACACCAAGCTGAGTGATGCAGTTGACATGCAGGAAGGACAGGATGTCATTTAGAGGGACCTGGAGAAGTGGGCCCATGTGAACCTCATGAGGTTCAACAAGGACAAGTGCAAGGTCCTGCACCTGGGTTAGGGCAGGCTGGGAGATGATGTACTACAGAGCAGCCCTGTAGAGAAGGATGTGGGGGTGATAGTGGATGAGAAGCTCAACAGGAGCCAACAATGTGCGACTGCAGTCCAGAAGACCAATTGTATCCTGGGCTGCATCTAAAGGAGCGTGGCCAGCAGAGGTGATTCTGCCCCTCTGCTCTCATGAGACCCTCCCCATGGAGTCCTGTGTCCAGTTCTGGAGTCCCCAACATAAAGAGGACATGGAACTGTTGGAATGGGTCCAGAGGAGGGCCATGAAGATGATGGCTCTATGGTCTCCTATGAAGACAGACTGAGAGAGTTGGGCTTGTTCATCCCGGAGAAGAGAAGTCTCCGGGGAGACCTTATAGGTGCCTTCCAGTACCAGAAAAGGGTCTACAAGGAAGCTGGGAAGGGACTTTTTAGAAAGGCATGTAGGGGGAATGGTTTAAAATTGGAAGGGGGTAGATTTAGATTGGATATTAAGAATAAATTCTTCACTACGAGGGTGGTGAGATACTGGAACGGGTTGCCAGGGAGGCGGTGGCTGCCCCCTCCCTGGTGGTGTTCAAGGCCAGGTTGGATGGGGCCTTGCACAGCCTGGTCTAGTGAGAGGTGTCCCTGCCCACAGCAGGGGGTTGGAACTTGATGATCTTTAATGTCCCTTCCAACCCAAACCATTCTATGATTCTATGGGGAAGTTCACATTTGCAGTACTTAGTGTTTGAACACTAAAGTCACAGAAATCCACAAACACACACAGATTTGTCAGGCTGTCAAATAACTTGCCAGTCCAAGCTGGCCAAACATGAGGTGGCACAAGGCTGTCAGAACTGGTGTCAGTCAACATGAGAAGTCTGCATCTTATGCAGCATATCCTGATCCATTAATAAAATAAGTGGGTTCAAAAGTAGGGCAGGATTTATGACATAGGATCACACAGGAAAAATAACAGGCAATGCATCCACACAGTGAAATAGAGCACAGTGAAGAGATACGTGAACTATCAAAGGCCTGCAACAGCAAGTGGCAACTTTACAACTGAACATCTTGCCAATGTTAACAGAGATCTGGACACATATTCACTAGCATGTCAGTAGCAGGATGTATTCAACTGCTTGTAGTGCTACAGGGTTGGATTCACTGCCTCAGATCTCCATTAGCTCAAGCATTTCCATTTCATGTGTAGACACAGGTGGAGAGATTAAATAACTATCAATTTAGACTTGCCTTCAGACGTACAACTCTTGTTCCTTTTATGAAACTGTGAGAAGAATAGTAAAACAAACTAATTCAGAGGAAAGAAAATTGCTCAGAGGAATAATTATAGAAACTTTCACCTCAACAGCTAGGTCAGTGGTTCAAAATCATTCAAATCACTTGTGACTGAAAATCATTACTAGTTGACTCCACTCAATGAGCTTGTGCTTCAGGTCAGGGTAATAATTACTGCAGGACTAAAACCACCATTAGTGGCTCCATTAGTGAGAGAGAGAAAAGAAGTAGCAGTCTCAGGCTCATTAATGCTGCTTTCTAGTCAAGGATGGGAGGACAAAATAGTTTGAGGAAGCCTGTTTTGTTGAGGCCTGTTTTAGCTGTTCAAAGCGCCACTTGAGCTACGTCAGGATATGCCATCTGGTCTGCAGCTGCATCTCCAAAAGGACACAGGTCTCCCTTGGGTTTTACTTGTCACATCTGCAAGTGCCATGTAGATATGTTAAATAGCCTATGTCATAGAAACATAGAGTCATAGAATTGTCTTGGTTGGAAGGACCCCTTCAGATCAAGTCCAGCCATCACCCTAACCTGCCAACCACCACCAAACCACGTCCTTCAGCACCACATCTAACTGTCTTTTAAATACCTCCAGGGATGGAGACTCCACCACTTCCCTGGGCAGCCCATTCCAATGCCTAAAAACCCTCTCTGTGAAGAAGTCATCTTGGGTCTAGCTCTAAATGTGAACTGGGAACAGCCAAGCCCAGCCCTTTCCATTCCATCCTCCCTCCAACATTTCCAAATAGAATCTCCAATCTCAAGACTATTGACTTATCAGTAACTTTCCTAACTAAAGTCTTCCCTTTTCCCTGTTTCTGTCTTTACCATGTCAACCAACAAAAATTTGTGTATTAAAATGATGAAAATTAGGTACACAGCAGACATACATCTGGAGATCTATTTCTCAGGAAATTCCTTATAGCCTGAATTCTGCCACTCTATATCACCAGCAATTTACCTACATTTGGGGTAGTGGGGGTTTTTATAGAAAAAATATCTGAACATTATAATATCATAGAAATAAATTGAAGAAGCTGAGATGAGGACCCATCCTAGGAAGAGCTGCCAGGCTAGGAGTAAGATTTACAACAGCTCTGCATGGCTGGACATGCTGATGGCTCTCTGGTACATGTACTACAGTGTAATACAGCTGAGCTAGGATGTTAAACCCACTTCTTTGTCAAGTGAATAACAGACACAGATGAGATCAGGTGAAAAAAATATGGATTTACTTGCATCAGGTGAAAAGAAATTCATGGTGGAAAACAAAACTTTAAAGAGAAGATGTGTTTCTCATGTTTTCCAAAGGAACCTTGTGAAAATGTCAAATATTAATGACCATGAATGCAGAGGGCTGTGAGGGGAAAGCACTGTTTTTAAATGGTGACAAATGCATGAATTCTGTGTTAAAGATTTGTTACAAAGCATCTTTCTTCCTAACAGTTTCTGGTAGTTTTAAAAAATACTTTTCCTTATATGATTGGATTCTTGATACGAAGATACACTCACAATAGTGTGTACTCATAATAATAGTAGGGAATTACTAGCATTCCATATTAGCTGACATGTTCAATTAGGTGTTTTAACATTGTAACAGTTTTCCTAATGGTTGCTAGTTTAATTTGTCTGTCTCTTTTAAAATCTCTCTCTCTTAAATATTTATCTCTCCCTTTAAGCAGAGTGTTTTAATCCAACACCAACTTTTTCAGTTTTTTTAAGAGAAGGTTATTGCAACACATGAAACATATGGTCTCACTTCAGCTTCCAGTACACATAAAATTAGTCAAAACAAAACACTACCTAATCACTACTAAAACATGTGGTTCAGTCGGTAATTTTTGCTCAGAAGCATCTTGGGACTAATTTAGCATGAACAATGCAAATTTTTTTCTCACCCTGCTCTTATCTCTGTAGGTCACACGGCAGCAGAAGGCAGAATTGCAAGATGAAGTTCACCCTCTCTGCCTTGCTCTGTCCCTCACTTATATTTCATTCAAGGTTGTCTCCTCTTGCAAGATAACAATTGCTTTCAGAGACTGGGAAATCCATTTTCAGAATTTATATTGCCTTTTGGAATTACAGAAACATATAAATCTCAACACAGTGGTGGAAGCAAAAACTTCAAAGCAATATAGACATGCTATTGGAAACCTGAGATAATTTCAGGGTCTTCCTCACAATTAAGTTTTGGGGTGGGGTTTTTTTCTGTTTCTAGATGAGAAGGAGAAAAATGCCCATGGGAGCATCTAAGTTTACTTCTTGGCCTTCTGTTAGGAAAGAGAGCACATCTGTTTTTCCAAGGAGTGAATTTAAGCACTGAGCTTGGGAGCATCAGTGGCTCCGTCTCCCAGTGGCTGCTTTGGGACACTGGGAAATCACCACCTTCAAGACAAGGCCCAGGCACATTCAAAAGGATAATTTTTTTTCACAGGACAGCACAACATAGATATAAAGATGATGTACATTGGTTTTATCACCTTCTGTTAAATGCAGCCTTCCATCACTATGGATTTTGCATCCTCAAGATCCTTATGCCACATCCCAGGGGAGACAAAATATACCCTTAGCTCTACCCTGCAAAAATACCACACTGAGGAGTTGCAGTTCAGTCCTCATGGTACTTCAGTTCCTTTGAACCGGAAAAAGCAGACCAAATCGTTATCGCCTTTGAGAGTCACAGGAGAATCCTACTAAATCCAAGGGACTCCTGCACCCAAGTGCAACACAGAGGGTAAGCAGCTGCCTAGGCTAGGGGAAGCTTTCTCAGCAGCGGGATGGCATGGGAATGATACCCACCCTGTCACCTTCAGCAGCACAGGCACACCCAAGGAGAGCAGGCAGAGCTCGGCCTCACGATCTTTACTTTACCCCCTTGTCTAGAGAGATGGCTGCTGAAGCAGAGGCCACCAGCAGCCCCATAAATGAGTGTTGTTCTTTGGGCTACCGGTCCCTCAGTCACACTGACAGATACTAAAGGCAGACAATCCAAGTATTATTTACCATCTAGTTAGCATGATGAACACCAGCATAATTGTAAAACAGAATTGGCCCATTCACAGCATTTGGGCCTGACTTTGACAGGGGTGCAAGGCCCATGGGCCCTCTCTATGCCCAGTCCAATGAAAGGACATGCCACAGCACAAGCAGATGCAAGATCAAGGTGTGTTTCACCATTAACATGTGCAATGCACGTAATAGCTGTCAGAGGATTCAGGCCAGGAAGCAGGCGTAAACACAGCTTTTAAATATAGGGATACTACTAAAACCTTCATGGGTTTAGGAGTATAATTCCTGATTAACATAACTCCACAGGAGTCTATGTACAGAGTAAAACTGTAAAGGGAGACTGGAAGTAACCTTTGACATATCGTGTGAAAATGATACAAGAGAACCAAAGCAAAGGTGAGTCCTAGCGTGGCTGGTTTTAAAAGAAAAGCATTTTTTCATACACACATGTGATACTCTATTTACTCATCTATTTTTCACGAGATTTTCTGAGTAAAAAGAATCCGAGGATGTGTTGCTGGGGAAACTAAAATAATGGTGTAATCTTCTGAGAAAGTGTGAAACGTAGAATTAACACCACTGAATTGAATTTAATAACACTGTGAAACATCAGACCTACCCTTAAATCAATACTTAATTTCCTCAGTCATCTTACAGATTAGTTGTAGCCATTATATCTCCAGGGAACACCAACCACCCCATGGAGGGTCAGCCTACCGAAGTAATTTTTTTGCAGGGTCTTTTAGTGGACAGATCTCAAAATATTCTTTAAGAATGTATAACTTCAGCTTCCATAAATACTTTTCTGTATATTCTGGAGATGTCCCTATGTAGTAAATATTACACTTGGTTTTATCCAATTAAACTCAGTGATACTTATGATACATTACACCTATTATTTCTAAACCTAGACTAATTGTAACCCACTTTTGGAAGTGTGGTGGTTTTGGCCCTAACTAGAGACCAAACACCCACCAAGCCGCTCGCTCACTCCCAGAGGAGAAACTGGCAGAGCCACCATGGGTTGGGATAAGGACAGTTTACTGGCAAATATCAAAGTGAATACAGAACAATGATGGCTCGTTACACAAACAACCAGTGCTAACACAGAGTACCTTACTGACCCGACGATTACAGAGGGCTGCCCGATGGCAAGAACCAACTGACCCAACATCCCAGCCACACTCCAACTGTCCTAGAGGCAAAGAACAACTCCCACCCTTCCCCAAGCAGCTGCTTTTATGGGCAAGTGGTGTCAGGTGGTGTGGAAAACAGCTCCGGCTAACTCAGTTCACCTGGGCTGATTCAGCTGACCTGTGTTGGCTGATTGGGGAGGTCAACCCTGGCCTGGCCAGAACCAGAACAGGAAGGCAACAAAAATAATAATCACCAATGTGACTGAATAAGCATAAACTTCTACAACCACTGCTTTCCCAGAAAGCTAATTTTGAATGGAAGTCAGAGCTGCATTTTAGATCACATATAGCAAAATTTCACTGCTTGAAGTTTGTCTGTATCCTATTTCAATCGAGTATCTCACAATCATGAGAAAAATGAAATTAAGAAATTGGCTGCACCACAAGATGCACTTTCACCCTTGCCTTAAAAAAAAAAATTTAAAAAAAAAAATCTTTGTGAAAAGGCTTTGTCACAGCAGCAGAGATCCCACTCCTTGGATGATATGTCCTGCTGCAGTGTGCAGGCATGGCAGAGAGCACTAGATATAGTCTGTGAGCTAAGAAGTAGTAGTAGCTTGATGCTACAGCAAACATCAAAACATGATGAGCACGTCGTTTTGTTCACAAGTGTGCATGAAGACTATCTAGGCTCTGGCCCAATGCACAAGCCTTCCCTGTCAGGTTCCCACACAATAAAGAGACCTGTGCTGGACCAAATGTGCCAGTGCTGAACACAGTCTAATGGATACCCACCCTGGCCAAGGTGAACCCTGCAGCATCTGCAGTTAAGCATCTTGGCTCTGGAAGTGGAATTTGCACTGCCTACAGCCCTTTCTGAAGCTGAACAAGGCTGTTTCTTCTTGAGGGATTCATGGGTTTGCTAAATTGTTCTTGCATAGGCAAACACAAACACTTGTGCAGAATAAATGCTTGCTGCTGTAAGAAGCAATGATTTCACTCAGTAAATAACATTGCAAACTGATGGAAATAAGAATATAGAATTAGGTTACATTGTGGTGGAAGAAAAATTTTGTCCTTTTGCCTTTGCCAGTAGACTGACTTTGTACATGGAACAAATTCACAGTTTACTGTACTCTGTAAAAGATAAGTGAAGTCATAGAATTACAGAATAATGTTGGAAAAGATCACCAAGATTATCAAGCCCAACCATTTGTTCAATACCAGCATGTCAACTAAACCATGTCCTGGTGTGCCATGGCTATACGTTTTTTGAACCCCCTCCAGGAATGGTGACTCCACCACCTCTCTGAGCACCCCATTCCAATGCCTGACCACTCTTTCAGTGAAGAAATTTTTTTCCTAATATCCAATCTAAACCTTCTCCAACTCAACTTGAGACCATATCCTCTCATCCAGCTGAGGGGGCTGGAAGCCTTGGGTACAACTGGTCTGGCTAATAAAGACTGAGGTAAAGGCAGCATTAAGTACCTCAGCCTTTTCCTCATCTGTGGTGGTCAGGTTCCCTTCCACATCCAATAAGGGATAGAGATTCTTCTAAGCAATCTTTTTTCTGTTAATGTAGTTATAAAACCACTTTTTGTTATACCTTAAAACAGTGAGTTCTAGCTGGGCTTTTGCATTTCTAATTTTATCTCTGCAAGACCTAACCAGATCCCTGTATTCTTCTTTTGCCTGACCTTCTTCTAAAAGTGGTTAGAGTCTCTTTTGTTTTCCTGAGTTCCATCAAAAGCTCCCTGTTTAGCCAGGCCAGTTGCCTTCCCCATCAGTAAGACTTACAGTGCATGGGGACGGCTTGCTCCTATGCCTTTAAGACATCTTCCTTTAAGAAAGTCCAGCCTTCTTGGACCCCCTTGCTGTTCAGGACTAGCTTCCAAGGGACTGTCTCAACCAGTGTCCTGAGCAGACCAAAGTCTGCCCTCTGAAAGTACATGGAAGTGGTCTTGCTGACTCCCCTCCTTTCTTCACCATGTATTCAAAACTCTCATGAAGAAGCCTGCTAGAAAGTTAACACCCACCATAAAGGTTGGGCCAACAGCAACCAACCAGCAGCGAATTCTTAGGAAAATATTTAAGAAAGCATGTCAAAGAAGGTTCCTTCCCTTTTTATGTTATACTTAATTTCTAGCAATCAGTGATTTATGCATTGCCTGATAGAGATGTTTAGACTTCAAACTTAACATGTGCTAATAGATACGTATGGTTCCTGAACCCAAAATCAGGGATACAGCAGAATGCTGCGGTGATCGTTAATGGACTTGTATACAGAGATGCACTGTACCTACTGGTCTATCTGTAATTGTTGGACAGGCAGTTTAGTCCCTTATTTGCATGAGCTATAAAATTACCCTAAAAAAAAAAAAAGTATTCCAAATTGTCAACATAAAAAGATCTTGGTCCTCCATCAGCTTGGCAAGAAAAGGAAGAGAAAAATAACAAAAGAGCAGATGGTAGAAGAGATACGTCAACATATTGTACACAACAATGAAGAAAGATGGGAATCTTGTAGGACCAAAATATCCTTTATTTTCTTAAAAATTATAGGCAAAGGAGTTCTGTAGTTTCAATACATGAGACAATGTGAGCATCCAAAACTGAGAAATAAACGGATATTTTTCTGAGTTTCTTTTTACTATTGAAAATAGTGAAAAACAATCTGTAGAATTCACTGCCTTTGACTGCAAGAAATTATTTAAATTACTCATGCTACATTTAGTTTTTATGTTCAATATTTAGACAGCAATCTTGGAGTAACCCTGAGAGTAGCTGGTGATATTGTTGCAGCAGAGTCCAAAAATTGGAAGGGTTCCTTCAGCCTCAGGAGGCAGATACCAGTCCTGGAAAAGAATTATGGATAATGCACATAAGAGTGCAGGGAAAAGTTCTGAAGACTAGCATGAAGCATATCATGTGCAAGTGCTCACATCCAGGTAGGTCTGAGCTGAGAGAACTTTTTCTTTCATATGCATGGAAGGTTATATCCAAAGTCATTTTAATGTTGGCAACAGCATAGCCTTGATGGAACGCAGTCTTCATTTACTGTATTTAAATATTGTAGCTAAGGGATTTTGCTTAAATATTCATTGCTTACTCAACCAAAACACTATTTACAGAATTTATTGGGAGGGTTGTGACTTTAAGAATTTGCTTTTTTTCCCAGCTATGCTGCATTGTATCATGTGTGACGTGAATGAATATTCTGTAAATCTTCAATCTCAAACAATTAAACATTTAAAAGGAACTTAAAATCCCACAGCCCCACTATCATCCTGATCTTAGGAGTCAAGATGCAAACTGGATAAATGATATCTGAGTAAAAGAGGGATAACAATGGGTGTAGGTTCCCAGTGAGATTTGCCGAGTTCTCACACTGACATATGGAAGGGAATCAACGTGTATCTTGAAGTGCCTGGGACTATAGGATAACAGCAGTAACCTTGGGTAAAAAAGAACTGAGATTGTATCCTGTTGTGCAATAAAAGAAAAATTAAAAAAAAAAAAAGAAAAAAGAAAGCTTCCTAATGTGTTTTAATTATGTTTGAATCTTCAGGTAATTTCTCTTTTACTTGTCTTCATTACATTTTTAAGCCTAGAAACAAATAGGACTGCAGAGGAGAAGCAATTTCACGGTACTCTGTACTTATGACACTAAGTTGTTATAAGTAAATATTCTTCCTGGGTAATAGGGATTAAATGTAGATTTATTATTTGAAAACACACTGCAAACTACTTGAATAAAGGATAGCCAAAATTCATCTGTTCAACAGCAGATCTGACTGGAAATGTGCCAGCCTTGACCAAGACACTGAGGAAGAGGAAGACTGTAGTTAATATATGAACTCATCACCAGTTAAAAATATCAGAAATAAATCACTTTAAGACAAGGGATTTTATCAGGCTTTCATGTCCATACTAAATAATGAGATAGGCAAGCAAAAGAGAGAAAAAGTGTCTAAGTGTTCATTATGTTTCACTCATAGCAGTCACAGAACGGTTTGAGAAGGGACCTCAAACATCATCTAGTTCCAAACCCCCTGCCATGGGCAGAGACATCCTCCACTAGACCACGTTGCTCAAAATACAGTATACTAATCCCAAACTCAGTACACTAAGATCAAACCCCTAAGACTATGCCAATTCAAACACACAAAAGTACCTGACCATTTCTCAGAGAAATAGTGTCAGCACAAATCACAATTTCTTAGTTCAGTTTTTTGACTGAAATAGAAGTTCTCTGATACCTTTGAAAACAAACACTTGACTCTCTTATGTGAACATCTAAAAACAATGTACACAAACAAAACATCCACCTGGACGTTTTTGTATCGAAAGGTCCTAATCAGATCACTCATTCTGACTTACTTTACTGCTTTTTGTTTTATCTGAACACATTCCTGTTAGTTTTTCCATAGTGGAAATTAACAACTCGGGAACCTGGATATAATAAGAACTTGAGGGCGTCTTTTGTTTATAAGGTAGTATGCATCATCTGGATTAATAGATTCCATGGCTGAAGGCCAAGGATTTTATTAGCCCAGGATATGGTTATTACAGGTGATTATTCTCAATGTTTAATTAAATATTTGAAACTTAAAAGACAGAAGTGGGAGGAAAATTGCTTTCTTCCTTTATGCTCCTTTAGTTTCCTGAGGTACTTTCTTCTTTTTACACCACATCCATTTTACATTACCTTCTGACTTTTTGAGTGCAGTTTCCTTTCATTTCCACAGATTTTGGTTACAACAGAATAAGGAGTTTAGATTTTATGCTTCAAAGGGAAGAAGACTTTGGAAACTCTAAGTTTTTACCAGAACATGTAGATACTAACAGACAATTAAGGTACCTGCATATTCACAATAAAATTACTGTAGAAAAATAATTATGTTATTAGAAGAACTCAAGCATGGAGAGAGGTAGGTTTGTCACTGAAGGTAGATAATAGAAATCACCTAGTGCCAGTCCTTGCTCGTGAAGATACAGAATATAACTAGGTCTGACTGCAAGCCTAATTTTAGGAGGCTGTCATTAGACGCGATGAACCCCATCCTTGCTAAGTGTTCATTCCTGGCCTCTATTTTCTCAAGCTGTAATAAATTGTTGTAGTTTTGGGTGGCCAGGTTCTGGTGGAGGAGGGGGGCTGCAGGGGTAGCTGCTGCAAGAAGCAGCCAGAAGCTCTCTGCAAGCCTCACAGAGCAAACACCAGCCGGCTCAAGGCTGGAGTCATTGATGACCAAGGCCGAGTCCATCAGCGACAGTCACAGCACCTCTGGGAATCACATTTAGGAGAAAAAAACCCACAAGTGGCCACTTTTTGCCACCAGAGAAGGGAGTGAGAAGGTGTAAGGAACTGTGTAGGCACCAAGGCCAGTGAAGGGGGGAGGAGGTGCCCCAGGTGCCGGAGAGAAAGATTCCCCTGCAGCCTGTGGAGAAACCCATGGTGGAGCGAGTGTCCCCCTACAGCCCCATAGATAATGACGGGGAGCAGAGATCCCTTCTACAGCCTGTGAAGAAACTCTACTCTGGAGCGGGTGGAGACATACAGAAGATGCTGTGACCCACATTGGAGCAAGCCTCTGCCAGCACTTGCAGTCTGTGGAGAGGGACAGAGACACAGAGATGAGTGAGAGACCCACACCCAAGCAAGTTTGCTGTGGGGGAGAGCTTGTGTCCCCATGGAGGACCAGACTGGAGCAGTCTGGGCTTGAGAGACTGAAAAACATTATATGATTTCTGACTGCCTGCCATAGCAGTGACCCACGCTGGGGCAGCTGGTGAAGAGCTGAAGCCCTGTGTGGGAAAATTCTCACGTAGGAGAAGTTCGTGAAGGACTGTCTCCTGTGGGTGGGACCTCACGGTGCAGCAGGGGAAGGGTGTGAGGAATGTCCCCCCCCAGCTAAGAAGGAAAACAACTTGTGAGGAACAGACCGAAACCTCTATTCCCCTATTCCCTGCCCTTCCCTGTGCCACAGTGGGGAGGGAAGAAGGGAGAGAAATCATTCCGCAATTAGCATCACGATCTCTCCCTGTCCATATCTCGAATCCTAAGCCTCTCAATACATATTTTCTCCTTTGATCAGCTAAAAAAAGGGAGTGATAGAGTGACTTTTGTGGGTGTCTGTTGTCCAGCCAGGGTCAAACCACCACACCAATACAATCTCAAGTTCTCCCATAATATACAGTCAACAAAATGAGGGTGACTCAACTGTTTGTGTTTAGCAGAATTGTCCATGGGGTGAATATATTCAAAGCTGTTTAGGGAAGTGTAATCAAGCATGAGAGAGCAAGGGTAATTTCAGGTGGGTACATATGAAGCATATATATTGATTGAATGTGGATGGTGATAGCTGATGAAAGAGTTGAAAGTCAGCTAGCAATTGTCATTCTGATAATCAAGTTAGCATAAGCATCCTCCTTACACAAGCAGCATGACAAGGATGATGACAGAATCCAGCAAAATAATGGGAGGAAATGTTAAACAATAGCACCAAGATGCCTATCATAAACACTTCTGTCACCATTATGCTCACCAGCCGTATCTGAGGAGTAAAAATCTGGCACAAAACCCCATTTAGAACCACAGTCTATGTTCTTTCTCCACATGCTGGAGTGCCAGTAGTTCCATGGGAATCAGAAAGTGAGTTCCTGTCCTCCCCTGTCAGTGATTTGGTAGACTTTCCAAGCTGAAAAATATTTTTGTATCCCTGTGACCCTCTGAGCACATGCTGATATCCAGCTCAAATCTCTGGCAGCTGCAGAGGTTTAATATCTGGCAAGATAGTAGTTTGTTGTCAACAAATTCAGTAATTTATAAAAGGAAGAGATGCTTCATAAATACCATGGAAAGCTACATATTAAAAGGAGTTATGTTTTAAAATCATTTCCAAGTTGGGGCTAATTTGCTAAAATGACACAAAGAAGCAACTGCAAAATAAGGCAGAAAGTGGATCTTAGCTTACCTTCAGGGACTCACACTCTGAAGTCTCTCACACCCTGATCTGAGAGAAACCACTCAAATACAACTACAGCATTTAGATAACACCTCATGAATGGGAATCTGAAGTAATATGAATATCAGCAACAGAACCTCAAAAATTATAGAAATTTCACTTTTTGAAATGGTGAAGAGACACATCACCACGACATTCGTGTAGCTGTACTCTGGGAGACATGTGCTTGCAGGAGCAAGCACCAAACAGGATGCAACATGTCTTTGTCTTTATCTCAACACACAGGATTCACTTTTTTTTCTTCCCCATCCCAGCTTCGGGTAGAGGGAGAGCAGGCAAATGGCTGTGTGGTTGTTTTAGCTGCCTGCCAAATTAAACCACTCCAGATTTGAAAATTAAATTTTAGGTTGATTCTAAAGCAGAGGTTAAGTGGAGATTGGAGAGAGGTGGAGAGGGACTTAGGAAGCGAGGTTTCTGTCACAAAAGCTGGAGTAAGCAATAGCTTTAAAAGCTGGGAAAATGATACTTTAAGTTCATAAGTGATCAGTAAAAGGAATATTTTTACTAACTAGAAACTTTCCTAGTTTATATAAGGTTGTGGTGAATTTTAACGATCTACTCAGCTCCTAGACTTTATTGGCCCCTAGCCAACTCCATTTGTAGGTAGGGTAGATTTTCCTTTTCTCTTCTTTGCTTTCCCTGCTTCACTTGCAGTACATCTGTATCCAGATTTAGTCTACAACTCTTCCTCCACTTTCAGAGGGCTGAAAAGCTCTCTGCAACCAATGTTACTCACTCTACACATACACCTTGACAGGTGAGCTGTAAAGTAAAACCATCTTGGCAGAAATCATCCCAGTTACCCACAGCTGTCACATGTGTGTGCAAGCCTGGCCTTTTATAGTTTCCTCTCTGATTGAGTGAGGAGCCTTACTCTGAACGGAGCACTTTCCTTTCTGCCTGACCCAGATTCACCCACACCAAGAGCTGCAATGTGGATAATATCCTACCAAAATACCTGGGCTATAGGAGTGGAGTCACCACAGTTTTGTCTACCTGTCACTCTAACCCTAATAGTTTCCTGCTTCTCTTTTTCTCTCTGGGTTTTCCACTTCTCCAAAGCACTGCTACTCAACCCCTGACACTAACAGTGACAAGCGGGCTCTGCTCGGCGATCCGCGTGCTCCCTGGGAAACTTGAAGTGAGGCAGCCAAACCTCTGTCAGGGAGCCAGGGTTATAAGGAAAAAGGCAGTTGCCAAGGCACTGGGATGATTTATATTTTTTTAGTTTCAACACACACATGTAATTCAAAGTCTGCTCGCTGGGTATTTGACCACCCGGGCAAGTATTTGTGCAAAAAGAGACTATCAATTCTATTGTTCATAAATTCTACTTGAGTGATTCTCAGAGCTCAAGCTGAGGGCTGGCTCATGTGCCTGGCAGCAAAAGACATTTAACTTCTGGCAGTGGAGCCGTTATTTGTCTACAAAATCAATAATTTATAAGGGAAAGAGAGGTTGCATAAAACTAAAAGAAAAACCATAAAATCTCTAAAATACAAATGCAGGAAATAAATCACCCTTTCTTTTTTCTGTAATAGAAATTTAATTCAAAGATTCTTACTTCCAGTAGTCAGGTTAATTGAAATAAACCACCAAGATTATAATTCTCCATAGCATGCAAGTACTGAGGTCTTATCCAATTGTCTCGGCAAGCAGCTGTTCTGCAGGGGCAAAGAAGTAGGTGAATAAGAAATTTTTAAGAACAAAGAATACTTGGAGGCTAAGTGATCTAATCTATATTTTCCTTGCCTTCAGCTGACCCTATCAGTATCTCCATAGGAGACCTCTGATTTATTCACTGGAATCTTATTTGGTTAGGTCAAACAACTTTCCCACTCAAAGCTCACAGATAACAGCAAAGCAGCTTGGTTTCAGGAAAGAAAGGCAAGGTGCCAGGAAATCAGTACTGATGCCCAAGTTTCAGCAATGGAAACCTGTGGGGACCTCATGGACAGCTTGATATGTGGAGCCCAGATATCATAAGGGCAATGCTAAGGTTTGCCCCATCCTACATCTCAGTGGAATAAAATAGCGGAAGCGCCATGTGTGAAAACTTGCCCTGGTTCTTCCCTGTTTCAAAAGCTTTTTTTTCTTCATATAAACAATGATCCAGCTCAGAGCTATTAATACAGACAATTTGATTTTCAGAGTCTTGTGTTCTGTTTGAAATTGCTTTGTCCAAAATAATGGAAATTAAATAACTTGAAAAATGAACAATTTAGCAAAACTGCAGGTGCATAAAATACTGGCATGTTGTAAACCCAGGTTTGAGACTGCAAAAAATCTTAACAATTGCCTCCAGGAGGATCCATGGAGGGAAGATAGTCAATGGCAGACACTTGGCCTATGCCTTATGCCATCCCAGGTGTCAGCAGAAAAGGGGAGGATACAAATAATAAGAAAAGCTAGGATATCCCTGGAAGATTTTTGCCCTAGATGGAATTTCTTGACCCTTATTGTCTCCTCAAGCTGCCTTAAGATAGCAATATAACCACTAAAGTCAGTAAAAAATATAAAAGCTTTTCAAATTCACATGAAAATTGTCTTGAGGTCTACTAGCCATACCAAAAAGCCCTACAAGAATATCAGCCATACTGACAGATACATAACATTTCTGCAAGTTCATACAAAATGAAAGGAGGTGCAGGTTAGCCTGCACAGAAGAGGTCAGGAAGTGCCAAAGTTAAGAGGTGACAAGCAACATCCAAAATATGGTATAAAGGGAAAGAAAGTGCATGTCACATCTCACTTAAGCTTAGCATCCTTTCTCACCAGATGCGCTGCTCTAACCTAAGTATAACACATAGCCACAGAATGAGCCAAAACTGACTGTCTTAACTCATGCAAGCAATCCCAGGCATCACCATTTGCTATGCTGCCAGATGGCAGTGCTTCACAGAAACACAATGTTAGCTTCTGCAGCATCCTGACCAGGTGAAGCATCACCCCCAATGGGTGAGACTCATGCCCCAGTATTTGTATGTGCCTGGGCATTGAGACCAAAACAAAGAGAAACCCATCAAATTCAGAGGAACTGCTGTTGTGAGTATTGTGAGGAAACATCTTTTTGTCTGAAGAGTCTTCTGTTTGCAGTAAGATAGTTATGGTACAACCAATGGGCTAGGCACTAAGCAGTATAAAACGAAAGGCACATAAAAGCTCACAGTTCAAAGAGAAAAAGGATGAAAGATAATTTTACACAGAGACTTAGGTCTTGGTCCTGGCCTGTGTTCTGGCTCCAAGGGTGTGGGTGCAGAAGAGGGCTACGAAACATCTGTCTCTATTTCTGCAAGTGGAAGTTATTTCTTGGTGACGCAGCTTTTGACCACCAGTTCTGCTCAGATCTCACTCATGTGCTCTATGAAGGGTGATCTGGCAGTGAGGCATATAGTAGCAAGAAAAGGATTGTGGCCAATGCAATCTGTGCTACAGCCTGGGCTGCAAAAAAGACCTCGTAATCCCTAGCGTTGTTCCAGCTTCTCCTAACCTTGCATTGGCTCCTGACAGCACCAAAGCCTTCCAGGCACAAAAAGAGTCCAAGATCATCCTCAACCTCTTTTGGCAAAACTTGGAATCAAAACTGAAACAGAGAAGAGAGGGATGCACTATCAATATCTACAGCACCCAGGTGATGACTAGCCCCGTTTTGATGGTGCAGTGTTTAAATAACCTTTTATTTCTAATGAAATATGTAAAGCTTATCCAAATTATTCATTAGGCAGACCATTAATTCTGTTCTTCTACTCCCCTTAGAGAAAGCCACCTAATGCCAGCTATTAAGTTACATACAGGAGAAGGAGAGTTCTTAAGTTACCTAGTAAATGGCAGTGTATGAGGTAGATTTTCAGCAGTGGGCAAAGTATGATTACCTTGCAGTTAATGCAGGTTTATGGGAGTCTGCTTTATTTGTCATATCTGAAAATACAAAAATTGCAGCTGCATGAGTGAGTCAACATAAATATTCAAACTGTTAATGCGTTAACAGAAGTGACAGTACCAGATTGCAAAGCTTAGCATAAAATCACAAATAACTAAATATGGTGTAGAGTGTTGCTTCTCCAAGCAATCAAAAACCTTGCATAATATTACAATGCAGCTGGTTAGTAGCTCATGCCATGTAATTTAAGTTTCTTTAATGGAGCAGAACAACTTTGAAGCAGTCTCTAATGAAATATCACTTCGGTCCCAACAGTATCCTGCATAAGTTGTCTCTTAGCTTTTCCCTGTTTCCAAGCATATTTATGACAGTCAAAGTAATGGCTTCTGTATATTATTATATGCGTTTTGACTTTTATCATACAATGTGAAAAACAGGAGTTATGCCATGCCCTCATACAGCTGTGCAGTATATATTTTAGAAGGGCAAACACTGGACAGTATGTGAATATTCTCACCAGCAAATAAATAGCTTACACATTCAGAGCAGTGCAAAAGAAAAGTACAATAAAAGTTTTTCCATCGTGGCACTTGGACAACACCAGTACACTTGGCTTGTTGTGAGAGGTGATACTGGCCTGGAAACAACCTTATTGCTTGTCACGTTGAGATCCAGAACCATAAAACTCTCATCTCCCCTTGTAATTTCTGACATGCTCAATAGCCCTGGTAATTGAACTACACTCCCAGGACTTCTTTAGCATGCTGAGATACCTTACCAGCTAACTACTGGCAATTAAAATCCGTAATGTGAATAGAAAAAAACCAACATTAATTAATCAGCAGTATATTAGATGAGTAACAAATAACAAAAATAGTGCTTTGGTCCAAAAGCCAGAATTTCAATAGAGAAAGTGCCATACAATGTAGGCAAAAATAACAGGATGTAAAGAGCATTCTTAAAACTGGACTCTGGAATGTGTTGCCATACAGAAAATAAATCACATGCATCTTCCTAGCATTCAGATGTGAAAAAACTGCCCAGAGCTATGACAGCAGCTGAATGCTTCATTCTGTGAAGAATTAATATTTTCAGCAGCAGTAACCAGCACTTTATGGAGATCAGATAAATCACTGCAATAAATATGAGCTACAGAAGAACAGACAGTGTGTTTTCTTAATTTATTCATCCATCTATTCATAATGTATATTGATGCATTGATGTTAAGACACATACATCATTAAAAGAAACAGACAGGTGTCCGGGGCTGTAGAGCTTTTCTTTTGTTTTGACCATTCATTTCTAGCAAGAGATCCAGGATTAAATTATTCAATCCCATTTACAAAAATATGATATGAAAACACTCTGTTCTGGAATGAAACAGAAATAGTAAATTAATTGCCTCACCAAACCATTGTGTAACCTCTTCAAAAAAACATGTTGAAGACATACACTATTCACAGAGTACCCTGGAGATCAATATGTTATGCTTAAACTGTAATGAATTTTATGCTGGCCACTGCATTACCAGTCAGTTAAGTATTTTCTTAGGTAGACCCTGGAGAATTTAACAAGTAATTAATGATGATGAGAAATGAGAAGATTCACCAGAGGTAACACACATTTTTCCAAGATATGTCATCATCCAGGTTTGCCATAGAGCAGCATCTATTATATTAAATCCTAGTGCACTAAGGACTATAGGCTTGGGAAATAAAACTACAGGGGGGTTGGAACTCTAAAACATGAAATGCTGTAGCACCCACATTCCACAAGCCCATGGCAGCCTTGAGTTAGTCTGTCTACGCGCAGGTGCTTGTCAGAGGAGCTCTCACAGAAGAGCAAGCTGCCTAAAAGCAGGAAACAAACAGGATTAGGCACAGAAATCCAAATTAATTACAAGAGGTGCTGAAGAAGATAATGGACATAACCATCCTCAACAATACCCTAAACAGAAATTAGAGCAAAGGGCTTGAATAGAGGTCTGAGTGCATGTTACAAACTGGAGCCACTACAACAGAAGAAACCAAATCCTGTCCCCACACTGCCACACAGGATGCAACTTTGAGTACAAATACAGTCTCTCCATATTTACCTAACACCCACTTCACCTCCCCTTGTAAAAACGTGATCATATTAGGTAGACAAGATAGCTGGCACCCTTCCTACGAGTGCCCCCATGTCACATCCCCAAGTTCAGAATACTCACATGGGAAATGTGAACACCATGTAGCAAGAAGATAAGGACACATCACAGCCTTCTCCTTCCCTCCTTCCTTTGAAATAAGCCCCTCTGATTTTATAACTCAGGAACTTAGGCACGTTTATTGGTTATATGATGCTATTATTCTTACATTTTATACTGTTTTGGTACACACACATTAAAAAAAACCCAAACAAACACACACACACCCCAAATTAATTGGTTACAATCCAAAAAATCTGCTTTATTGTATTACAAGTGATTAAACAAAAAAAAAAATATTGAAAATCCAAGAAAAGAAAGTAAAATATTATAGGCAGCTGCTGTTTTCTTAAAATCAGCTGACCTCTCCAGAGGGTTGAAGAGATAATAATCCACCAAATACTATTGGTTTAGAAGGTAATGTCTCCCATACATACAAAGCTACATAAAATGAAAGTTGGTAGTGCAAGTAAAAGACTGTTTTCATTCAGGGAAATGACCCTTGGAGAATTACATTCATTGCTTCCTCCGCTGCTGTCATGCTGACTCTTGAAAATCTGGACCATTGTACAACCTACAGGTTCTGCTGCACTGTTTCATACAGAATCCCTGAGCTCAGTGAGATCTGAGGCAGTTTTAATCAATTGGCAGGGAGTGGCTGACAAAGAATAATTAATTTCTGAGCTCCTTGTCTCCTGTTCAGTCCTTTTGAAGAAGATTATACAATAAAAGTGATGCTTAGTAAAAACAGTACCTAAGAAATCAGCTCAGTGAAGAAAACTCATTCATGTTGTGCTTCAGTTACACCAAAGAACTACAGGCATGGAGCTAATAACTGTCACCTTCACATTACCACCCTGATAGCCTGACTCGATCATGAGCCCCTTTCTCTAAAGAGATGAAAAAATATTCCCATGAAAATCAAGGTACTGATTTGAACCCTGTAATGGGTCTAGACATCGCAAGTTTGGTTGATGACCCAGGCACAAACTTAGAAAGATCAGTAACAGACACCAGGAAATGTGTGCCAAGCATCTCACCTGATGACCTCGTAATACTCTGACTATATTCACAAGCTGCTATGCATTGACTGGCAGAATATGGTCTTCCCAGGAGAGCTCACTGAGATAATGGTCTGTGTTCCTACAGGCAGCATCACTGACATAAAACACTCCTGGACCAAGGGACAACACACTATGCTATAAAGAGTCTTAAAGCCACTCTTGAGAAGGGTGGTCAGGGAGCAGCAGTACAGGTGGAGGCTGAGCCAGGAACTGAGAGGACCTTATTGATGCTCATGCCCCATCTGATGGGCACCATCCCACTGAGTCTCAGCATGGAGCATGGAGCAAGGCTGTCAGTAAAGGGATCCATGGACAGATAAGGGCAAGCAATGAGGCAGGACTAGGATCTGGATGGGGTGTCCCATCTGGAGTGGCAGAAAACAAAGCTAGGCTGGGTGCTCAGGGCTGAGCTGAAATGGGGCTCCTGGGCCATGGCAAAGGTGTGCATAGGTTGGGATATCAGGTGAGGTTGCTCAGAACAGTTAGGACCTATGGGTGCACTCATGCACCTGACGAGAATTATCCCTGATGTCACATGGAAGTTGTCATTTTGGAAACAGTTACTTTTCTTGCTGGCTTCTAGCTTTCTGCTGCTTCTTGCTAAAAGGCCAACAGAATTACTGGAAATCTATATAAGGCATTAAAATTAAAATCAGACTTGTGCCCTTCTGCAAAGTCTGATAAATAAACAACAAGAGTTGATTCATTGCTTTTTTACCTCCTTAATGCCATACCCATAACGAAAATGTACATACAGAAAACTTAGGAAATTCTACCACTAATTTTCATACACCAGTTTATATATGCTTGTGTTTTTTATAGTTAAAAGTACCTTTGGTGTAGGATGTTTAAAAAGTGACAAAGATTTTAGAAGAGACCAGGGTCTAAGCAAAAATGTTGAGTAAACAGTTGGTCCAGAGCAGGGCATGGACACTAGAAGGAAGGTTTTGGTAGAGACTTGAGATGACCCATTTGACCTTTCCTTTACCTACTTCCAAGAACCCTTCTTACCTATAAGGGGATGAAAGGACTCTTTTAACATTTTGTTTAACATTTACTGGCTTCCTGAAAAAAAATTGGTACACATGATGTCTCTGTTTTGTCTTGTCTACTGCTCTGGAAGAGAGGCAACAGATTGCCCAGCTGCCCTCTATGTGTCACTTACCGTGAAATTTTGCTTACCCTTTGCTGCCTGAAATAATTACAGCCTTTCTCTGGGAGAAAAATGTATGTATCTACAAAGACCCTTCCTATCTTGTCCAAACCACAACAGCTAGATCCATCTTACAGCCCCGGTTTTGACCCATAAACCTTTGCCAGGGCACCTAAGTAGAACAGGGGCCACACAGACAGGAGGCTCTTCACCACCATCCCCTCTGTCAAATGTATTTTGCTATTTCCAGTCTGACAAGATGCATTAATAAACTTCTTGTTTAGATTTGTTTACAGCTTTTTTGATCAATAACTATATACAACGCGGGTACTCAATGCCAGCCAGATATGGGATAGATTAGAAGAGAGACTGTAAGTACCTCTAATAAATGGCCTTGAGAACAGGAGTAATCTTGGGAACAGCAGTAGGAAACCATTTCCTTCTGTTTCCAGAAAATGTACCCTGTGTTATATGTCAGAAGGGAAAAAAATGTGAAACAGTGCAAAGTCATACATTTAAACTATAATTTCATTAAAAGAAATTACAAGAGGGCATAGGCCACGAAAGGAGATTAGAACAAGTGATTTGTGAAAAATGAATTCTTTTCATCATCCTGTAGCTACATGAAGCAATATATTCTAATTGACTGGATCTGAGAACCTAGCTTTCTTCTCCTTTCCTACTCCTCTTTTAACTGCAACGTTAGCCTCCTTTTATGAGGCCAAAGATGGCAAGGTACCAGCGCAGCTATGAAGGAAATACCTTACCTTACATGTACTGTGAACAGGGTTCAGCCAGTGCCAGGGGGCTGCCTCTCACAGGAATGAAAGGGAGAGGGCAGAAAAATACTCCTGTATTCCAGGTAGTCCAGTCAGAATTCTCACCCACAAGATTCACGAATAAGCACCACAGGGGCCATTGTGAGGGCACAGGAAACCTAAAATAAGCCAAAATGAAAGCAAAGCAAGTTACAGATGCCTTAAGGAAAGAATTCAGAGAAGCAAGAAAAAACACTCTAGGGTTTTTTTTTGTGAGGGACTGCTCCACCTATGGAAACTAAAACCACAACCCCCCAACTTCTTCAAAACCAAGAAGAGGAAAGACATGTAAACAAATATATTTCAAGCCAGTCAGGCAAGCTCATGCTGGGAAGGGGTCCATATTGTGAGGAAGACTTAACCTCTGATCCACAGCAAGGATCCTGATTTTTGTGTGGAAAGTGGAGGGAGACAAAGAATATCTGGAGTCTTGGCAACTGCAATTAGATTGAATAAAACTTTGCAATGAATAATGTTATCTTCAGTTGTCCCTAAACTCTTTATTTTGGGAACTGCAAAAGCAGCATGTTTCTGGATTAATAAAATGTAAAAAGTCAGTAATTAAATATTTAACTAGATTTACATTTGAAGTTGTCGCTTTCAGATGTCAGCATCAGCCAGCCCCTGAGATACGAGCAAGATTCACCTTTCTGAGTTACCATTTTAAACCCTTTCCTGTATCAGATTACAGATGATTCACTTTTTTTAAGACCTTCTTTATCATCATAAATTGTCATTTTGTCATAATTCTCATAAATACTTCTTTCATTAGTGACAGTAAAGCACTGTAGGGAATATTAAAGGAGACATGGAGGAAATTCACAGCACTGTGACTGTGGGAACAAGAAAGGACACAGGAGAGACCCTTCAGGGACTTGCAGAGGAAACACCAGAACAAAGGAGTTGCATTTTTCAGAATCTCCATTTCACACTTTAAGTCAAACCAGTGCTGACATTTTCTTGCAAAAGTACCGTTCACCCAAGAAATGCCCCCTGCCTACACTCATGACAGGCTGGAGAGAGGGAGCTCTGCTGAGCCTTCCACATGGGAGCAGGTGACATCAAGGTCCTTATGAGCTCCTCCCACATTAGGAGCTGGAACAGGCTGCTCAGAGAGGTGGTGGATGCCCCATCCTTGGAGGTGTTCAAGGCCAGGTTGGATGTGGCCCTGGGCAACCTTGAGTAGATCCAGGTCTGGAGGTTGGTGGCCCTGTCTGTGGCAGGGGGGTTAGAACTCTGATCCTTGGGGTCCCTTCCAACCCAGACCATTCTATGATTCTATGAAGAGGGAAAAATAAAGCAATTTAGTTCCAGAGTAGGCCTGTGCTGGAGGATAACCTTCTACATACACATGCAAATTTGTGTGCATGAGCACGTGCATGCTTGCACATACATACCACACATGCACACATGTACCTCCTTGCACATGCATGAGTGCTATTTCTTTAGCCTTACTCACAGGCAAGAGCATGACAGAGGAATACAGTGCCAGGAAACATAGTGATATCTGAGAATAAATCCTCTCTACTACCAATAGGCACAGCAGAAGTAGATTATCTTGTATGAGTTTCCATGGTAAACTACATTAATGAAAAACGCCTCATTTCTGAATTGCATCACAAGAGAGCAATTGTAATGGAAGTAACAATGAGATATGAAGGTGATAATATTCTTACTTCTCAGCATAGCAGAATGAGAGGAACATATCCCTGTTGTGCAGTAAATGCCAATAGGTGAAGCCAAAGTGTTTATTGTTCTGAAGTCCTCAGGAAATTTGGGTGAAAACTAAAGCCAATTTTTCTATTGGATCATTTAGTGAAATGAATGTTCATTATAACACAGAGAAATGAAACAGTGTAAGGCCATTTTAAATTTAAATATATTTTAGCAACTAGAGCAAGGACGGCCACATTATTCTCTCGGTAGGGTGTGAGCTGCTGTATCAGTTAGCATCTGTTCTTTGCAATTCCTCCAGTCAGAATGCAATGATTTAGTAAATACGCAAAAAAAACGTACTTCTGCAAATGATCATTTTTCCTGAGGTGTTTGTTTCTAGTTTGTATACAGTAGATGGCACTGGTGGAATAAGAAGTTATGATATGTGGCAACTGGTAGAAGCTCTATGGCCTACATCATTTCCACCATCTTTCAGTAGGGAGACGCCATTGCTCAGTATTCCTGTTCTTGGTCTCTTGCACAGGACCTAAAGGAACAGTAAGCATATGACAAGTTTTTAATCCAAAACTTTAATCAGAGTGATTGCAGTGGGAGAAATCTCCCAGTTCACAGAATTACAAAAGGCCTGAAGTCAGAGCAGACTTCTGGAGATCACCTAACCCAATATCCCTGAGAGCAGGGTCAATTAGAACAGGTTACTCAGCACTATGTCCAGTCAAGTTCTGAATGTCTGCAGGGATGGAGACTCCACAGCCTTCCTGGACAATTCCCCTTTTTTCAATTTTTGCCCATTGTCACTCGTCCTGTCACTGGACACCATTAAAAAGAGCTTGGCTTCCCCCTTCCGCGCACCCGAACTTCAAGTATTTATAGAATTTGATAAGTTCCTTCCTGCCCAGCCTTCCCTTGTCCAGGCTGAACAGTCCTAGTTCCGAGCTTCTTCTTACATGTCAGACACTCCAACCCCATAATCATCTTTGAGATCTTTTGCTGGACTAACTCCAGTATATGCATGTGTGTCTTGTACTGAGGAGCCCAGAACAGGACCTAGCATTCCAGGTGCTGCCTAGAGGGAAGGATTACCTCCTTCCATATGCTGGCAACACTTCTCTTAATGTAGCCCAGAGGGCTTTCTTTGCTACAAGACCATAATATCTACCAGGAGCACAAGTTCTTTTCTGCAAAGTTGCTTCCGATGCACTTGACCTGCAGCCTATATTGGTACATGGGATAATTCCTTCCTAGGTGTAGGACTTTGCATTTGCCTTTGCTGTACTTCATGAGATTCCTGTTTGCCCATTTCACCATTCCAAGGCAGAGCTCCATTCACCCCGATGCTCTCTCACATGAAGGTCAACTCCCCTTCCTTGCCATCCTGGCCTTTGCATTTCAAAAAGCCTCCATCTATCCAGTGCATCCACAGCATCCGGTCATGTGAGCCATCCCACCACGTCTCCACAATCCAAATGAGGTTGTAGCCCTGCAAGTGCACACAGACCTCAAATTCTTCCCAATTGTTCCCCATGCCACTTGCATTTAGTGTAGAGGCATTTGGTGGTGCTGATATGCAGCAGAAGTGTGAGAGGTTGCCCCCTTCCTCCCCACTGGGAAGAGGCTGTCAGACACCTCTGCAAGGGCAGCTGCTTTTAAGCTGAGGCTGAGCCCTGCCTGAGCTACCACCCATGCTGCATCAGTCATGTCCCTGCTTGGCCTCAGGCCCCACCAGTCAGAACCTGAATCCTGACCTGTGGTCTGACTTGTCAGCTTGACCTTACACCTGCCTCATCCTGGCAGGCCCACAGATTACCCTGCTTCCAGCCTGGGGAGGTGGGACATGCCAGCCTCATGGGGAGCCCCTCTCAGCTTCCGAGTCCTCAGTCCCCATGGAGCAACCAGCCCACATGGCACCCTGACAGACCAAAGAACAGATTTTCATACAGCCTGCATTGGGTAAAATGAATTAGGCCTTTCTTCTGAGTTAATGCAGACACACCCTCCCTTCCCACTTAGACACAACATCTCAAAAAGAAAATAAAGCATGTTTCTTTGGTTTTAACATTTTTCTCCTTTCACTGTGCATGAAGCACAACATATTTACTGCAGGAACGTTCAGATATTTTTACACAACTGAGAGATTGCTGGGGCAACCTGACACGGCTCCAAGTGATCACAGCTGGAAGAAACATGACGTGTATTTTAGAAGAAACCTCTTACGGCAGCTTCAGAACCACTGTGGTTTGTCAGGTAAGTATGTGGGCTTCCTACCACTGGCCAAAGGCTACAAGGACAAGACTACAAAAATCAAGGGAAAAATCCCTTGACTGAAGCCCAAACCAGCTGCTGAGTAAAAATGTGTGCCCAGTGCCCTCACAAGGGTACATTAAAGGAAAAATATGAAGTCATTTAAGGAACTGAGACAAAAGAAAGTACAGGGATAGGGAATTTCCTTTAGGATCACTCTGAAGCTAGAAGACCTTCTTTGGTGTTTCCAAAGATCTCAAATTTTATTTAATTTTATTTATTTGGCTTCTATTGAAAGGGTGGTTTTTTTCCTTTAGAAGACAAGGTAAATCCCTAGGGCTGTTATATAAGGTTAGCTGCTGTTTGGAAACTTCTGCAGTGCTCAACCTGGCCATTAAATCCTAGATCTGAATTTTCCAGCTTTTATTCACACTTTAAATATTACAGCTCAACCAATTTGTTTTTTATTCCAGCTTTAGGTTTAGCAGTGGTGTTAAAAAAGTGAGGCTGAATGGAACCTTTTTACTTCCAAGTACACTTTTAAAGCATTTTTTGATAGAAGAGGATCTTAAGTGAGTTACAGCTTTCGATTCTGACACGCCATGTGTGAACAAAAGAAGAGTCAGAGCGATTTCCTAGCTACCTGGGTAAAATGCAGTTGTGATTGTCAGGTGTTCTGAAGAGTGAGAAGTTAGATGGTCAGTCTAAGGAAGGGGGAGAGGGCACTCTTCTGTTCCAGAAGACAACTAGTAATTCTCATGCATACACTTAGGCTTTGAGGGCTTTTTGCATGCATTATACATGCATCGCACTAGCTTGGAATAATTTCCATTCAGCTTTTGCACAGGATGCACGGTTGGCAGGTCTGGGAAATCATTCCTAGGTCTTCGTTCTCTGCTGGACTTTGGGACTGCACAGTCTTATCTTCCACTTCATTGCGTTGAGTGAAGAAGTGGGCAACCTACTGGCTTCCCTAATACTCTGGTGCCAAGTAACACACATGTATTGTTTCCCCCAAAAACTGTTTTGGCAGTTCATGAACATCTGCTGCCCACAGCCAGGAGCAACCTAGCTTCCCCTGCAGCTGATGATAGCAGCAGGCAGCTTGTGTCTTCACCTTCTTCCCAAAGTTCAGCTCTCTCTATCAGCTTGAGGTCTATAGCTTAGGGCAGTGAAGAGCAACTACCACAGAAAAGGTGAGAGCTGAGCAGTTTTGGGCAGTGTAGCAGTGTAAAATGAAAAATTATGTTTCACTGACCTTCTCCAATGCTCCAGTCCATTCTCCTGGAGAGAGTCCAAATTTTCAGAATTCATGGGAATAGCTGGCAATGCAAGAAGCCTGAAAGGAGTAACAAAGTGTGTTAAAATTTTTACTTAAGCCCTGCTGAAAATCCAATGAGTTCTGAGAAGGAAGGAAAATGGCAAATGATGGTGGAGAAAATAAAAGGAATTTAATGATTTCTATTGTAATGTAACACAAAAGGCGGCTAGCTTCTCTGAACTCTGGTGTAGCAGTGTCAGGAGTGATGAGGAGTTAAAAAGAACAAGAAAATGGCATTAAATATAATCTATTCCTATTCTTACAGTGATAGCTGGCCCCCATCCAAGGCATTCACACAGAGCTGCAGAATCCCCTCCTCCTCAGAACCAAAACACACAGTAGGGATGTTTGGTGATATAGATGAGAAGTGAGCAAAAGAAGGAAAATAGCTTGAGGTATTCTAAATTCTCCTCCAAAATATATACCCAGCAGGAATGAATATGAATCATCAGTCAGAAAGGAACATAAATGATCATCCTCCCTGTGCTGGTTTTGTTTCAGTTGCTTTTAAATTTGCTGAAGGATTGTTGTTTTGTTTTGTTTTGTTTTAAACACCAGAGCCATCATTTTCAGTATGCTCACTTCTTGGGTTACATTCAGGCTTCAGAATTTTCCCAAATACAAGCCATATGAAACAAGTCCTTCTTTGTTCACCCTCATAAATCATCATACATCAAATCATTGCCCCAACTGCCTGCAGGTGACTGGTGGAAAAAAACGACTTCTGATGCTGAAAAGATTATGACAAAGCATAGGGCACTAAAATGTTCTGCCTAAGAAAACAGAGCCTGACGTGGAAAAAGGAAAGGTTAGTTTCCTCCCAATTAACTTTTAGAGCACAGAACACCAGCTCATCAATTTGAAGCTGATACTTGATGTCAACTATTTATAAATTAAAGTGGGACTCCTCTTTTCTGAAAGGCAGCGACGAGAGTTTTACAGAGGATCTGAGATGCAGATGTCTGCACTCTTTCCTCTACTCCACGTACAGAGTAGGATGCCATGTCAGAGTCCTACAGAGTAATCACCATCTGCTGTTGGTTGAACCCTCACCAGGAAGGAGTTTTTAGCTACTGAGATCCCTGTACTTCGAAAGTGCTGGGACATCCTTGATAGCTCATTTGTCTTAAGTAATGTGATATTCAACACTCCATCTTCTAGAAGTTATCCATAAAATTTAAGAATAAGCTCCAAAATGCTGACCCAGGCACCTGCAGTCTATGGAAAAGGCATATCAGTTAAATGAGGTTTGCAACATCCAATCCAGTGATTGGAGCAGTATCTACACTGTACCATGAGCAATGCCAAGAGGAACAGGAGATTTTACAGAGCTGGGGTTCAAGCTCTGTAAAATGATCATGATCATTTGATCATGCGGGCACATGGTCAAGTGTGAAACAGATTGAGAGCAGAAAATGGCTTTTGGACTGATGTACCTAAGTTACACACATGCAGAACTGTAACATCTTTACCTATAAAACCTGCATCTTGATGAGATAGCTAGGCTTAAAAGAGAGAAATAAGCACTCCCAGAAAGATTGATTTCCCTACCTTCAGGTATCCATCTTGGGATGAAACAAGTGACAAATCACATTACAGGCATTTCTATAGATAGTTCCTAGAAAACTATTCAGACATAGACTTCTGTATTCATAAAATCAGAGAATGATTTAGGTTGGAAGGGACCTTTAAAGGTCATCTAGTTCAACCACCCTGCAGTGAGCAGGAACATCTTCAACTAGACTAGGTTGCCAGTCCTACCTGACATTGAATGTTTCCAAGGATGGGGCACCTACCACCTCTCTGAGCATCATTTCAAGAGATGATTCTCATTGCCATTGGCTTATTAGATTGAAAAGATGGCCATGAAACAATATGCCTGACTTCAGGAATAGATTGATTACTGGAACATTTACCAGATCAATAGGACACTTGAGTTTCGTTTTTCCCACAGCAGCTAGGGTTTGGGCTTGTAACTGCCTATTGGCAGAAGGGAAATATAACCCCTCATCTCTGAGCATAGGTGGGCCACTGTTCAAGCAAGTAACAGGCGATAATGAAGCAGCAATACTACTGAACTGTAATCATAGTCATCTGGGTCCCTGTCAGCACTTCCCTGAGTGAAGCAGCCACAGAATCCCAGAAGGGGTGGGGTTGGAAGGGACCTCTGGAGATCATATTGTCCAATCCTGCTGCTAAAGCAGGATCACATAGAGCAGGGTGCACAGGATTGCATCCAGGTGGGTTTGATTATCTCCAGAGAAAGAAACTCCACAACCTCTCTGGGCAGCCTGTGCCAGTGCTCTGCCACCATCACAGGAAAGAAGGGGTTTTGTCATATTCATGTGGAACTTTCTGTGTTCCAGTTTGTGTCTGTTGCCCCTTGTCCTGTCACTGGGCACCACTGAAAAGTCCTGCCCCAACCTCTTGACATCCACCCTTCAGATGTTTTTAAGCATTCATCAGATCTCCTCTCAGTCTTCTTTTCTCCATGCTAAACAGCGCCAGTTCTCTCAGCCTTTCCTTCACACGAGAAATACTCCAGTCCCTTCATCATCCTCATAGCCCTCCACTGGACTCTCCAGTAGTTTGTTGTCTTTCTTGTACTGGGGAGCACAGAACTGGAAAAGGTACTCCAGCTACACCAGGGCACAATAGAGTGCGAGCATAACCTCCTGCAACCTGCTGGCACTCCTCTTAATGCACCCCAGGATACCAGTGGCCTTCTTGGCCATGAAGGTACATTGCTGGCTCATGGAGAGCTTGCTGTCCTTCTCTGCAGGTCCTTCTCTGCAGAGCTGCTTCCCGCTAGGTCAGCCCCTAACCTGTACTGGTGCTTGGGGTTATTCCTCCCTAAGAGGAGGACCCTACACTTGCCTTTGTTGAACTTCAGTATGTTCCTCTCCACCCAACTCTCCAGCCTGTCCAGGTCTCACTGAATGGCAGTGCAGCCTCTGCTGTGTTGACCACTCCTCCCAGTTCTGTGTAATCAGCAAACTTGCTGAGGGTATCCTCAGTCCCTTCATCCAAGCCATTGACGAATATGTTAAATAACACTGGACCCAGTACCTGATTCCTGGGGCACAGCACTGGCTACAGGCCTCCAAGCAGACTCTGTGCTACTTATCAGAACCCTCTGAGCTCTGCCATTCAGCCTGTTCTCAACCCACCTCACTGTGCACTTATCTAATCCACACTTCCTAAGATTTCCTAAGAAGACATTACAGGACAAGGTGTCAAAAGCCTTGCTGAGGTCAAGGTAGACAATATCCACTGCTCTCCTCTTACCCATGCAGTCAGTCATGCCATCACCGAGCACTATCAGATTGGTCAAACATGACTTCCCTTTGGTGAATCCATGTAGACCTCTGCTGTTAACCTATTTTTCTCCTTCTCCATGCTTAAAGATGACATCCAGAATGAGCTGTTCCATCACCTCTCCAGGGATGGAGGTGAGGCTGACTGACCTGTAGTTTCCCAGGACCTCCTTCTTGCCCTTTTTGAAGATTGGAGATACACTGGCTTTCCTTTGGTCATCAGGCATCTCTCTTGTTCTCCATGACCTTTCAAAGATGATGGAGAGATAGAGAGTAGTTTAGCAATAACATCTGCCATCTTCCTCAGCACTTTTGGGTGCACCCAAGATTTGTGGATTTGTGGATGTCATGTTTGCCTAAATGTTCTCTAACCTGATCCTCCTCAATCAAGGTAAAGTCTTCCTTTCACAAGACTTTCTCTCCTACCTCCAGGGTCTGGGATTCCTGAGGGATGCTGGCCTTAGCAGTAAAGACTGAAGCAAAGAAAGCATTCACTAACTCCATCTACCCTGTCACCAAGGCACCTGCCTCATCCAGCAGCAGGCCTGCATCTTTCCTAGGGTTCCTTTCACTGCTGATATACTTGAAAAAGCCTCTCTTCTTTTCCTTGACATCCCTTGTCAGATTCAATTCCAAGTGTGCCTTAGTCTCCCTTGTTGCATCCCTGCATACTCTGAAAATGTTCCTCTATGCCTCCCAAGTGTCCAGTCCCTTTTCCCATATTCCTTCTTCCACCTGAGTTCTTCCAGAAGCTTGTTGCTCATCCACACAAGTCTCCTGCCTCTTTTGCTTTTATTTCTTACTCATAGGGATGAACCAATCTTGAGATTGGAGGAAGTGGTGCTTGAATATTAACCAGTTCTCTTGGACCCCCTTACCTTCTAGACTCCAAACCCATGTGATTCTCTCAAGATGGTCTTTGAAGAGGCCAAACTTAGGTCTCCTAAAGTCCAGGATTGCAAACCTACTTATTGCCCTGCTCCTTCCACACAGGATGTTGAACTCCACCATCTCATGGTCATGCAGCCAAGGCTTCCCCCAACCTTTACATCTCCAACAAGTCCTTTGGTTGTCAGTACAAGGTCCAGCAGCAGACATCTGTTCACTGACTCCTCTACCACCTGTGTCAAAAATTTATCATCAATGCTCTGCAGAAAACTCCTGGACTGTGTGTTCCTGGCTGCATTGCCTTTCCAGCAAATATCAGGGTGGTTGGAGTCTCCAATGAGAACCATGACCTGTAATCATGAGGCTACTTCCAGCTGTCTGTGGAAGGGTTCATCGACTTCCTCTTCTTGATCAGGTGGCTTGCAGTAAACATTCACAACAATTTCACCCTTATTAGCCGTCCCCTTAACCCTGACCCATAAGCTCTTGGCTCATTCTTCACTCAGCCCAAGTCAGAGCTTGATACATTCCAGTTGTTCTCGTCACATAAAGATCAACTGCCACCTCACCTTGCTGGCATCTTTCCTAAGAAGGATGCAGCCATCCATGACAGTATTCTAGTCATGCAAGCTATCCCACTGTGTCTCTGTAACTGCAATGAGATCATGGCACTGCAACCGCACACAGATCTCTACTTCTTCCTGTTTATTCCCCATGCTGCCTGTTTTGGTGTACAGTCATTTCAGAGAGGTAATCAAGCATACAGGTCTTTCCCTCATTACAGGAAAGACATTGAGGCCCTGGAACGCGTTCAGAGGAGGGCTACTAAGCTGGTGAGGGGTCTGGAACACAGGCCTTACGAGGAGCGGCTGAGGGAGCTGGGATTGTTCAGCCTGGAGAAGAGGAGGCTCAGGGGAGACCTTATAGCTCTCTATAACTTCCTGAAGGGAGGTTGTAGTGAACTGGGGGCCGTCCTCTTCTCCCGTGTAGACAGTGACAGAACTAGAGGGAATGGTGTCAAGCTGCGCCAGGGGAGATTCAGGCTGGACATTAGGAAGCACTACTTCTCGGAAAGGGTAGTCAGGCACTGGAATGCACTGCCCAGGGAGGTGGTGGAGTCACCGACCCTGGGGGTGTTCAAGGAAAGACTAGATGTTGTATTGAGGGACATGGTTTAGTGGGAGCTAGTAGTAATAGGTGAATGGTTGGACTGGATGATCTTTTAGGTCTTTTCCAACCTTGATAATTCTGTGATTCTGTGATTCTGGAGTGGTCCACCAAAGCCCTACACACCCTTCAGGTGGTTGGCTTTCTGGTTCTCATCTTGGGAGGCAGCTAAGAAACATATGTCACTGCTCTGATTGGCCTCGCTTATTCCCCAGTTGTATGTGATGGCATTGGCATTGCTGGTTTGGATCCCGCCTCACCAAGTCCTTCAGTTTAAAGCCCACTTCACTGAGTTGGCCAACCTGCTGCCAAAGATTCCCTTGCCTCTTCTAGACAGGTGGATCCCGTCCCTCCGTAACAGGTGACAGTCATCAAATAATGTCACAAAAGCCAAAACCTTCTCAACACCACCAGCCACGTAGCCAGGAGTTGATATGCATTATACATCTATTTATGGATTCCCCTTTCTTCCAACTGCTAGAACAGAAGGAAATATAACTTGGGCACCAATATTTTTCACTTGCACCACCATGGCTTTATAGCCTTCCATGGTTCTGCTCAGGTAATATCTTGTGGTGTCATTCATGCCTACATGAAAAAATACCAGTGTGCTACATGACAAGTAGGGCACCCTCTTGGCAGTGCCTCAGATCTTAGCTCCCAGAAGGCAGCAAACCTCTCATGACTCCCTTTCAGGTCAGCAGATGGATGCCTCAGTGTCCCTTAACAGAGGGTCACCCACTATGAGCACTCACCATTTCTTTTTTTTGGTATCCACTGTGTGCTGATGGTACAGTTTCCCCTTCCACACCTTGCTTGTGGGCATCTACAGCTGTTAAAGCTTCATATCTGGTTTTGGTTATAATGCTGGAACATGGAGACTGAAGTCCTGCAGACCGGGGTCCAAGGGGTTTTGTTCTCCATGATGTCCACTGCAGGAATATGGTTATGAAACCACCTATCTCAACCTTTGCCCCTCTAATACTGCGCAGCCTTTTAATTGTTTCCTACAACTCAGCCACCTGATGTAACAGCTCACCAACCTGTGCACACCTTTTCACCAGGAGAAGGGTCTGGGCACTCGTCGCAACCTACTGACTTTACTGAAGTCTCCTTCCTTACCAATTCTGTCTGGGTGGATGGGTCTGAACATCCACAGGGATGCTCTCTGTAGGAACATGGGTTTTAGCTCTGAGGTGAGTGTCCACCATTTTGGCACAGACCTAGAGCACTTGCCTGGGCTGTGGACCTACAAGCAGGTTGCAGGGCTCTCCCATGTGCTACACCATTTTCCCACCCTGACCACAGCACATTTAAGTCTCTGGTGGTTGCCCCTGGCTTCAGGAACACCCCTGTCCATCTCAGTCGTGATTAAAAAAGAGCAATAAAACTTAAAACCCAATTTAGGTCCTCTGTTTCCTTGGCAAAAAAAACAGTGCTGGCAAGCAAGAGACTCCTAGCATACTCTTTTGGCCTCGCTGACTCCTAAATTCTTTGCTGCCTCTGAAGAATGAAGACTGCCTTTCTCATAACCAGATGGTTAAGTTCGGCATGGGTCAGGGTGCATACCTCCCAGGCATGTGAGAAACAATGTCATTGGCCAGAAAATAGGCTTTTCTATTTTGATTCTACCTGATGATTTTGAAATGTGGCAATACTGACTGTTAATTTGTTAGGCACCACTCAAAAATGCTTAGAAAGACTGCAGTCTTCAGGGACCTTACACTGTCACTCCCAAAGAAGCCCAGGGAGGGAACAAGTTCCCGAATGTTCAGTTCAGCTACAGTACCAGTACTCTTAGCTATGCAGAACAGAAAAACTTTAGGCACATAATTTTATTTCAATAGAAAATTGATGGATCTATTGCTTTTTAGGGACACAGTTGATTGAACAGATTTATTTTTTTTTAATTAGTCATCTATGTTCTTTCAAAATACATTTTAGACACCTAGGCAATATTTTCAGATTTTTCCTTTACTGTGGTATTTCTACTCTGTTGTATTAAATTTTGTCTCATTCTCACTGTTCTGTCCTCAAGGTTATCTCATTTTCCTGTGTGACATCCTAGTTCTCTTCTGTATTGACAGCGCGACCCAGTTCCATATCAGAGATCATTAGTTCAAGCCTGCTTCTCATGCCAAAATCATTAAAGAAAATACTAAGATCCACTCCAAGGCTGATTCATGAAAAATGCTTTTAGTAGTTCCCTTCAACCCATTATATCTTTTCTCAACGTTGCCCATTTTCATCTTCACTTTAAACAGCTCCCTAACTAACTTAAAGTTCATACCTCTGTCTTAGTAATGAGCACTTTCCTGCGGGCATCATTTCAGATGCTTTACTCATAAATTAGTCTGTCTCAGCAGGATTACTCCCATTTAACTTCAGATGCCTTTAGGGTGGTCATCTACAGCTGAGCTAGTCACCCCTGGCTAACTTTACAGTCAACGGAGAGAAATTAGCACTTGTGATTCATCTGACTTATTTTAGACATTTACTTTAGGATGGGATGAATCATACCCTAAAAGGAACTCTTTTTTGGTTTTGCTAAAAAGAGAGCATGGGGTGACTAGTTTAGAAATAGATGTCTCCAGAGCAGACACGTGCATTTAGTCAGATCAATCCCATCATTCGTTACCAAACAAATTAGACCTTTCATATATCTCTGCTTTATAAAGTCTGAAAAAAAAAATTAATCCAGTCATTCTGGCATAATCTTCCTTTGGCAAAGCTTACTGAATCTCATAGCATTTTAATTTTCCTTTCTGTCAAGAATTGTCCTTTCCATCATAATTTGATCTTGCACAAATCACAAAGCATTGATATTACACTTGTAGGGCTGCTGCTGCTCAATACTTTCACCCTGAGTAAATTAACCTCATGTGTTTCACTTCTGTCTGGAAAGTGGTTATTTCCATTTTCTCTGCATTCATTCTGATCTTTATTCATTTTTATTTATGATTATATGTTTATTTATACATGATTACATACTATATAATATTGATCTTCTCCTCTTTGTGCTTATGTTTTACATCTGTAAACATGGAAGGGGTAGGATGTAAAATTACTTCGTAACCCATGACACTGCAGCAGTAAGCAATCTCCACTACCCGACTCCTCTTTAATGTGAAGCCTCTTTGCAAACAGAGGCACTTGAAAATGCTCTCCCTGATGCTTAGTAAATTAATTTCAATTTGACTTTATTAATACCAAATAGGTATCCTTATTAACAACACGTATTATGAATGTGTAAATATCAAAACACTGCCATATCTATCAGAAATGCTGAACTGCAAACATTTAGCATAACATTAAAATCGTTAATAAATGCAGTGAGTTGAGCTTGCCTGAACCCACGTGCCAACCAAGCTGCTCTGTCACTCCTCCCCAGCAGGACGGGAGGGGCAGAAAATAAGATGGAAAGAAAACAAAGTCTCATGGGGATTTTTTGGTTTTGTTTTTAAATTGGTTGGAAGCAGCGGTGCTGAGCTACTGATGGGCTGATTCCTGTTCTTACCTCTGCCCTCAAGACTGTTTATCAATCAGGTGATATCAGGTGACAGGAGATAGGACA
>VZTU01010829.1:8905-39309 GCA_013400835.1 Zapornia atra
TCTCTCTCTCTCTCGCTCATCTCTGTAGGTTCCAAGTGCTGGCAGGGGCTTGCTTCAGCATAAGGGTCACAGTGTCTTCTCTATGTCTCCACCTGCTCCATCCAGCGTGGAGCCCCTCCACGGGCTGCAGGTGGGGTTTCGGCCTTTACCATGGGGTTTCTCCACGGGCTGCAGGGGCATCTTTCTCTCTGGCAACTGGGGCGCCTACTCCCTCTCCCCGGCCTTGGTGTCTGCACAGCTCGTTACATCTTCTCACTCCCTTCTACGGTGGCAAAATGCAGCTGCTTCCGGGTTGTTTTCTCCTATATGTGATTCTCAGAGGCGCTGTGACTATCTCTCATTGGCTTGGCCCTGGTCAACAATGATTCTGGCCTTGAATTATTTCTATTTTGGAGCTCCAGAGAATTCCAGCAGCTCCTCACAGCCGCCATTTTGTGCACCCCTGTTCTTTTCCAGCACCCAACCTCGCAAAACTACGACACAGACAAAACACAAAACACCAAACTGTGTACTCGTGATATGCTATTTCACAGGAGGAAGCGTTTACCCTGGTGCATTCCCTAAGGGAGATAAGAGGGAAATGCCACTGGCCAAACCCCCAAAGCTTTTAGCCTGAAGTGGCTTTATGCCACAGCATAACAGCCTCTTTGTCTGAGATCTGGCTCTAGATTTGCTCTCCCCAATTTTACAACCGCTTACCCCACCCAAAATGCTTTAGCATGAAGAACTCTGGGACTGAAAAGGAGGAAGCAGAATACACCACCTAGAACACCTACCCCAAGAGCATTATCTTTCTGCTAGCTTCCCACTGGCGTCTGTCCCTACCCTATGGCACGTGCTTATTTCACAACAGCCACAAGGCAGCGAATGTGGCCACAAACAAGGAGGGTGGAAGGAGCACAGGCATTCCGCATTGCTTCTGTGTTACGGAGCTGTCACTCGGCTGCAGCGCCAGCACGGCCCAAGGTAACACAGCCATGCCACCATCCAAGCTGTATGCTGAGCATGGGGCTGGGGGGATGGGGCTGACAACACAGACCAGACATTGCCTGCTAGCATACTCCCACCAAGGCCGTCCCCATGGGCCCCTCTGAAGCCAGTTCCCAGTTTGTTACCAGTTGTGGGGACAGCCCAGAAGGGCTGGAGCAGGATCCCAGACACTGCCCGAGACATGAAACTCAAACACAGCTGTTTAATTACTATGCTAAGCCCTCTGAGATCACTTCTGCAGGAAGTTCACCTTCCCGCTCCAAAAGAAACGTGTTTGTTCTAGGAGGGACAGAGCGGAAGAATGCTCCCAGTGGGAAAGGGTCAAAGAAAACAGCAATAAAACTAGTCTTATAAAGAAAAAGGAAGCCAAGCACCTGAGCTTTTTGCTTATGACCCGCGACTTATGCTCCTCTGTTATTTGTGTTATTACATGTTTTCACTTATTTCTAGAGATCATCTTCAGCCTCACAAGCAGGAAAGGATGATTCAGCAGTTAGCACACTGGCCTGCCATCTGGAAAAATCTAAATTCAAACCCATCTTTTCACACAGAGTTTTCTGGGCCAATCTTTTAACTGAAGAGAGAAGCATCCCACCTTATTCTGCCCATCCCTTCCGACCTGAAAACTCAGCAAAATGTTAGGAGCACCTGTGTGAGAGATCCCGATGTAGAACCAGAGTCAGAAGAGTTCCTGAGGACCTGAACTAATGAGGACAAGCATCAGCAAAAAAAAAAATAAATATGTCAGTACCTGTTTCAAATATTCCTCTTTCTAAGAGACCAAACTAAAATCTGGAGTCAAAGCAGCTCAGAGGGTGAGAATATCTGAAAGTGAATCAGCATTTTTTTGGAGGAGTTGGGAGTGTTTGGGGTAGGTCATCTCCATCTCTGTATCATCTCAGGCTGCTTAATGCTGTACACACACTTATGTAAATGAGAGGAATTCTATAGCACCGCTTTGTTAGTGGAAAGAGCAGAAGTTTAATTGAATATTCCTTTGTTTAAATCTCTGAAAGAAACCTACACATGAGTGAATTAACACCACTCTGGAAAGCTGAGCATAGACCGCAGTTCATGACTCTGTAAAGCCATATTCTAGTAATGGCTTAGCCAATATCCTCTTAGTTATGCTAAACCTTTGAAACGCATTAGCCCAGCAGAAGGGAAAATTCCGTTTGAACTGCAATCTACAAGCAGAAGGAGAGCAAACAGGCTGCTTGTAATGGCTTCTCTCTACTCAACAGTAAAGGTAACACATGTGGGACTTCGAGTGTAAAGCCTTGTTCAGTTTTGGTTCTTACCTTTGCCCAACATTCTTCCCAGTGTGAATTGCTGTTCCTGGATTAGGACATCTTTGAGTTTTGTCTTCAGCTCATCGCTGATCCCTACACTCTCCACTGGAAAAAAAAAAAACAGCAACAAAACACAAAGAAAGAGTCAAGTAAGGGATACTTAAATATTCTGTCACAACATCAAGAGTCACCTATTCTAACCTACACCTCCAACCCAATTCCCATACTGTAAGGAGGAAAACCTGAAACAGGCAGGGTTCCCTGACAAGAAGCCAGTCCTGGGAAGGAATAACCGCTTGTATCAATACAGGCTGGTGGTGACCTGCTGGAGAGGAGCTCTGCAGAGAAGAACCTGGAAGTCCTGGTGGGTGACAGGTTGGCCATGAGCCAGCAGTGTGCCCTGATGGCTAAGAGGGCCAGTGGGATCCTGGGGTGCATCAAAAGGAACATGGCCAGTAGGTTGAAGGAGGTGATCCTCCCCCTCTATTCTGCCCTGGTCTGGAGTATTCTGTACAGTTCTGGGCTGCCCAGTATAAAAAAAGGCAGGGATGTCCTGGAGAAAGTCCAGAGGAGGGCTACAAAGGTGATTAAAGTATTGGAGCATCTGCCCTACCAGGAAAGGATAAGGGAACTGAGGCTGTTCAGCCTGGAGAAAAGACAACTGAGAGGGGATCTGATCAATGGTTATAAATATCTCAAGTGTGGGACACAGGGGGAAATGGCCAGCCTCTTCTCAGTGGGCTGTGGGGATAGGACGAGGGTGATGGCCTCAAGGTGGAGCACAGGAACTTCCACACCAACATGCAGAAGAACTTTTTCACAGTGAGGGTGACAGAGCCCTGGGACAGGCTGCCCAGGGGGGTGTGGAGTCTCCTTCTCTGGAGAGATTCAAGACCCGTCTGGACACCTCCCTGTGTGACCTGTCCTAGGGAGCCTGCTTTAGCAGGGGGGTTGGACCTGATAATCTCTGGAGGTCCCTTCCAACCCCTATGATTCTGTGATTCTGTAAATTTCAACCACAATAAAATGTACCAAAAGCGCTGGAAGGGAGAGGATGTAGCCACCATTAATCACACCAAAAGCAGCAGAAATATAGAAGGGACACTGATAGACACTGGTTCATACAGCTTCATTTAAGTTGACAGAGATGCTCTGGTTTCTAATGGCTGGCTCTTAGGCTATTTTAAGTACTGTACAAGTCTGACAGTCTCTACCTGGCTGAGAGGCTAATATCATGCCCAACACTTTGTGTTCACTAGATTGAATGGAGAGATCTCTAAACCCAGGGGATAAAGTCAAAGACATCATCTTAACCCAGCTATGTAGCACTTTCTATAGAGAGCTGTGCCCTGGCCAAACCAGGAGACAGGAATGGATCACCTTAACTCTGGCCACTCCTGGGACTCCTTTTTGAGAAGCTACTAATTCCTGGCCTTCCAAGACCGATTAATTGGTTCATGCTTGTAGCACAGCTCAGCACACTGAGTTTAAGGTGTGCTGCTAATATTATTAAGCCATATTTATCTCATTGTTGCATAATATTATAGTTGGAGTCCCTGTAGTGTGAAACTGGGGCAGAGGAGTGGCAAATTCATGCCTTGCATTAATACACACAATGACTGCAGCTGTAATTAGCAAGTACTATGAAATTGGTATGGCAACAACAATTCTGGTCTCTCACCTCTGCCATCCACAGTTGTCTAACTCTCCTGTAAATAAATCCCAAGTTCTCGATCCAAACCCATGAGTTTCAGGGCAAACCAAAAAAAAGCACAGCACACGCATGAACAAGGCTTCTTGGGCAGAAACACCCAGGTCATTTTACTTACATGTTGCTTCAATGAGCTCTGGGCCCTCTCTGTTGAAAGACCTGGCAGCTCTGAAATGGACTGCTGGATCCCCTCTGCCAACCACGCTGCCAAAGGCATGGCTAGAAGGAAAAAAGACACACATGACTATGATTACATGAGCCATTCACTTCTAAAAGGGCGTGCTAAGCAGTACACATTGGCTTCTCACCCCTTGCCGTACAAATACTACAGTTGTGTTAAAGAGGGAGTAGCAGGAGAGGAGGAATGGTGAGTTTATGCTACCTTGCTGGTACCTGGAGGTGGGGGGAGCCTTCTGAAAGAAGGGAATTGCTCATCCCAAGTGCCTGGGACAAGCTGCAGGTTGGGGTAGGTTGCAATAGTGACATCAACAGAGATACTGCTGCAAGAGGGAGGTCTGGGAGACCATATTCTAATCAAACCCAGCTACTGACATTACATTAAGGTAGGGCACCTTCCTGCTAACCTCTAATGCAGGGTCACCGAAATTGTGAAAAAATACTTAGCCAATGAAAGTGGCAAGAGTACTCCATCCACAATGCTTTTATAAAAATAGAGTCAGAAACCACACTACAGGAGAACGCAAAGATCTCTAACCAGCCCAAAGAGAACCTCCCTTACCCAAACCGAGTTTCCTTTCTTCTTTTTCGAAGGAGAATGAGAGCCAGAGCAACAGCCGTGACCAGAGCTGTGAGAATGCCCAATGCCACAGGAACCCAGGACGTCCCATAAGGAGGTTGTCTCTGGCCATCTATAAGATGGAGAAAACACCAGACAGGAATTACAAGGCTGTCAATGGTAAACAGACCACACTGGGATATTCCTTCTGTTCGCTTTTAAAATGGGAATGCTGCACTGCTGGATCGGGTGTGCACAGTGGATCATCACGACACTGGTATTCCACACAAACAGCTACTCAGTCAATCATCAGAAAAACTAATCATTTGGCACAACAAAGGCAGAGCAGATGCACCCAGTTATCACAGCCTACTCTTAGTTTTGAGCCTCAAGAAAGTAAAAGGTGCCACTCCAGATTATACTACTTTAGTTCAGCTCATGATCTGGGGTGCTTTACACTGGACTCTCAGGACAAAAAACTTGCTTAGTATCAGTATTTCCTGTGCAGGTTTCTCCTTGACCTGCTTGAGACAGTCAGCAGAACCTTGACCCAGCTACGTAAACACTGCCTGAATGCCAACCAGATTAGTGTTTTGAGAGACAACAGAGAAAGACAATTGCCTCATGACAATCTGGTTGAAAACATTGACATTTCCCCTCTCACCTCTCCCATAAAGAGAAGCACCCTGTGAGACTAAACATTGTCTGTAACTTCCCAGTTGCTCTTGGTTGGTTGTAACTTCTCAGTGTTTCTCCACCACAGAAAAGATGAATTTTAAAAAGTGCCCCATGGGTCAAGAAATAGGTTAGGCAGCGTGCAGGTTCCAATTCTGGTCCCAGAATACGTATACATGCTTTTCACTAGAAACTATCTCCAGAAGAAAAAGGAGATGCTGCCAATCTGAGTAAGCTGCCAGCAAAGGAAGATAAGCAATATGGTTATGAATAAAAGGTGCTTGGCAAACAACAGAGAAATTAATCTAATTCCCTGAGACATCTCTTCTCCAAATACAATTAGTAAAGATTAAACGTAAAGTTGAATGGGTTTACTAAAATCTAGGGTGGGCCTCTTATCTCTGAATTGTTTAAAACCAAGAAAGAACAGGTAACAGGTCTCTAAGCACCTCCTTCGTTTTCATGTTTCTTTGACCAGGCTTTAGCAGAAGCCAAGGAAGAATCATCTTTGATGAGGTAAGTAATCCCATTATGTCATGAGAGTGTAAGTAAACCTGTCTTTAAAAGAGATGTTAGGGCTAAGATTTGGATGAACCTCTGCATAGATGGATGTGAAAAGGAGTCAGATATGATTCCTGGCACAGTCCTGGAAGGCAAAATACTTTTAAGGCTTGATTAATAGTTACACTGTTGAGCCTTATCATCCAAGTGTTTAAAGAAGCGCTGTTAGTCTCATAAACAGGTAGAGCTCAAGGAAGCAGAATTCTGGATCACTGAGGAAGCAAACTAGTACTTCTCCACTTGAAACAAATTACCAGAGCTTTAGCACCTATTTTCCAGCATCTTATCTCCTACAGTGACTCACACATTCTTTTTCTACAGAAGGCTTTATAGGCTCTGGGTTTTATGGTACTCCTTGCTGTGCCTTTTGACCTGGCCTTCAAGGCTGCTTATGAGGAGGGAAAAGGATCAGAAACAGAAGCAGAATGAAAATACAACAAAGGGTAACTCCAACCCTCTCCACAATTCTCAAGGCAATCACTTGGGCTGCTCCTGCCAAACAATTAGGGTAGAAACAATTAACATCACTGATGTAAAAGGTCCTCTCTGATAGTTAACAATGTTTCCTTCCCCCTGTGGTGAGACAAATCTCCCTTGGCCTACTTTCAGTTGTCTCTGATGGGTAGCTGGCCTGGTGAGGGAGAGCAGGGATTTAGGTCACTTTCTGGGGGGTCCCTCCAAAAGCAGGATGAATCACAATCAAGCAAACAGAAGAATTCTCTTGTTTCTGAACGGGCAGGAATCAGGAGCCTATCCTTCAGTTTATAGTAAGTGTGCCAGGAATAGAAATTAATGTTGAAATGCACTGCTTCTCGGCCCCACAGATCATTGCTTCCCACTCGTGCCACTGAGCTAGAGAGGATGGCTGCAGCCCACGCAAAGACCAAGCTACCTCTCCTCCCCCAACTCTGTCTCTCTCCCCTCTCCTCTTTTCCAACTGGCATATGCCGTAAGACCGCACACAAGGCAGAAAGCAGACATCATTATTAGATGAGCTTAAATGAGTATTTAGGAGCCCTTTGATGATGGGAGAACCCATTTTTACTTCTGCAGCAGGTTTTGTATCACAAAGGTGTGCAAAAAACATAATCCAAGTCTTCTGCATGCAATCCTGACGATTACAGACAGAAAAAAAAAAAAAAGCTACTGGGCCCGTTCTGTTCCTCTCCCTGCAATGGAAGAGAGATTTTTCTACTGAGAATGCTTCTGAAAACATTAAAACCATCTTTGTTAGTATCTCTGCATAAGCAGGGTGGAGCTCCCACTCACTTTGCTGTGATGACAAATAACGACTTAAAGTTTATACAGGCTTAGTCATCCTTACTGCCGCACCGGGAGCCTGTCAGAAAACACCCCTGGCATTTCTCATGTAAAGCAACCGGTGCCAGTTTGCTATTTTAGGAAAGGAAGCGACTTATATTTTCTAGTAGGCCTGAAACAAAACTGCAGGCTTTCTGCAGCTCCACCATTTAAGGTCTGTCAGCGTTTCCACAGTGCACCTTTATTGCCAGCCTGTGAAGAAATATAGGTACTTTCAGACAGCATTTGACCAAAACAGGCACTGCTCCTGATGCTGCTGTTTTTGAAGTGGTTTGTAAATAAAAACAAGCAAACGTATCGTGCTTTTAGGATTATTCCATTCCAGCTCACTGTAAAATGCAAACTCTATACATTCCCTGGGGCTTCTTGCCAGTATTGGCCATTTTCCAAAGGGATCTTCTCATCCTTTTAGGTACTTTTCTCTGTATTTGGGTGCCACAGAAAATACCTGAGCAAAAAGTGGGAGAAAAACATTGATCAAGCCCATGCCCAACCTCTAGTAGAGTCAGCTCTGGACCACTGCACCCTGCTTTAAATAATCTGAGGGCTTTGGTCCTACCAACTGTGTCCTCACACACAACCATCAGTACTGACTTCACTGCAGGAACTAGGTTACAAGAGGGCCTGCCTGAGTTACATGTATATTAAAACCAACATGAGATACACTGCTGCAAGTAAGGCTACAGTTCTCCCCTGGTTATTCTGTCCCTAACCCCCACCCCCCGCTTGCCTGGGAACACCACTCTAGGTTCCCCCTGCTATCCCTAAGCATGGAGGGATCAGCAGGGCTAAGTGTCCACACGATTCCTCAAAAGACGTGTGGAGCAGGAAAGGAGCAGCAGCACGTGGGTCGGCATCAGAGATTTCTGTCTTGTCCTGCCACAGGTGCTGGAAACAAAATCTCAAAGAGACTGTGGCATTTCTGCATGATCACACCTCTTTGACTTCTTATCACCAACCTGTACCTTATCCAGAACATCTTCCTCTTAGTTGGTTTACAGTTTCCTTCGCAAGCAGATTCTTCTTGCCCTTCTCCCATCTCACCACATAACATCATGCCCCTCTCCACAACCTAACTCCCTTTTCCCATTCACTGGGAAATACAAGCAGCAAGAAAACCAGCGCAGATGAGCCTAACTGCCCTTTGTCACTAGGAATGAATGTTCCTTCCTCCCAACAAACCCTTTCAAACTGCATGGTAAATATTCTCTACCATCATCTCCCTCTTCTGCCAGTGGTCCAGCTATTCCATAGGGGAACCTGAACCCATTTAATATAAACACATTCAGTAAAACCATTACATACCCCCACATGGCTGTGGTTTAAATCAGGCTCAACTGAACCTAGTCAGGAAGGACTTCAAATTAAATTAGAGAAGAGAACTTACGGAGGAGCTTTCTGTCACGTTTACTCGTGTAAAGACTAAGCGTAAATGAAAGGTTTCAAACCTTCATGCGCACCTTTTCTATTGTATCTTCCCTTGCCCTGCACTGCACTACACACAGCAAAAGCCCGTTAAAGACACAGTAGTGGCCAGAAGCTGTTTTGTTTATACCAGCTCTTTAAACATTATTTAATTTCTACTCTGCTTGATGAAGTGTGCTGTTGTGTAAAGCCACTTGGCTCAGCCAGCTGTAAGCGCTGAAAGAAGAGTCTGAGAAAAACAGCAATCCCAGCACTTCTGCCTTTTTCCCAAAAGCAAAGGGAAGGCAGTGGACACTCACCCATGACTTCTTGGGCTTCAAGCAGGAAGAGGTCGCTCCAGGGCCCGCATCCTGCAGAGTTCAGCACACACACCCTAATGATCAGGTCTTTGAAAGGATTCCACATTGTGAGATTAGCTTTTGTATCCTGTACGATCATCTCCCCCTAAGAGGAAACAGCAACAAACCGTAAGCAGTCTTAAAAGGGACACCTTTAAAACTGAACCAAAACATTACCACATGCTTCATTGGTGCTGTAACAGGGGTTAGGAGCTGTGACTCCTGGGGCCTAGTCTTAGTTTTGCCACTAACTTGACTGTCATCTTGGGTTTCTCTTCTCAAAAACTGCTAATAGTTTCCCAGGGCATAGGAAAGATATGTGGTGTAATGATTTCCTCCTTCGAAGTCCTTCCATGAAAGTTGCTATAGAAATGTGTACGTGTGCATGTGGGGGGGGTGTTCTGCTATTAAAAGCTACACCTCCTTGTGGTTTAAACATAGAGATGAGCCCATATTGTGCAAAGCATCCGACAGCTTTAATCAAAGGGAGGAGTCTGTCTGTTTTAACTTGTTGATCAAATCCCAAATGGCTCCTGAATTTCACGGCCAATTTTCACTTAGGATGGCAAGACCAACGTATTTTCAGTATTTTTGTGCATTTTCTTCAAACACATTATTTACAGTAAACCCTTGGGAGATTTGTCTGTCACCACTGACACAATGTAAATTCAAGGGAAACTCAAAATATTGTTGAAGTCAGTGATGCTAACCAAGTATGAAATGGGTCATGCAAAAGAGGAATAAGTCTCTTTTCCCTCTAGCTGCCTGTTATTACAGGCTTGTTCATCATTAACGAGCACTGGCTAAATACATATTAAGAAGGAAGAAACCATAAGAAATGCTGTGAACTTCAAAGGCAGATAGATACCTGGGAAAGGTCAATGCTGAAGAACAAATGAAAGGCCTTCTGCCCCAACAGGGTCCTTTCAGCTCCCTGTATACTGTAAATGAAATTAAAGGATCTGCCATCTTCTTTCTGTGCTTTACAGTGTAACTCCTTCACTTGTTAAAGACACATTTGCTGCTAGGATTTGGAAAGCAAAGTCTCTGTCACAGGAGAGAGAAGGCCCAGATCCCACACTGTCTGTGCTGCCTCTGGAACAGCACTACAAAGAGGCAGAGACAAAATGAAGTCTATATTGTCCTTGTTGTACAGGCAGAGAACTGGTCTGTCCACATGTGAACATTCAAGTGAAGGAATTCTGAATATGCCTGTATGGTGATAGGTGCTTTATAGGGATAAATGGGCCAGAATCTTGAGGCCAAATACTGAGGCATTGCTGCAAATCAGAACAGATCTGTTTATACAAAAGTAATGCTGGCCATCTATCCCCTGGTACAGATAATGGATGAGGGACCCAGTGCCTAGAAAATTTAATACGAACATTCTCCAATTCTGTGCCCACAGATGTCCAGCTCCCCTCTCAAGTTGTTACCTGAGTTACATTATCCTGAATCCACTCCAGCCTGTATCCCAGGACATTTTCTTTCAGTACATCTGGAGCCACACCTTCCCACTCCAAAATCAGTCCAGGATCCCTTTGGATAACGTGGATATTTTGTGGGGTGCTGCTCGGAGCTGAAAGCAGAGGGCAAAATACAATCACTCTGGCAGGAAAATACCATACTATCCACACTGAAAATGGTGGGAAAGCTGGGTTTTACTGTCCCTTCTCAAGATTAGCCGGAAGAGAGAATGTGAGGGGTGAGAACAACTTCTGCAAGCCACCAGCACTGTGTTTACTTCGAACGGAGAAGATAAGGTCGGTTAGGGTCTCTCTTTCCTTTCTGAGACCCCAAGAAGCAAGCAAATGGGACACAGGCCCAGCATGCAGTAGCCCCGTAGCTGGATCACCTTGCAGCTCATGCATTGTAACAGTTAACCATGCCTGACTCCGTATTATTATTCCACATTAGGTGCTGGGAGATGCTCAGAAGAGCCATCTAACAGTGTAATGCTTCCTACGCTTCAGGATTAGCAAGGAGGAGGGCAGTGAAGTTTAACATTGGTTCTTTTTCAGATTCAGAACTGTCTTCCCTTTCTTGTCTGCTGTTTGCTTACCAAGCTCCAGTGTCTGGAAATAAACCCTGTCAGTGAACGGGGAGCTACCCATCTCATTGCTGCATTGCACCCGGACACTGTAGTTGGTGGAATGCTTCAGGCCTTGCACACTGTAGGCAAAGGGTGGCACTGGAGTGACTTCAGTGGAGACCTCCTGTCCATCTGGTGACTCAGCTACCTGTGCCAAGAGTGAGACAGACAAGACTGTTACTGTAAGCCGTATGACTAACGGGTTCATAGGGGTAAGAATCCAGTTCATGGTTAGTTTAGGCACGTACAAGAACAGATAAGGTACTAGTGGTGTTTAAAATACTGAAAAGGGAGCTTTCAAACTAGGAAACATGAGCCACACCTTTATTTGGTTTAAGTGACATCACTCTCCTCGCTCTGGCAGCACAACATTTTTCCATATGCTGAAAATTTGGTTGCCTATTTTGAAACGTTTCCTTACCTATGTCACAAATCCTCCAGTTGATTATTATTTCCTTGAAAGAAAACTAAACGCGCTTGTCACTTCGAGTGGTTTCTGAGGCTTGTCTAAATCTGGGCAATGAAAGGTGGTAGATAACTCCCCTGTTACCTAGTGTCACCTTTTTCCCAACTCCTTTTTCAGCAGTTTATATATTTTCAGTTTTGTGGTGGATTAAAGACATGGTAGACACTCTTGGCTTAGTTCAACTAAGCTGCTCTAAATTAAACTGAAAAACTTTTTTTACTACTCTTGGACGCTCTTTTTTTTTTCCTCCCCCAAATCTGAACTTTTAAGCAACAGGAATATTAATTTAAATCTGTTATCACCGTGTGCTTTTAATGCACAGACAGGTTCGATGCTTCTGCTTTTGTACTGACAATAGCAGAAATCACTGCACAGTTCCCAGGCTCAGCCTGTAATTCTTCTCAAATGCATACTAAATAGCAGAGCTGGGAGTAAAACCACGGTGTTACTGACAGAAGCAAAACGCTCGTGTGGGTTTTATGTTCTTTATATAGCATTATTTCTCCCTTTCTCCCTGCCTTCTGCTCATTCTCACATACACTTTTTGGCCCACTGATTTATTTGGCTAATAAAAAGAAAGACTCTCAAGTTTTCTGAATAGAAAAGCACGTTGTTGTTATAGGTGCCATCCAAAGCAAGGGGAAAAACAAGCAGACTTTTGTGTAAAACCCTGTCAGTTTGATGATGTGTTTCTGTTCAACAGCCTCAAGTGTCGTTGCTTTTACATCTGCCCCCTTCATGCCCTGGAACACAGCTTGCGTTAGCAGTCAGTAAACACAGTGACTCCCTACGCGGTCCCCAGAAGCAAGCTGCCCATCCGAACACGGTGCTCTTGGGGCACCTGCTGCAATTCCTAAGTGCCAGAAAACCACAGCCAAAGTTTCAATCCCCCTTCTTTTTCTGTAAGGCTCCAAGCAGAAACACAATGGTGGGGAGGCAGGAGCATGTGCATTTTCACACGGAGATGTGGGTCAGCGTCTCTCAAGGTGAAAGACAGGGGGGAAGCACGGCTTTCTGTCAGTGGAGGACTCCTGCCAAGTTACCCTGCTCTCAGATCCAAATGCAGGAACTTCATCCTCCCCAAACAGAACAGAAAAGGCTTAGAAAAGGGGTGAGAGACTGCTGAGCGGACAGAAACCAAGCTGCTCTGATTCAGCCTCTTTTCCACAAGTCCCATCCCCCTACTCCTGCCCTTGCCAAAAGTGGGGTGGGGGGGGAACTCTAAACCCAGAGCCACTAGCATTGCAGCATGGCAGCTGGAGAGAATAGGCTATTCCAACTGGAGATAACTTGCATTCTAAAGCAGAGGAAGAAAAACCATTTTTGACTGCGAGCAAGAACAGAAGCAGCAACAAAACCCAGAGACCCAGGCCAGCCATTCTTTCTGCCAGTGAGTTCAGACAAGGCGATGGTTTCCATTACTTATGAAAGGGAATAAGTGTTAAAGAACAAAATCTCTGGTTCCCTCCTCGATAAAGAGGACTGCAAGTGAATTAACTAGGCTGCTTCCAGCATACCTTGTGTTCATAATCCTCTTCTACATAGTTGGCAACACCCCACAGAAATTCTGAGCCAGCTCGTGTTGCTGCTGTAATCAGGTAGGGAAAGCACGGGGCAGAGGGGGCCCAATACTCACACCTGGCAGATAAACCCATGGGGAGCGTAGCGTGCCTAGCCGGGTTCACACAGCCTGCTCCAGGAATCACTGTTTCTTTCTGATACTTGTGCAATGCTAGAAACTAACTCTGCCTGAAGCTGGCCACGTACCCCTGTTCCCAGGAACTTAAAAAAGCAGTCTAGTCTTTCAGAGATGCTGAGTGCTCAGCACCCAGCAGAGCTAAAGGAAATTATCGCCCTTTATTTTCCGGGCAGAATTGGTCTTTGACGAAGGAAAACCAATCAAGGTTTAGAGGCAGAGCTTAAAAGTGACTCTAAAACATTTGATAGACCTGACTTTGTATCAAGAAGCCCTACCTGTCTCCTGCCTCCATCATTCCCACCTTTGCTGTACAACACCCTACACTTCACAAGCTCCTTATCCGTTGGTCCCAGTGATATGTCTGGAACCCAGCATTTCCTCTGGGACCTCAAAGCACAGGGCTGAGCTGGCATGGGAGTCACGGGCACTGGAACAAATTACCATGGGCTGCCTGCTCCATGCTAGCAAGACATGTGAGCATCCTGCAGCTACTCAAGAGCACTTCCCATCAAGTGATGTGTGCTTCATATGTGCTGCAGTCTAGTAATCTGCACAGAGTAGTGCCACAGAGCAACAGATGTGATAACCTGCCAGGAGGGAGAACAGGAACAGTCTCAAACTCTCAACTGGACGCTTCATGCTTGAAACTTCATGCCCTGCTCTTTGGCACCTATAAACAAGATCTAAGAGGGGGTGTAAAGTTTCCATGCCTTAAAACTGTGGAATCAAAATTCAAAGACTTCTACAAAGCAGTCAGGAGAGCAAAATTTGGCCCAAGAAACATCATGGCTCAGGGGAGTCCCATTCTTCATGCAGGGCAGGGGACAATCCAGAGGGGCCGTACCTGAAGAGTACAAGAATGGAGGGTTGCGCGGCCATCAAATCCTGGCACCCAGACCACGCTGGCATTGCTGCTGGTGACTTGGCTTACAGTTACATTGAGAGGCGAGAGAGGCATGGCTATAAAGAAAACAAAGAGACCTTTCAACACACAGAGATCTGAGCAGGTATTCACATGGAAGTGGCAGAGGCTCGAGGCTAGAAATTATGCAATAAAATCACCAACAGAAACTTTACAATATGACATCTTTAGAGTGACCCTGGCTGTTGTGAATGAAAGTATTACTTTAACACCGGCACCCATCCTTTCCCAGTCCACTGTACTCTCCTGATGCACACGGGCAGCGGTTGAGGTCTTTGATCACCAAGCCAGGGTGTGATATTTACACCTTCTCTACATAGCCTTCTTCCCTGTCCCCTGCATTGCAATGCATGACCCAGCTCTGCACACAAAACTTCGGGTGGACCTACATTGTGAACCATCTCACTCCAGCCCCTGAAGAAACCAGTTCTGCCAGTACCCGTGGAGGGATGGTTTTGCTGTAGTGACCTGAATACCTTACAGCCGGATTTGCAGGAGACCACCCGATGCTTCGAAAGCACTGTTGCCTCGGGCTGTCCGCTATAAACTCCTCCTCAAACACCCCAAAACAGAGCCTGGACTGAAAGCTGTGCCTCTGTCAGACTCAGGATGAAAAACCTCAGCGCACTGTTCTATAGAGGCACAACTCAAGGCACAGAGAGCGTCCATTACGTGGCTAATACCACACCACAAATTAAGGACAAAGCTCTGCCTCCACACCAAAATTTTCCACCTCTCCTGAGCTGTATCCAGTGGAAGACAGCAGTGGAAAAATAACTGCAAACCAGGATTCTTCCAGCTGCATCTTCTACTCTGCCACAGAGCACCTTTGTCTCTCACTGCACGCATGACAGCCACCACAATACTACCTTCAGCATCTCTACTGGACCCTGCTGCAGGAAAAACACTCAGGACAAAGCCATGGGGCAGGGAGTAGATGGTGCCACAGATTAACCCTACAAAGCCTTTGTTGTCTGGTTAACTAGTTACCAGGACCAGGGTAGGGGCTGCCACCTAGATAAGAACAGTGTGGGCGGTAGGTGGGACAGCAGAGCAGGGGTCACAGATGGAAGTTGGGCAATTAATTCTGTGCCCTTCAGTGAAAGGTCTTTGTGAGGTGACTTGGACTTTTCTGCATCTTGGTTTCTTTCTCTCTTTTGATGTTGGGTATCGAGGTTTGTAGGTTCTTTTTGGGGAAAAAAACCCTTCATTCACTGATCACTGGGGTATCACTGAAACATTGTCATTAACTGGAGACCTTTGTAAACACTTTGTAATTTTCAGCTTTTGTAACCTGTCACTTTCGACACTGGATGGCAGGCCCAAAGGAGGTACGAGCTACAGTCAAACCACTAACACACCCACAGTGGTGTGAAGACAGTCACTGAAGAGGGTCAGCTTGCTAGCACTTCCTCCTAACCATAACCTGTAGAAGGGACAGATGCACTTCCCTATCATCCACTGGGAAAAGACCCTTGGGTGGCCGTTTGCTGTCCTGCTCCGAAACACAGGATACGATCCTAAGAGTCTTAGTTGCATACACAAAGGAGAGCAAACCCAGTCTAGAAAGAGGGCCTTGAGTGGTAACATATTGAGAGTTAACTGCCTCCATGCTCACAGAGCTGCTGGAACAACGCAGCCTTGTACATGTCTGGGGGCTACAATAACACTAACTTTCTGCTTGGAGTACACCCAGCACACTGTGGGCACTACAGAGAACAGATAATGAACAACAACAGCAGCAAATAGCAATCAGCATTAACGGTTTGCAAATGTCCCAGCAAAAATATTTGTCTCCAGAAACACAGGAGACACAAATTGTTTAATAAACTGCAGAAAGACTTGAGAGTCTTCATTAGCAGATGGATCTGTGTAAGAGAAGGCAGGCCTGATCATGCATGCAGGGACAAATACTCCCAGGAGTAATTTCAATGAAGTCTACATGTTCATAGGATCAAGGAGCCTGCTCCTGGTGCTGCTGATACCCTTATTAGGGCCTCTGCCTTCATTTTAACAGGAGCTGTACTAGATCTTCAAAACTTTTGTTCTTTAGAGGAGCCTCATCGCTTCCCTAAGTTTCTAAGTACTCTTTCAGACATATCTTTGAGATATTACAGTTAGAATTTATATTACTAAACCACTGGACTTGGTATTTAAAATCTGGGGGTTTTTATCTCCAGGACATACTACATACTGGTAGAATATTTGCCAAATGACTTAAGCTCACTGTTCCTCAGCATGGAAGTGTCTGTGCATGCACAAGTGTGTGTTGGTGATGTGTCCCTCCCAAATAGGTTCTGTGGATTAATTAGTTGATGACTGACCTCAATGGAGCACTTTTGGCTAGAGCTAATTGCTGGAAAACATGAGAATTTTTAGGCTTCTACCCCATCATCCTACTAGTGGTTAAAAAAAAAAAAAATCATCATCTGCATTAACGTTAAAAAAAAAAAAAACTTGCTTATGCTAAATGTTATTTCAAATTACAGCTTGATGAGATTTTTTTTTTAAAGCACAATAGCTTTATGAACTAAATTCTATCCCAGGATAAAAATATCCATCAAAGATTTATTCCACAGTAACTAACTCCCCTGAGTAGACAAGTCTTTAAAGCAACAACTCCAAACGTTTTTTTAAATTAAGTTATAAATCTTACTAGTCTGGTGTACTGCATTCTTGGCATAGAAGTAACCACAATGTCCTGAAGAAAAATACACTGTAAGAGCAGTAGATGTACAGCTGGATTTTAAGATATCCTTTAATGAGCATTAGCTAGTACAGCTGAGTCCTGATACAGACATAAATGCTCACTCTTATCTGTGCTGAGAAATAAGCTACCACTCAGAACAAGCAATTTCTGTGACATGCCTCTCCTGGAACTGATAATCATGTCATTAAAGCATCGCTAAGAGTTCAACCGCAGAAGCGTCGCAACATGGAGAGGAGGGGAAGAGCTGATTGCTCTGATTGTCCCTGTTTCAGTCACCTGGAAGAACAGAGGAAATGTGGCATCAACTTAGGGACTTCCAAATGGCAACTGGTCATGCAAAGCCTAGGAATTCTTTCTTTGGAACGAGTTCCTACAGAGCAAACAATTAAAAAAATAAAATCCATAAAAACAGCGTGGACCTTAGAATCATAGAGTAGCTTACTGGCTACTCGAGATAACCTCATCTCTTTTCAGCATCTAATGCTATGCCGATAGAAGCAAGCTGAAGTAATGGCCTCTGTAGCTCTAACAAGACCACTCCATCTCCAAGAAGAAAAAACAATTCCCCAGCTACATATTTATATCCAGCTTCGTCTCTCACAAGCTGCTTGACTGGTCTGATTCTGTCCTTTTAAAGAAAAAACCTGTTACTTTACATCACATTTCCACTCCTGAACCAGATGTGGTTAATGCTGAGCGGCCTGGGATGCCGCCCTGCATGGCAAGCAGGTACTTAAGAGCACAAAGCATCATTCCAACTACTGGGAGCTCAAAGCCATGCTGGTTGCCAGAAGCTTTGAGGCAACCCCTTGCATTAAGAAGCCCTGCTTTCCCTCCCCAGAGAGCAAACCCAAGTACCTTGCCCATTCACTTGAACCCTCTCACCTTTAATTTGAACAGTGGCTGTCCGAGATGAAGACAATCCCTTTATGTTGTGAGCTTCGCAGGAGAAAACTGTGCTTTGATTAATACCTGGAGATCAGCCAAGAAAAAGGAAAGGAAACACAAACAGCTATAATAATCCAGCTTCAACCTTCAGCAGAATTTCAATTATGTGCGACATCCAGCTCAAGCTGTACAGGCAATTGGAGGGCTGAGCTGTGTGCCAATCAAAGGCACGTGGTTTTCAGTGTAATTAATGTGCTAAACACTTCTAATGGAGAGACTGTGGCAGTGGAGAAAAGCTTGTGGAGAAGCTCCAAAAAGCGCTGAAAAAGAAGGATGAAATCTGGCAGGACAACAGCTCAGAGCACTCAGTTAGTCCATGTCCACTTCTCACATCTGGGTGAGCATCTTCAGAACAAGGACCGTGCTGAACCACATGCTTATACAACACCCATCGCGCTGGACTTCGGCCTGCCACCTGAGCAACAACCATCTTCTAACTGGACTAGAAGCCCAGGCAAGCTTCCAACCAGACGCTGCAGATTTCAAGCTAATTCCCACCTGTCCCTTAGTTTGCATCAGACTTTTGAAGCCACGCAAAGAGATGGAAGTCAAATGCTACTGCATCAGCACTGAGGCACTTTCCAAGGGTGATAAAAGCGAGGATTACGCTCCCTCTCTTCTGTGAGAATCCATCCATATATCCCACAGGGCCATACTAAAGTCTGGATGCTCCAAGATGCAGAGAGATATTGTTAATTAATCAGAATTGAAACAGATTTGCAAAGCTGCCTGGAGAAGTGCCCCCAGCATGTTTTCACTCAACCTGGCCCTCAGTCGCCTTACAGGTGACCTGACAAAAATTAGGGATTGGCACACTGTGGGTGCACAGTTTAGGAGGTATGGTGGTATCAGAGCTGCACAGAGAAGGTTTTATGGTGTCAGTCTTTGCCCTTGGATTTATCTCCAAAGCCTGAGACTAATAGCATTGCCAAGAAGGTGTAGCAGAAGAGAGGAGACTGCTAGGAAATGAAAGAGCAAAGTATTTTAGCTTCTTCCACTCACCCCACCAAGCAGGAGGAAAACGCTGCCAGCAGGCTGAAGGCCAGGCAGCAGAGCAGCACCTGACATGGCAGGCACGTCCCAAAGACAGAACCAAACACAGCTCTGTCCCGAGGACACCACCACAACACACCACAAACCAAGATCTTCTTGCTCTCTAGCACCATTGCCAGCACCCCTTTCCAAATATATAATATATATAGCCACTATATTATTCTTTCCTTCAGAATTTGAGGCTTGCTTTCTTACTTTTTGACACACTTTGGCAGTCTGACTGTGCAGCTTGTGTCCTCCTACCATTTTTTTATTAAAAAGACACAATCTGCCCAAGGAACATCTCAAAGAACACTGAAAGGGGCAAAGAAAGGGGCCGGCAATAAATATATGTAACAGGAACTGATTTGGAGAATGGCTAGAAGCAGATGGTGCCCTTCTTCAGGCCTCCACATCACTGCCCCACAGCGACAGTAGTTTTGCGAGGCACAGTGTGATGAGTTTGGAGGAGAAAAGGAAGCTTATTGTTTTTTCACCTCTTGACTATCCATCTTCTCGGTTTCCATTTCAACAGGCAGATTATATCTTAAGGGAGCAATTTTCATTTCCAGCTTTGAGCAGCATCGAGTGGCTATGTAAGAGAGGGAGCAGATGATAAAGCCATTGCAAATCACAAACTAGGTTTTGATTTGCATATAAATTAGGTTCTAAGGGAAAGCTTAATAGGATTGGATAGCTCAAAGGATGGCCAAAGATGTACACAAAGAACTCCCCCTGGGTGTAACTGTATTAACACTGACGAAGAGGCCCCAGAGAGGCCTCTTCTTTCTAAATTGCTAGTCCAACTTTGGCTCAGGGAAGCCAAGAATAATAAAACAGCTGCAAAGAGAGTAAGTAACACAAAGCTGTTGGACAACTAAGTAGAGTAAAATTACCTTTAGGAGGTAACTACAAGAACGGCTGTGGTCAGGTCCTAGCAGAGATACATCACCCTTCCCTGAAAGCAAGCTGAAGAGAGGCCTGAACCTTCTGGCTCCCAAGTTCTTCAGCAGTCACTGCTGGGGAGAGCAGTCTTACCATCATGCACCTAATGCCTGCTCTGGGGTAAACCTTGGTCTCTGAGGGTATCAACCAGCCCACTTCAGCACCAACACAACCACCCTAAAAGCATCAAGCAATTAGATGAGGCAGTCAGGTTTTAATGATAAGAGCATCCAGCAAGCCTACAAGAACACGGATGGGGGGGAGGGAGCAAAGAGAGGGAAGCAGTGCAGGACATGGCTGTGCACAGGAGGAGGTGGCATCTGTTACATGGGAATACCTGGAGATTTCCAAGCCAAACATCACCAACAGGAGTCACCAACACCCCTCACAAGGTGGAACAAAAGGGGCACCAAAGGGGCACTGAGGCACCATGTATCCAGCAGTACCTTTACCATTGTGCCAGCCCCACCCAAGCTCTGGAAAAGCCTGTGTGCCTCAAAGCAGCAGAAAACACACAGCAACGATCACTACTCAGAATGATCTGGCTTTGTATGTGATCATGATCTCTCAAGCTTCAATGTACAAAGACCATTCTCATACTATGTGGCTACCCGGTGTTGATCAGAAGAGAGCTCTCCTCTTCTGTTGCTCAAAGTGATCCTCTGCATTGGCAGCAGCCTTACCTGACACATTTAAGATGGAGGGGGAGATGTCTGGAAGCCCCACTCTAGAGTCTCCCATCCACCAGACAATTGTCACTGGTTCAGGGGGACCAACAGCAGCACAGGCCATATGAAATGGGGCATTAGGGGACACGGACACATCCTCAGGTTCCACAGTAAAGTAGGGCACACCTAGAAAAGCAACAGACAAGTGATAACAACTGAAGAGTCTTCGGTCTTGTTTGTTTCCATTAGTATCAGCGCCCCATCTGCCCTGCCCCTATGCCTAATGCAACTCCCTCCGAGACCTCCACAAGAACTAAGGGATGGTGCTGGATCACCTCAGGGTAGAGATGTCTACACACTCCCACTAGAAGAAGGCAGCAAAAGAGTACTTGCTTCACAGAATGCCTTTGAAAAGCCTTTTTCACTGAGTCTTCTCCAAGACTCCCCTAAGAAGTAGCTTTCAGTGGCAATATTTGCTCAACTTTTCAACTGGAGAGACCACAGTTTAAAGAGGCAATAGCCAATAATTTTAGTGGTGGCAAGCACCACTTTCAAGTTTCCTAATCCAGCTGCAGGTACTTCTTCCCATGCATTAAAAACCAAAGCTCGCCAATCTGTTGAACTAGCAGCTGTAACAAACCCAGGAATGAGGACAGAACCACCCCCCAGTGATAGACCAGGATCATTTACAATGGTCTCTCCACAGCTTAATTGACTGGAGCTGCCTTCCATCACGCTCTGACACTATGAGAATCAGGCTGCCTTGGAGTTAGGAGTAATTTGTTTCAGAGCCGAAGGCTATCCATGGACACAGCTCCCTTGATAACTGTTCATTCCCCACTGTAGGGAAGGTTCCTGCTTGTTACAACAGGCCTTATATCAGGCCCATGGGAAGTAACCTGCAACATTAACTACTTTGCATCATCTTGAAGTAGCAACAGGTGAGCGCAACTCAACACATCAAGAGATGTGGTTCCTCTTGTGGGCAATGCCAAAACACTTGGTGTTTCAGTGCTCCAAACCAGTAACACAAAGCTCACCAGTGCTGACTGTGAAGGACAGCCAGCATATGCTTCTGGTGGCTGTTGGAGGAGCTTAAGGCCCACAGAAACCTTTTTATATTCAAAACTTTGGGTCACAAGCACAGCTACTACCAAACTGCATCTCCACCAAACTGAGGTATTCACAGCTGGAAAAAAGAGTGTTCTGGAAACTGCCCATCTGCTCCTTCACAGACACAGATGAGCTGAGGACACTGCGCATTCATGTGTTTAAATTGCACTGTCCGCCCGGCCGAAGATGGCAGGCCCAAGCAGCTCCAGCCGGCGTTGCAGACACCGAGCATCTCCAACAGCAGACTCACAGTAGGTGCCTCAAGAAGCCTAACACTTGATATTTCTCCTTCACTCCAGCTGAAAGCCACATCCTCAGTCTTTCACTGACAGTCCAGCCGCCGTTTGTGGCTCTCAGGTGGCAGTTCCTTTGCGCCTTCCTCACCGCTCCCTTTAGAGTGGCAAGTAAATGAACAAACTCAAAATCTCAAGCCGGGTCACTTCAGGAATGGTTGTGCCTATCTGCACAAAGGCTACTGCTAAGGACAAGTATTTCCACCATCAGGATTTACTGCTGGGCTTTGTTTACATGTTGGGTTTTTTTACTGCAGTCATATGTAGACAATAAAAGCAAATAAACTTGTCACACACCAGCTGTGACCTCCACCTGCTTTGCCCTCCTTCTCCAGGGAAGATTCAATACCATCACTCCTTCCACCTGTGAGTAGGATCCCTGCTTCCTGTCCTTTTGCCAGGGCACCCCGAGGTAACATTTTGGGAGAATCCTGCCTAGCTTGTCGGGTTTTCTCACTTGGGGAGCAGCTAACCACATCAGATAAGACCACACTTAAAACCCCTCATAGTTCAAGGAGGGCAGCTGACTCATCAAGCTCAGAAACGTGCACTGCCCCCGTACATGTTACCTGAATACCTCACTGTCTGAGGCGCACGCGTAGCCTCCCAGTTCCAGGTACAAGAGGTGAGCACCAGCAGCCCGCTTTCACAGATGCGCCGTGGAGGCACCGAGCGGCCAACAGCCAGGAAGTTGGGGGGCAAAGCAAGGAAATGAGCCTGTCTGTTCCCAGTTCCAAGCCAGCATCCAACCTATGGGGCTGATTTGTTCTCCTACAGCTCAGTTCTCAGACAGCGTTAATTCAGGAGGATGTGTTTCCACATATGTGACTGGGGCTCTGACTGTAGCCACAAAAGGGGCTAGCAGCCCCAGGGAGCAACAGCACCGTCAGAAGTGTCATTTCCAAGGGAAACATTCTGTAAGGCACATAATCTGTCTTTTTAAGGTGCTCACACTCTGCAGTGTGCCTCTTCAATTACCTCCCGGCATCAAACGCTATCATGTTCTCCAGAAGGCCAGAGTCTCATTTCCAAACCAGAAAACAGCTTCAAAATAACATTGGTTTTGTAAATTCCAAGGAGCGCCTCAGAGGAAACATTTTAGCTGTAGCACAAAGACGGTTCCAATACCGTCGCTGCAAATCCTGACGGATACAGGCTACCAGAGTGGATCTCAGGGCAGACACCAGACAGCATAAACTGCCATCCGAGCTTACTTCCAGTGATATCATCAGTAGCCCACACTTGTTTTGTGGGGCACGGTGTCAGCACCTACAGAAGGCTGCAATGAACAGAGCAAGGATCCTCTCTCAGTCAGAGGATAACAGCTGTTATCAGCACAGCAATCGCTTTCCGATGAAGCTAGTATATAGCGATCGCTTATGGACAGAAGCTAGCACAGCCAGAGATGAAATATGACACAGAGGTAGCAGTGAGGTGGGACCGACCCACAGGCTTCTGCATTCCCCATTGCTTTCTTACATCAACAGCTGACGCATTTTTAGAAGTCCATGCCCCGTCACTACTTGTTGTTTTTTAATTCTTTCCTGTAACTCCCGTTTCACACAATTAATTAATTACCTGCTCGGGTCAGGCTGAACGAGCTGCTGCTGTACTTGCTTTTCTCATAGACGCAACTAGGTGCATGCTTTTGGCTGGAAGCTCTGCCCTTCGTTCTCAACTCCCCCTCACCTAGCTGCAGCTGGGGTTTGTGACTTTGATGGTTCATGCTCCTTTGTTTTTCAGATGGTGCAGCACACCAAGCAACCCGATGTCCACTCACACCCCCACCACATGGATGAAGCCACCTCTGGAGCAGGCCATGATAATTGGAACAGAAATGGAAGCTCTGCACAGCAGAGAGAATTTTAAGCTGTAAGCAATGTTCTCCAGTTCAAACTGCACCTGGAAGTTTAGGTGGGCAAAAGCTTGCGATTTATGGAAGGCAGCAGGTAAGCGTTCCTCTTCCTGAGAGAGCTGCTATGAACGTTTCCACGGCTTTGAGTGAGACCTTTGCTGTAAAACACCCAGATGACACCACCGCCCAGGACACCCTCCCTGCCTCCCCTCTTTAAGACTGCCAATTCAGCTCTGGCCCAAAGTGTTACTGATTACACCCAAAAAGCCACTTCTTGCTGCAAATGCACTGTTCCTGTCAATTCCCACACCAAATATAAGCCACCCTATGACTCCTGCTTTCTAAGGACATAACAAAATCATGTCCCAAGGGAAATGAAACTAAAGACAGTAAGAAGCCACCAATCCACGCTCCCTTGGGTGACCTTTGGGCAACCCTGTAGAAGTTATTCTTTATCAGACAAGACTGGGCAAAACAGTGCCACGCAGAAGAGTCACAGATAGGAAGCGCTAATGTACAGTGCTTCTCCCGAAGCTCAGAACAGGGCTAAAACTGTACCTTGCCCTCAAAGACCTGTTTGGCTGATACACAGAACCAGGCTGCTACTGTGGGTTGGATCAGATGATCCCCTTGGATCCCCTTCAACCTGAACTATCCCACTGTTCTACAAATTATTTGGAGATGAAAGGAACAACGGATTGAGGGGCTGGAAAGAAACCTGTGCACATGAAAGGATCTTGTCTCCTAGCGTGCCAAAATAAAACAGAAGGTAATGAAGTGACAGCTACTCTCCTCGAAGCTACTTCTCCTACTTCTTACTCCTGCCCTGTAGCGATCTTGCTACAGTTAGCAGCAATGGTTCAGATGCAAGAAGCCTGTCACTGGAGCAGTCTGCTCTCACCACTTCCACCTAGAGCATTTCGGTGGGTTAGGCCTGAAAAGAAACCAGCGCTACTACTCCTCCTTACCTTCCACTATGAGCCACACTTGCTGTGATTCTTCCTTCTTCCCCCCGTTCTCAACCTGGCACCAGTACTTCCCAGAATCTGTCCGCTCGACGGATTTCAAGCTGAAAAAAGTCAAAAGCCACATGGATATTTTATGTGGATAAAGCACGGTTTTTGCCCCAAAGGACCCTGAAGCGTTTGGAAAACCAGATGCATGGACAACACCCACTGAGACACAGCCAGCTCCGGGGAGGAGGAACAGCTAGCCAGCACAAAGCACGGCAAATCAGCAGACACCGGAGGCTCCTCTTTAAAGTGGGTGGAGGAAATCCTCAGCAGAGCAAACAGCCTTCCTCTGAAACGTCCTTGCAGAAAACCCACCATTTGTGCCCTTTGAGGATAGGAAAGGTGTTGGTCACCTCAGTCCTGACCTGCGACTCTTAGCTAGCCTTCAAGAGCGACATCTTGGCTTGCAATGTCTGAGCTAGCAGGAAACTCCAAATCACAAACCTCCACTGAGCCCAACTGTTTAGCCTCAGTTAGGTGACAGGGCTGGTGACAACCTCACACGGAAACAGATGCATCAGGAAAGGGCACCCCTCACCCCAACTGTACTCAGTGTTATTCTCATCCCAAGAACACCTCACACTGCAAAACTCCTTGGGCCTCTCGATTTGCGGTTTCAAGGGGTTAAGCCAGCCTACTCCAACACTGGGCCTCACCGTAGGGCTCTTCTGTGGCCTCCCTTTCTCAGGAACAGCTGCACTTCTGAGAAGATGCATCCAAGCAGGGAAAGGCAGCACACAGGGACTGAGCAGCAACCAAGTTGCAGGCCTCTGGCTTTTAGTGGAGAAGTTCTGCTCCTTGCTCCACTGCTGGAAGTCTGCGGTACCCTCACTGCTGTTAGCAACAGGGGGCTAGCATGTGGTTCAAGGAGCACAATTCGGTCCCAAAGCAACAAAAGTCTCAGCTACCAAAGGCACTGGCGTGACTCCCGAGTGCCTGTTGATGTACAAACGTTGACTGCGCCCTCCCCACAGGATGTACAGCCGTGCGCCCTGCTGCCATGCAGGGATCCTCAGCTGATCTGATGCCCGCTTGTCTAAAACTAGCAGCCCACCTCAGGAAGGGGGGAAAGAACATCTCAGGAAGAGAGACAGAAAAGGGCGAGTGTTTGCCAAGACGCACAAAAGGGACCCACTACAGCCTGGTTTCCAGAGCTGTACCTTCAAATGGCATCAGCTGTCCTGCCCATCCAGCCGCATGTTCTGAAACGCAGCACTCACAGCAGAGTCACACAGAGGGTAGTAGAAATGATCACTTTAGGAGAAGAAAGGAAAAAAAAAGAAGAAAAAGGTATGGACACACCTAGATTTAGCACCCTAACTTATCCCTGGTGCTGCAGAAAATTCTCAGCAGAGGAAAACGAGAGGTGAGAAAGGAGATCAGACTGAAACATTGGGAGAGGCAGAGAGTCAGCTAGTGGAATTGGTTGGGGAAGGAAGTAAACGGTAAGATTTCAAGACAAACTGTTTCTACAACATAATGTTATACAATTGTTTTATTGGGCTCAGAGATTTTTTTTTCCTATCAAAATGCCTTGAAGACAAGCTTTAGCACAGAGACTTTTACTTGCAGGAATTGGGGGCTCTCTACAATGTTAATCCAAGAAACCTAGAAGGAGATGAAGCCAGAGTTCAGAAAAGAGATATTCTCAGTCAGTCAACAGTTTTGAGCCCTCTTGGTGATGGTGTGTTTGCTTGGACAAACTCTCTTTATGCATAAAAAAAAAGCCAGAGCAGAACCTTGGGTCTCGTTTAACTCGGTACTTCCCGAACTAGCTGACATTCCTCTTCTGCTGAAATAAAGGCACAGAGAGCAGCTTCCGAAAAGAGAGATTTTGCACCTCCGAGAGGGGCAGGACTGATACCACACAGTGTAAAATGTATTAGGAAAGTCTCTGTAAAAGAATCCAGGGATGGTTCAGGTGGCAAACATAAGGACACAGAGAAGGGGATGTAGTACTTGGAGTCTCATTTCAATTAATAATCCTCACCCTTTAAGCAGACTGACAGCTCAAGAGACAGAGTAAGAGAAAGGAATGAGTATGAGAGAGAGAAAACCTATTTACGTAAGCCAGACCTTAAGTCTTCCTGCTGCACAGCAGAACAAGATGAACAAACAAGGCAAGAATATCCTTTCACCTTGAAGTCACATCTCAAGCATCACAAGCATTAGCAAAGCACCTGTCACCACACTAGTCAGGAAACCAATACGGTCCTAGTGCGTAACATCTCAGCCCTCAGCAGCTTTAACACCACTCTCCTTGCTGCACACTGAACGGCAGGGCCGAAGACTCTACCCCACCAAGGGTACTGCAGTTGCATAGAGACAGTTGACAGCAGAAAACTGTGCAATGGCTTTCGCGATATTCTTCCTTCCCTGCATCTGCTGTACCTGAGGAAGCTGATCCAGTGTTCTTCATCTACGGGAATGTACACCTGGTCTACGCTTTGCACCACTGCTCCATCCTTGATCCACAACATCTCGGGATCTTCCATTCCCTCCAGGCTGCAATTTAGTTTGACGGGTTGACCCTGGGACACCTTTAATTTGATTGGAGATCCTGTAAATTTCATACCTAAAAGAAAAATACTACTCCGCCCCACCCCCAGAAAGAAGGGGGGTTGGAGTACAGCAAATTACTCTAGGTTGGTGGTCTAGCATTACATACCCTACCAGCACACGCTGCAGAGGGGATCTGTTAGTCTCAGCACTGCTCTACTATGCCTGCTAAGCAATGGTTAAAGGCAAGCACCGAAAGCACAACTGCAAGAGGAAAGTGGGGGCTCAGCACATATACAGGGATGTTTCAACTCCAGTAACATCAGGGCGAGCTTCTCCAGAGCAGTGCCAGGCAGAAATGCTGGGAACTTCGCTGTGCCAGCCATCCCACAGTGCCATGTGCCTTTTGTTTGACACTGTACCAACACCTCCCTCTTTTCCCCAGGCTTGAATTTCAGCTAAGGTGCTCCCATGCTGAAATCACTGCACTTGCTCCATTGTACGCCTTTGTAAAGAGCTGGGGATAGGAGAAAGAATCAATTATGCTTCGTTATTCCGCGTACACCATTCCTCTGCATTCCGGAAAGCTTCCCTGCAATTTGCACAGCCCGTGAAAGCAAAGCCTATTCCGCAGCAAATCTCGCTGAGGAGAGGAACTGTTTACAGAGCTGGTATTTCTGTTGTGTGATGTGGGCGTGTGCTCAAAACCAGCCTCTCTGACCCTTCAGTCCAGCCAAAGGAGCACGTTGTTCCCAGGACTATACACACTTGAGACCCCCAAAAGCAGCAGGGACAGAGTCGGTGGAGCTTGCTCAGGTTTACACTGACACAGAAGTGATCAGAATTTGGCCCGGAGCACTGTTGCCATGTGTGGGTGGATGGGGAGTGTCTCCCTGGAGCAGAAGCGAATATATGGAATGTGTTACCATGAGAAAACACAGAAGCAATCTATGTAAGCGCATTTAAGAAAGAACAGAGTGTAAAGGAGGAACCAGAGGATCAAAGGAGACCGTGGGAAAGCAGGAAGGTAGAAAATACACGTAAAGCTAGTTTTGTTAGGGAGACTGGCCATTTCCTTTGTGGTGGCACAGGACTGACAGACCAGAACAGGTCTAGCCTAGCTCGGTATTATGCCCCAGCAGCGGCCTCTGCATCATTCAGAAAACAAAATGCCTCCATCAACTCTTGCCCGCCCATATACATCACAGTATAAGACAGCTTCAGCCAGGGCATCTGGCTGGTCAGCTTCCCACCGAATGCCTTGCTAGCCTCCAGAGCCATGCAGAAAAACACTGGTTGTGAAATCCAGAGCGTGGCTAAGTTAGCAGCCCTCTTGCTCCTGAGCTCTGCTACAGCCTTACCAGTGATCAAACACAAGAGATTTCTCATGTGCCACTTCCCCTCCTGCCAAAATGCCACCCTCTTGCAGCCACAGGGGCACCACCTCACAGGGCAGAGCGAGGGTAGAGGGATAGGCAGCGTGGTTCTACAGCTGGAAGAAGGGGGAAGCCAGCACTGTGGGACCAGCCGGTGGTCTGCCACTGGCAGCCAGTACCTGTCAGAGCACTGGTGGTCCTGGAGCAATCCCAGAAGACAGGCAGAAGGACCTTATTCCCTTCCCAAATGAGATCCCCCAGCCTGTTAACAGCTGGTTTCCCACACTCAAGCCTATTCACTTTCTATCAGCTGGTACTAATTTAACAAGTTCACAAAGAGCACTGAAAAAACAGCAAGATGCTAGTTTAGTTGCTAGAGTTCATTTGCTGGGTTAAGGATTTGAGGATGATCTAACCTTGCATTAACTCATCTGTAACACAAACGACATGTCCCGGTGCATGCCAGAAAGCACCCTCCCTCTCACCACTCACAGTAGTGGAATAAAACACCAGGGCTTTATAGCCACTCTCTTTTGCAGAAAACCAATGCAGCCAGGCTGCCGAACACGTGTACAAACTGACAGACACGTTCCTCACAGGTGCCTCCATGAAAAAGCAAACTACTCAGCTTCCCGCAGAGTTAGCAAAAAAAAATTCCACAAAGAAGTACCGTGAGAGACCCCTTACGGTTGCCAGTTCCCATACAAATTAATGATGTAGGAAATTTAATATATTACAAATGTTTGGCCTGAGTTTTAGTTCTCCATGTTACCCAAGCGTAACCCCTCCTCCAAGATCAACTGACGCGAATACAGATGAGGGATTTTTAATAAGTTTACAGGGGTTTTGACAGAAATCCAGGTTTAGCTGCAGCATCTCTTCCTGTAGATATGAGGAAGGAGCATGGAGGAGGCCAGTTAATATCCACCTATCCCTCCTTCTACTCTCCCACTCATGATTTCTCATCCGATACCTTTCCTGACAGCACAAGAAACAACCTCATCCAAATCAGTTCCTCCAAGCCTACCTGTAAGAGCTGCAGGAGTTGGAACGTCTAGTTGGGAAATAAAACCGTATGACATTTCTTATTGAGCTGTGGTCAGGACTGACAGCAAGTGAACGTGCCAGCTGTCAAAACACGTGACATACCTGCGTGTTTGCTTCTTAAACTCACCACCCCTGAATACTCTGATTCCTAGGAGCCAGGTGCACTGGGTTTTGTGAAGTTATTACGGGAGCGGAGAGAGAGGAAGACTCCTGGCACACCAAGGGAAAAGCTCTTGGCTCCCCAGACTCCTCGGGACCTGCTCTATGGATCTCGCTGCCCCTCAGCGTCCCGGCACACAACACGGTTCCTCCACAAGCAGCACGGAGCCCAGCCTCCCGGGGAAGCCGGCGCAGAGGGGCTCTCCCACGCTGCTTTCCCCTGCCGTCTCGGGGATGAAACTTGGGGAAATAAGTTCAGGAGAGGGGGGAAAAGCCAACAAAAGCCACTCAGGAATGCGTTAGCACCCGGCTTCCCTCGATGGCGATTCGTGGTAGGCAAATACCAGCGCAATGCCTTTCGCAAACAACAGCGAGGATTACTGGGGCTGCGATTTACTACTCGGCCCTTGCAGGCGGGCGGGGGAGGTTCGCAGCAGCCCGTGAAGCCCGGGCTCCCCGCCGGGCACCGTCGGCTCCGGAGCGCCACGTAGCTGGCCCAGCCGCTGGACGCAGAGAGGC
>VZTU01010829.1:39554-65264 GCA_013400835.1 Zapornia atra
GGCCGCCGCCCCCCCCGCCGGACGCTACGGGAGGGCTGTCAGCCCCTCTCACCTGCCACGGCGGCGAGGTCCTGGAGCGCCGCAGCCCACAGTCCCAGCAAGAGGAGCCGCGGGATCGCCATGCTCCGCTTCAGCTCCATCGCTCCCGCACCACCATCCTTCCCCCCTAGCTCCCGGCGTCGCGGGGGGCTCCCACCACCCGCGCAGGCGACGACAGCGGCTAAGGCAGCCCCGCGTCACCGCCCGCCACCGGACTCCCACGGGAGGTGCGGGGTCGGTCAAAACTTCTGGCCACGGCTCCGGCCGGGGCGAGAGGCAGGAGGCCCCGTGGGGGGGCTCGGTCGGGTCGGGTCCGGTGCCGCCGGGCGGTCTCCCCCTTCCGGCGCGCAGCCGCCGCTCGGCAGCTCCTCCGCGCGGGTCCGTTCGTCGGTCCGTCCCTCTCTCCTCAGCCACCGCCTTTTCCTTCAGGAAATGGCGCTCTCGGGCGGTCACCTCACGCTGTGCTCCCCCTCTGACATCACACTCATGAATATGCATGAGTCGGGCGCCCGCCGCCCCCGAAGCGGCGAATCACCGCACTCGCCTCTACCCCGTTCCACCGCCCCGGAACGGGACCGGATGCGCGGACTCCGCCGTTGCTCACCTTGCGTCTTGTACCTGGGGGTCGGACCGCTCCGGGCGGAGGGGGCTTCTGGAAGCGGCGCATCCCGGGAGCCGATCCCCCGGGGCGGCCTGATTTCCAGAGTGCCGGCGGCGGGTGACCCACATCGTCGGGAGCTGCCGGGCTACCGGGCAGGGCGGGAAACCAGGTCGCTTGTTCCCCTACCTACGTCTGGAAGCAGGACTCCAGCCTAGCCCCTCAGGACCACCCTTCCGCACTCCAGCCCCTCGGGGAAGAAGGGCTTGGGGTCACCGCTGCGGCTCAGGCCCCCTAAACCATGCAGCCAGGATGAGCAGCAAGCTCCTCTCATGCACCCGAGTACTCCTGGCTCCATGTTCCTTGGCCGCCCCACGCCGGATTCCTACTTTGGCCGTGCTCCCCCTCACCAGCCTGTCCCACAGCTCCTGCTCAGGGGAAGCTGGCCACCCCACCCCAGTGCTTGGTCTGTGGAGAAGGAGGACCGGCAACTGTGAGGTGCCTGTGCCCTTCAAGCAGGATGGGCTTGGCCTTGTCCTCTTTTCCACTAGTGCAAAAGTAGGGAGAGGTCTGGGAAAGGAGATCTTTGCTGCCACCCAGTTACTAGCACTATGTGGAAAAAGTCTTCGACAGACGATTTTTTAAAGAAATCTGGTGCTGCCTTTCTGTAGGAGTTACAGTGGGAATCTGGGTGGAAAGGCACCCTAAGGAGCAGTAGTGTTACAACACCATGAAGCCTTCAGCTCTGCCACTGCCATCAATGTGTAACACTTTACCCAGCAGCTCCTGCAATACTCTGGAAGCCTGGCTAAATGGAGGAGCGCAGTGAAATGGGGATGGAGAAACTGAGGCATGACAAGCTCTGGTAATTCCCTCCCAAGCTCTGATCTTCTCCCCCACTCCCTCACCCCTCCCAGCCATTTGCATTTCTGATAGGAATTCCTAGGGGACTGGAACAACGCCAAGAAGATTTCATGACTGGAATGGAAATATCACTCCCTCCCCAGTGCTTCCCGCAGCAATGAGGCAGCTGGGAGGAGACACTGACAAGTCATCTACCCAAGAGCCTGCAGGAAGCCTGGGTGCTCTTAGGGATAGGAAACTGCTATGCCTCTTGCTGGGATCATGACAACTATAGGGCTGAGAGCTTCTGTGCCATTGTTTGCTAAAAGCTTCACGCACACTCGCTGTCACTGCTTTCTCTCCGCCATGTATCCATATATACATACCCATCTATCCGAGCACGCTGTGTGTTTCCCCGCTTAAGGCAATAACGCCTTCCAGAAAGTATATACTATTGGAGATTTTAGTTTTATTTAAAAAAAATCATGGCCGTTAGAACAATGCTGTGTTTCTACGGTGGTTTCTTTTGAAGGATTTCTCCCAGCCTTACAGTTACGGAGGCTTACAGCACTGTACTGGCCCCGTGGGCTCAGGAAATACTCCAGCGTACAAGCAGGAGAGAGGAGGCATGGAGAAGCATTAGGACTTTGTTCAGTTCTGGGCTCCTCACCATAAGGACATTGAGGTCCTGAAGCATGTCCAGAGAAGGGCAACCAGGCTGGGGAAGGGGCTGGAGAGCAAACCTTATAAGGGAACAGCTGAGGAAACCAAACCTTATGAGGAGCAGCTGAGGGAACTGGGGTTGTTTAGCCTGGAGGAGGCTGAGGTGGGACCTTATCACTGCCTACAATTACCTGAAAGGAGGGTGTAGAGAAGTGGGTGTTGGTCTCTTCAGCCAGGTGATAGGGGGAATGGGCTCAAGTTGCCCCAGGGCAGGTTCAGATTAGACATGAGGAAAAAGTTCTTCACCAAAAGGGTTGTTGGGTGTTGGAACAGGCTGCCCAGGGAGGGGGTTGAGTCCCCGCCCCTGGGTGTGTTTAAGAGATGTGTGGGTAGATGAGGTGCTCAGGGATATGGTTTAGCACAGGACAGGAACGGTTTGGCTCGATGATCTCAAAAGTCTTTTCCAACCCAGTGATTCTGTGTGAGTTGGCCGACCCCATCCAGAGAGGCAGCGGCCAAGAGAGGCTTGACTCCACGCTGTGTGCCCAGAGCATGCCGCTACCTCGACAGGTGCATTGTGCTTCACCCAAATGTCATATGCAATGCTCCCAAAGGCCTTGGAAGGGGAAGGAGAAGGGGAAGTGGAAAGAAGCTTTCATTTGCAAAGAGAAGTACAGGATAGGAAGGTCCTGTAGCATGGCATAGGCCAGACTCGGGGCTAGTATAAGAGAGCAAAGCTCTGCTGGAAGCAGTAGACCAAAGGGAATTTTCCCCAGCAGCTCTGGCTTCAGCTCTTCTGAGAAGGGCTTTGTGTCAACAGTGATAGGCAAGAAGAGCCAGATGAAAATTGGACTGAAATCCTGCACGCGTTGCCAGTTGGAGTGTAAGCTGCCGTGGGAAAACTCGTAGGAGTGTGATATTACCATGCAGAAATCAAAGGAACCGGTGATTCTCAAAGACCTTTAGGAACTGAAGACAAATAAGCTGTCCCAGCCTCTTGGGCCACTGAATTTAGCAATGTGGTTTTGTTCTATGGGCCGTAACACCAGTGGCAGTGCTCGCTGCTCACATGTACAGGACACAGCTGAGTGTATTTGTAAATAAGCCAGTGCGTTCCTGGCTTGTGTCCTTTCCTTACTCCTTCTGTTGCGATAGTGTGTTGCCACATCTCGCTGGACTTGCTGGGCGGTGTAGGCACATTCTAGAAAATGCCTGAAGAGCTGCGCAATAATGGAGGTGAATTCCCAATGCTGAGAGATTTGTAAAGTTGAGGGAAAAGGAAAAAGGAAGAAAGGAAGAGAGGGAGGAGAGAGGGGAGAGAAAAGGCAGGAGGGAGAGAAGTATTTGCTGGAGTTCCTCACCTTCTGCTGTTCAGCCTCCCCTAAGTATTGAGATCCAACAGGACCAATTACGGGTTGTCCCAGTGAGAAAGCACCTCAGAACACCCATTTCCACATGAGAAGCCATAGCCCTAAAAGATCAGCAAAAGCTGCTGGCACATGCTACTAGTCCAGTGTCAAGGAAGTCAGGCTGCAAACGGATACACAATCTCCGGGGTTCGTACAAGGTGTTTTCCACAGAGCCGCTTGGTTTGCACTCAGATTTGAGAACCTGTCCACTCCCACTTTCTAACTTGAGCTTTGAAGAGCTGTGGTATCCCCTCCATTGCTAGGGGACAGATCCCTCATCCTGCATCAGGAAGCTATGGCAATGGCAGAAGCAATGACAAAGTGGCATTCAAGGGTGGAAGGAGTTACCTCTGTGTTACTGTGGCATAAGAGACCCAGGGACTTCTTGAGTGGGTGACCTGTCAAGATCAGCATATTCAGCCCCAGGCCAGAAGAGGAGCTGCTCCAGGTTTTCAGTCACCACCAGAGGCTGCAGAAAGTGCCAGGAGGTAGCTCCATGTGTGTGAGGGCTTCTGTAGCTCAGGGATAGCTTCTCAAATAAACGCTGCAAAGTTGGGCCAAAGCACAAAGAGCAAGGAAGCAGAAACCCTCTGGGCTCTCCAAACCCTGCAATGGACACAGCTTGAGAGCTGCTGGATATTCCAGAGGCCTTTGAGCACACTGAAAAGATTAACCTGGGCATAAACTGTCTCTATTCTCTGCCCAACCCATCGTAATAATGGGATAGCCAGAGCTTGTTCATGTCAGATAATGATACTGTTTAACATGGCCACTTCTGAGGACCCAAATATAACTCTCCATCTTGAAATATATATGGGACCAAACTGGCCATGCCAAGACCTTGGACATGGTATTTAAAATCACAGGTGGCTACAACAGCTACGCAAGACAACTGGAACTCATCCTGCCTGTGTCTGGGCTAAGCTGGCCATAACTGAGTTACAGTGGTCATTTGGGAATTATCTTAGCTGCAGCTGAACTCTCTTCTCTTTTAATTTACATTATTCTACCATCTCTTTCTTCCCCCTTCCTTGCCTTCCTCCCCACCACCTCCTTCAGTAAGAAACTGTTGAAATATTCCAGCCTCTCTGTTTTGTGAAGTTTCAGCCTCCTCCATCTCTTACATCTTCCATATGTGCTGGTTTTACCCTTCTGTGTGAATGAAGACAAGGACAAGGAACTGTGTTAAAGACTTGTGTTTACTTCATCTTCAGGATACAAGTAAATCAGGGATGAGTCTGAGCTTTGAGTTCAGGCCTGATCCTTTCCTAGTTCCCAAATTCTCCCAGGGTGGTAGGTGGCACAGTGTAGCTGGGGGACCAGGACTGGGTCACTGCGTGGTGGATCTAAGTTTGGATTTTTCCCTGACTTTCAATGTTACCTAGTTTGGCCCTAGCCCAACCACAATTACTACCCCAAGCCCAAACCTGGTTCCTCCATGTGTCTGGGGTGGTTATTCGTTTTTAGAGGTGACAAACTAACACATCATATGTGGTATCTATCTTTTGCAATAAATGCCAAGCTGTCAGAATGAAAATGTCACATAAATCATACATAAAGTATTTACATTAAAAAACATTGACTAAGACGAATTTAGATAACCTTTCTGAGGGTATCATCATTTGCAGCAGGTTAGTCAGGTATTGCTTAAGTTTCTATTTCTGGAGTTGAAATAAACACAGCACATCAAAACAGAGTCATCAAACAAACCCAAAATGTATTTAACATGGTGCAACAGTCAATGCCATAAGAAATCACCATAGAAGTATGCAGCATTATATATCATCTACACATCCTAATATGACTTTACAAATCTCCTATTACATGTAGATACACACAGAACAGACTTGGGAGGAAGCATTCATTGCCAGCCCTGCTGGGGGCTCAGTTTCTTACCTCCTTGCTGTAGGGAGTGACACCACTTTGTTTTCAAAAGTCACTGTATTGTGATCTTATTGCATTCTCCTGTGAGTCATGGTGGACAATTACCACTGCCTGACAACATGGTACAGAGCTTGTTCAACACACGGCCATCCTCTGTGGGATGGAGGTTGGGCAGGTGCGAGGTCCCTGCTAGGTTCTCATGAGCTTCTTGGGTCTGACCCTGTCTCTCAGGGCAGGGGGGGACTCCAGCTGGGCCAGGAGGGCAGCCCGCAACCCAGAGTGCAGCAGTCCACTCTGCCAGGATCAGACACCTTCTGGGTTTGGCATTACTGGCACTAATCCCATAGTTTCTGGAAGGTGCTGCACCTGCTCGTTGGGAAGCCTTCCGGGAAGACCCTGGAGAGCAAGGCAGCAGGAGCAGCTGGTGGGGCAGGCTCCTGGCTGTGCTCCCTGCCCAGGGCTGGGGCGACACCCCATTCTGCCTTGGAAGGTGGAAAGGCGGCAGTGGGCTACAGGCCAAAAGTCTTTCCCCAGGGCACGCAGAAAGCTGAGGGTAAGGTAGAGCAGTCCTGCAACTGCTCTAATAGATGCTGTGGGTGGAAGAGCTTCCTAACTACTCCAGACTATTGGTGAGAGGATTAACATACATTTACCTTTCCCCCTCCAGCCCCTCTCCCGTTGTCCAGCCTATGCTGCTCTGAGCAAGTGGTAGGAATGAAATAACCACGAGCCAGACACATGGTCCTAAAAATAGTGGCACTAACAGGGCACTGATCTACATTATGGTTCTCCACGATTGCTAATGGGGTGGAGCTGGACAAGGTTAACTACAGCTGCAAACACAGCTGTGTCTCTGCTGCAGCCCAGGCAGGGCAAAGTGAGCAAAGTGCATTTGGCTTTATTGGTGTATGTCACTGTGCTGGGAAGACAAGTCCTCAGCACTTTTCAGGGGCATAGCCTGTGGCTGGGTCAGCAGTCAGTGACATTTGTCAGGAATACCTTAATTTTCCCCAATGGAAGGCAAGCTGTGCCCTGAAAGACATCCTCACCAGCAAAACCCCAGAAAAATTGGAAAGCCGAAGTGAGAAAACTGAAAGAAAAAAAAGGAAGATGAGGGTAAAGTGAGAGGAGAACATGAAGAAATGAGAGAATAAATGACAGAAGAGGAAAAAAGACCGGTGAAAATAAAGCAAATTAAAAAAAAAAAGCACCTTGTTCAGGGTTTGCAGGAGGTGACTCAGCACCTGCAGATCTGAATTCTCCTTCTGACTTAACTCTGGCTGGCCGTGTGCCTTTTGCCGTGCTCCGGTCCGAGCTTCTTACCTTGCAGGGCATCCGAAAGGGCAAACACACTGCAAAGCATCGGCTCTCCAGTGGCAACAGCAATCAACTGCTGTGACTGAAACGTAAAAGAAGTCTGTGGGTGGGATGGGAGGAGAGGTGGGGAACAGAGGAGCAGAGAAAGGATGAGGAGTGAAAGTGTGAAAAGAAGAGGGGAACAAATAATCACAGAGACCAGTGAGGGAGAGAGGGAAGCTCTTGGAAAAGAGGTTAACTGTCGTTCAGAATTACTACATCCTCTTCCAACGGCAGGAAAAAGAGCTGAAGCTTATCCTGCTGACCCACTGTGGTGACCAATGCTTGCAGGGTACCTGCTGGCAGGACCTCTGCAGAGGAGCTGAGAAGCCATGAAGGCCTGTCACAGAGAGGTTTCTAGGCAGGAGGAGCGCCGCACACAGAAATGTTGCCCGTCGTGCCCCTCTGGCCTATGCACAATCAGGACGGGGAAGAAGCGGGCGTCGTGGTATGTTGGGGGGTTTTCATTGACAGCCAGCTGGCTGGAATAGGAGCAGCACTGCTCGTCCTGGCAGCCCCGGTCTCCAATGCTGCTGCTGTGGCTCCTCCAGAGGCCTGTCCTGTGGGAGCCATGGACGCGGCAGAGGGAGAAGCGGCTGGTGTTGAGGGAGAGGTGGGAGTTGCCGCTGCAGCTGTGGAAAGCGTGGCGTGAGAAGATGGAGGAGGTGCTGGAAGCATGGTTGCAGCGTTCGCAGCCGTGGGCTGTTTCGCCGTACCGGCATACCGTGTAGCTGTTGTAGGCCGGGGAGTCGGCCAGGTCCATGAGCATGGCCTCCGAGTAGCTGGGTATCAGCTGCCGGTTGGTGCAGATGTGCCACTCCAGTTCAGTGCTGTCCTGCGTGGCATCTCGGGGCATGCGGTACCGGTACAAGGGCTCCTCTGCCACCGTGGGCGCCGTGTACTCCAGACCCAGCAGCTTCTCCACATGGTAGTGAACATAAGCAGTTCGATACTCTATGAGTACCCTGAGTGGCCACGAGATCATCAGGATAGCTGCCACCCAGAAGGCATAGTGGGACACATACCATGGGAGGTGATCCGGGTCCCCATAAGCCATCATAAGCTCTTTAAAGTCCACATTTTTGAGCTGCATGCCTTCCCTTACCTCCATGTAGTCATCCAGCCCCTCGATCTCCGTGAAGAAGTGAGCCCTCTGAGTCAGGTAAGAGTTCTCAGACTCAATATTGGCAAAGCTGAAGCACTTAGTGAACCTCAGCTTGGTGGCTGTGTAGCTCTCCAGGCCCAGGAGCTCCTTGGAGATGTCCTTGTATCCACAGTGAGAGTAGTCAAACTCAGCTTCAGCCACGTGGGTGTTAACCCTCTCATGGTAGACTTGTGTGGTGGTGTAGGCGTCGCCATTGCGGTACCGGGTCACCTGCCGCGTTCGCCGCACAAAGTGGTAGCTGATGGCCTTCCACCAGATGCATGGAGTGGCTTGCTGCATGCGGTTGATGCATTCATAGACGCTGTCCACATCCGCTTTGTATTGCAGCTCTCTCTTGACATGGCAGTGCCAGCACTCTACCAGGTACACCACGTACAGCATAGAGAGAAAGGCCAACGGAATATAGACATAGCCGTCTGAGCATGGGCTATCATGGTAGATCATGGACTTGCCCTTGAAGGAGCTATCAAAGCTGAGCTTGGTGACTCGGGCCAGCTGACACCAGGCCACTGCACCCAGGCAGCCATACATGAGGATAGAGAGGAGGAGGCATTTCCAGTGGGATTCTCGGCACATGCAGGCGCTCAGGGATTGCTTCATGGGACGTTGCTTCAATCACACCGACACAGAGGGGGAGAGAGACAAAGAGAGAGCAAGGAGCCTGTCAGTCATGCTGCTCTGCACAATGCACACGGTGACTGTTCCCTTCAAACTGTGCCTGGCTTTGCTCTGGACTGCCCGAGGACTGGGACGCCACCCTACTTAACATAAATGTGAACATATACAGAAGAACTCTGACAGGGACAGAGGTCTCAGGACAAAACTCTTCCCTTGCTTCTTCCCGGCTCTGGGGAGGAAATTTGTTCACACGGCAGTGACTCGCTGTGCCTGAACCGCAGTTGGACGGGTCCCTCTGCATGTGGCAAGATGGGTCCCCAACTCCTTCTCCCTGTCTGGAGCCAGCACAGTTTACACCCCCCACCATCTTCTGAGGATTGGAGGGCTTTGCAGCTTGTGAACAGCCAAAAGCATGGGGCAGTGGACTTGCCCCTTTGCTTTGTTAGTCCTCAGCACCTGGATTCCCACACGATGCTGCTGGGGAGACTCAGGAGCAGCATCCATGGGCCCATGGGTTGTGCCAGCACAGGGGGACCAGCACTTTGTGGAGCTGGAGCTGCTGCCTGACTCAGAGCTGACTCACATCCAACCCTGAAACCTACCAAATGATTGACACCATTTTTCTTGGAGGTGAGCCATCAGGAAAATTACTAGATTCAAGCACATTTAGTTGAAAAAAATTGTCAGGATTACAGCACGGTGCAGCATAGCTTCAGGCTGGTTAGAAGACTAGCTCTGACCTAAAATACCTGAAAGCTTAAGCACTGGAGCTAAGGGTGGATGCACGAATATTTAAAATGTAGCACATCCCTCTCTTTCAAGTCCCAAAAGTCAGGCTGGGAGTAGAGCCGGAGTTCGCACTCTCGTACTCCCACCACGTCCCTTGAGACAGTGTGATTGCAGTCCTTACCCTGTCCGTGGTGCAGTGAATCAGCAGCATTGTCATGCTATGTTGGGCTATAATAAAAAATGCCAAACTGAGCCAAGCAGCTAGCGGAAATGGCATTGTCTCCCTGCAACGAGCAGCACCAGCACGAGTTATGTTAATGGCTGGCAGCTGCCTGTCTGCAGAAAGTGCATGAAGCAGGACCTCCTGCTGCCCTGATAGGTAGCGTGGAGGGCTGTCTTTGTCCCTCTTGTTACCGCCATCCTTTGCCTCCCCCCTAACTCTGAGGAAGCGACAGGAAGAAAGCAGATACACTGATTTTCATGCATCATCATGCCCTCTGCCGAGCCCAATTTTATGCAAAAATAGAAGCACACTGTTAATCCTTCTCCCAAGGGGCCACCTCCAATGCATCAAACTGCTCCATAGATGCCAATGGATGCTAGGTTTGGGAAATGTCTTTTTTTCCCCAGGGATGACGTTCTCCCTTAGTAAAGCTTATCTCAGACCCACAGCAGTTAGGATTTAATATGTAATCTTGGACCAGCAAGGAATTTAAGGCGCAGCATCTTATGACTCAGGAAATAATAGCATGGTGCCACTAGAAAGAAGAGTTTACTGTCTTCTCACCAAGATGGAAGCATTGGCATCTAAACTTGCAGTGCCATAAGGTCAGATTTAATGCTGCTTTTTTTTTTTTTTTTTTTTCTGGAACAGTAAACCACTTCTAAGTAACTATAGAGGAGTTTATGGCTTGCTGTGAGCACTGCCAAACTAGACTGCATGGGGTTCGGGTTTGATTTCGTAGCTTCTCATCTGACATTGTGTAAGTGCAGAGCAATTTCATTGACTTTTAGGGAGCTACACCAGTATTTTTATCTGCAGGGACTGAGGGTAGAATCTGGCCCCTGATTCTTCCTGCTGCAGAAATATAGACTGTAATGAATTGCAAACCTCTACCCTTTTCTTCCCCCGAAGGTTTTCTGAAGGAAACTCTAAAAATGATCATCTGTCTACTCCAGTCACGGGACTGTGTAGAAGAAAAAGGCTGGGTGATATTCCAACATGGGAATTTAAGTTCACACTCAGGTTTCCACCAAGTGCCCCTCATATAAAATCACATATGGTTAATACTGTGAAGACTGCCAGTGGACCCAGCAAAAGATGTCCAGCAGTCAGTTTTAATGTGAGTGCTTCAGGACTCCACGCAGCTATAGGAACCTCCATGTTTTCTATGACTTTTTTGAAGCACTGTCAGCCTTGCCCTGGGCACAGCCATGAGAAGGCTGTCCCACATCAGTTAAGGCACTGTTTGTGAAAGGTGCTGCAATCCCCATCTTCCTTTTATCTCCCTTCCCTTGACTAACAACTTCTCCACTCTCTGAGGCTCTGTGGTCCAATTTACAACCCGCAGGTTGGCTTCTGCCCAAGGGGTGATTCAACCAGCCCTGCTGGTTAGGGCTATCAGTGGCCACATCGGAGTGGGCAAATGCCTCCTAATGTGCTTAGCTCCATGAAATGCTATCTTCCCTTTTGGAAAGGAGATGGCTGTGGTCTCACCAGCACCAGAGCAGCACTGGGCTGAGCTGGCAGCAGCTCAGAGGTCCAACATGACATTTCTGTATGTGACCTCTTGAGACACTTCAAAAATGATCGTCACTGCACTGAAAGGGCTGGATTGCCCTGAACCAAGCTGCCTCCACTATTCTCACTGCAGCTTGTAAAAAAGGCAGCATCTCTCCTTGCATTAGTGAAGATGTGCAGCCATAGAGCCCACTGCCACATCTCTCTGATTCACACACCTACCAGTCCAGTTCAACAGGGCCTTCATGTTCAAAAGCCTTTGGGAAAAACTCCTGGCTCTTCTGACCCACTGTCTCATACCTTCTTTTGTTCCTAAGCAGGTCCCACTCTCTGCAGGTCCTTGGTTATAAAAGGATCTCTCTTCCAAGGTCTACACCCTTGGTGGTCCCTCCTGCTTCGAGTTCTGATTACGTTCGTCTGGTCTATATCCCCTTATTTCTCCTTCCCTTTGCTGAAATAATTATCTAACACAATTATACAGTTACAATCACTATTAGACTGTTTGTAAGAAAGACACAAAATAGAACATAATTACAATAAAAGTATCAGACATTCAAAAATCTAATAAGGAAATATATCTTTCCATCTCTTTCTGCATAACAAATTCATTACTATATTAAACCAGTGGTTCCCTTGCAAGCATGATGTTTGTGGTAGTACGTGGAATTTTCTCCTTTCCGTGCAGAGTGTTTCAGATTGAAACAGGGTAAGCTTGTCTTTCTGGCTAAGTACAATAAATGCTTAAGGAAACTAATAATTTCCATGATAACTTGGGCCAGCCAGCAAACGGGAGTTGCGTCCTTTGAGGAATGCTGCGGGATCTGTGCTGTTTTGATAAGGAACAAAAGCCTCACTGCTGGAAAATGTTACTAGAGAAACGTAATTGAAGAAAGCAAAGACAAGAGAGCCTGACAGAAAGCCAGAGCCAAACTGAGACTGTCCCAGAACAGATGGAGGCTCAGTCAAGGATGGAATGAGACATAGGTTACCCAGAGAAACTGTGGCTGCCACCTCCCTGGCAGTGTTCAAGGTCAGGTTGGATGGGGCTTTGGGCAATGTGGGCTGGTGGAGGGTGTCCCTGCCCATGGCAGGGGGTTGGAACTAGATGATCTTTGAGGTCCCTTCCAACCCAAAGTGTTCTGTAATCCTACCACGACGTCTGTAAAGAGGGATGCCTTTGCCAAATCAAATGTTTCACCCAAAAGGTCCCACCTAGGTCTGAAGATAGTACAAATTGTAATAATCTCCTGGTTGGTATGGAAGGCTGTGAAGAAGCACAGCCAAGCTGTCAGTATTATCGTTTATGAATTTCAAGTTGTGTTAAAAACATAGGCTGTAAATAATGTCGTGCTACACTCTGGCATGCTGCTGAACAGCTTTCAGAGGCCGCCCTTCTCATCGCACCTGCCTGCATTGGAAACTCCTGCTAACACTTACTCAAACTATCCATAATCACAAGCCAAAACTCACTTTACTCTTCCACACTTCAAAACAACAACAACAACAGAAAATATTTCCCAAATTCTTTAGCAGGTCTCATGATAAATGAGGAAAATACCACGGGCAAGAGGTGGCAACGCATGGGGAAGGCTGGTGGTGCCTGTGCTGGGGGGTCTTATGGAGAGGGATGAGCACCGGGGACAGCCCTGCACTGAGCTGGCCCTGGCCCCAGATGGTTGGCCCCACAGTGCTGCTCCACATTTGTGTTGGGGTTTTTCTGGCTCACCATTTCCAGAAAGTTCAGGTAGAGCCAAGGATCTGCATACCATGCAAAACAAAGAGGCAGCTCCACATCCTCCCATGGTCTGTTTTCTGTCTGGTAGTGTGGAGTCTTCCAAGACACTAAATGACAGATACTATTTAATTTGTTTCCACAGTTGATGGAAAATAGTTTGGAAAGCCCTAACTGGTGATGGAAAACAGGAATTTCAACTGACACCTGAGGCAGACAGGAGTTTCCAGGCTAGCAACATTTTGATTATTTCTCCTTCAAGAAAGTTCTGTGCAAAACTTAGTTTGCAAATGATAAAGCATCCAGGCAGTAGCTGAAAGGGCCACTGCCTTCAAAGACACCCTCCGATGGCAGATGCCCAAGATCAAAAGCAGGTATGCAATGACTGGCGTGAAGTCTCCTTCGCACAGGCACACCCACCCAGCACTTGGCCTGGCTCAACAGGAGCCAGGTCAGGTTCTGGCTGCCACAACTGTAATTAAGGTTATTAAAACATGCTCTGTGTTGTAGGAGCGTGCAGATTTGGGCTGTAAATCTCACCCAGTGTAAAGGGGTGGAGATAGAGCGGAGGAGGCATGCACGGCCTGGCATGTCACCTGCTCAGCAGCTGGAGCTGAGCGTGCTCTGGTGGCAAGAGCAAGGGGCTGGTAGCCAGAGTGTCATCTCTCTTCCCCATCCCTTGACTCCTTGCAAGTGACATTAAGCGTTAAGACACAGGCAGGTAAGTTGTATCTGGCAACCATCCCAAGTGAGCCTGCATGCAACTGCTCTGGGAGTGGGCAAGAATGCAAAGAAACTACCTTCACTCAAGCCCAAATTTCTCCTTAAAAAGCCATATTTGAAATGTAAGAATGATGCTAGAGAACCAGAACAACATATTTCTGGGTGAGGACATTGTGCTTGTGTGTTTCCAGGTCCCTTCCTCTTTACAAGTACATAAGAACCAATGAAGTTCCTGGAGCAAAGGTTGATGGGGTCTGGGTGTCCCTGTTCTTCCAAGCAATTCCCCTCCATAGACTCCCAATCCCCCACCACACCCCTGTTAGCAGGAGGAGGAAGGGTGATGCTCAGAGAAGCCCACCCAGGTTTTTGGGTGCCTAACTTAAACCTCTGGTGCCTCTGTATGGCTCAGTGATTTCACTCACCTCCAGATACATCTGATAGCAGGACTCTGCCCACTAGCCATGTGGATGTCCCTTGGTGACAGCAGAGATCCTTATGATACAATAAACAGCCAGAGGGTCTTTTAGGACTTACAGGTAGTCACAGGAATTTCTCCTATCAACTTTTCAAGGCTATTCTGGGTCAGGAAGGTTCAGCTTCTATTACCACCCAAACTACATTTACACCTTAAGACTACGAGACACTACACCTTCTCCCTGTAGCTCCTGTATCTCTCAGGCAATGCAATTTCATTCCACCCTCCTATGTACAGTAACTCTTGGTTGGTAGAAGCTCATCTTCCATAAAGGCACTCTGCTTTAACTGATAGACTAAAGGAAATGAAGAACCTGAAATCCCCTTTGTAATTTGGTCTGGTGATGAAATTTTACTGCCATTGTAATTTCATCTCACTTCAGCCCACATTCATGGCAGTGGGGATGCCTATTCTCTGGGTGATGAAAAACTCCTTTCATATAACTGCCTCCTCTCTCTGAAGATACTTCTTCATTATAATTATGACACCTCTCAGCCTTCTTTTTGACAATTTAAATGGGTCAAGGTCTTGAAGTCCTTCACTGTGCGGCCTTTTTTCTAGCGCTTTTCAGTGCTCTGCTCACTCTCCAGGACCTTGAGACCCTTCTTAAATATGTATCAAGCAAGTGGAAGCAGGACTTCAACACTTATTTCACTGGCATCATACAACAACATAGAATTGCCACCCATTCCCACTCATTCCCTCTTTCTTCTGTCTTCAAGACTCACATTAATAGATTTTTGCCCAGCAACACCCCAGGATCTCATGTTCAACCACTCACCCACTTTGCTTCCAGGTACTTTTTGAGTCAGTTCCTGAGGACAGCTGAAGGGTTGGCTGTGTTCTCCACCCTGAAATGTGTACTATCAGATTTGGCCTTGGATTGAACAATGAAATTACCAAAAGCAGATCCCTCTGTAGGACCGTGTGCGTCTCGTCACTACAGACCAGCCTGCTAATGTTTGTGCTAACTGTAAACGTTACCAGCAGTGATTTTATGTTTAATTCCAGTGGATAGTGTCAAATCTGGTAATTATTCCTGCAGAACTCTGCCAGCCTAATGGCTAAATACCCCATTAACTTCTGCAAGACAACTGTCTTCACAAAGCTAAGTGTCAATCATAGAAACAAAGCTGTGGGCATTATGTGGACACCAAGGTGCTCCTCACACTTCCAGTGCTCACTGCCAGAACTAATCCTACATGTAGCTCTAGATATAATACTAAGAAAAACACACACATACCCTCAGGCTTCAGTGGAGCACATTATCACCTGGCTTTCTGTGGTCATAAACTCATTGGTAGCTGTATTTTACTCCAAAAGTAGCTGTGTGGCAGTGGGGGCTTGAAGCATCTTTTCTTTTTTCTAGCTGCCTCAGCACTGCTTATGGCATGCAAATGGTAACGGTGAGAAATAGCCCGCAGAGTCTGAAGGATGGTGACCAATGTATTTTAGAGTTACAGTCTTTAATATATGGATATGTAATTTTGCTTTATGTTTACTGTTTCTCCATAGCTGCCTATTCACAAAATGGCTTTCTTCCTCTTCTGTCATGCTTGTCTCCTTGAAAACTTCAGCATGAGCTGTATAAGCAGAAAATATGCTGCCACAGCATGAATTTATTCTAATGTTTGTTTTGGGGACAGTTCTGGGCCCAAGTTTGACTGTCTGTGTCTGGTTTGCCGCCAGGTATCTGAGTTCCCCAGTTTTAAAAGCAAATTTTGGGGAAATCACGCCAAAAACATTTGCTGTCCTTTTAAACACCACGTGGAAATGTGGTTGCCCTTCGTGGCTGACCTCAAGAGCTGCAACTTTATTGAACCAAAATACTATGGTGTCTAAAATGCATGAGTGAGAGAAGTCAGGGGTAGCAAAGAGGTGGTCCAAATGGAAATAGGAAAGTGAGGAGGAAACACATGGAGTGGGAAGAGGTAGAGGAGAGAAAAGGATAGGCTAGACATGCTCTGAATGCCACTGAGGCAGGGCAAGGGCGCTGGTGGGGGAGGATGGAGACCAGCCGGTCTGGACAGGAGCAAGAGGGAATCAGCCCCAGAGAAAGGACCTGGGCAAAGGTCAAATGAGGGAACACTGAACCTGACAGCACCCAAGGATTAGGTGAGCCAGCAGTCCTCCTGGCCCACCTATGACCTGGAAAGCAGTACTCCTGAACGGCAGTTTCCTCACCACTGGGAACTTCTCCAAAAACCAGATTTATGCCCCTATCTTCTCCCCACAGCATGGGGGTGGGATAAGGTTGTGCTAAATTGGTGCAGAGACTCCACCAGAGATGACAGCATGTTGCCGGGCTGATGCTGCAGCTGTGTCTCAGCAAGATGTGTGGCATCACAGCGTGCTCCTGCTCTCTGCCAAGACCTGGCTTCAGGGCTACAGGGTGACTTTATCACTGTCTTCAACAGCAAAATGACCCCACAGCTCAGGATTATTCATGTGAGCCATAAGAGTCAATCTTGACTTTTCTCTTCTTCTTTCTTTTTCCTCTCTTTTATTTACCAAGAATAATCTCTATTTATAAAGTAAAAACCTCTTTATTTATCAGGAATGATGTTGGGGGGAGGGGGGAAGAGGAAAGACTGACATAGCACTAGAAGAAAAGAAATAAATGTAAAAAAGCAAGAAGAAAAAAAAAAGATATAAATTAGTGCCAGTCATAATTTCACTGGTCTCTGTAGATTTATGCAAGTGATTAATATATTCCAATGAGACACATGAAGGGAAAGAATAATCAATAACCGTAAGTCATGTGCCTTGGCAGGTGGTGACCCTCCTGGATGAAAGCAGGGTTTTGTCTCTACCTACAAGACCTGTTCCATCTTGATCAAGAGAGGGCAGTGGAAAATGTTCCAACTTCCCTATGGAGTTGGAAGGATAAAACACAGAGGACTACCGAGTCCTTGCTAGGCAAGCCCAAGGCTGTGCTGTTAACCTAAACTGAGGTGAGCTTTGGCACCTGAACTAACCTCTGGTGCTGAGAAAGGCTTCAGCGTTTGTGAAGTGGACAGGGATGATGCAAGAATAGCAAGGAAATCTTTACTCCCCCTTCCCCAAGCAGCCACAACAGACATGGGTGCAGATACCTTCCAGGTCCTGAGGTGATCCTGGTGAAAGACCGGCCCAAGAAGTCTGGGACGACCAGGGAGGATACAACAGCAGAAGAGCCAGAGTACAACCTCCTACTGCCTTCCAGGGCCAAATGAACTCCTAGGTCAGCTACTCATCAGTAATATGGTGAGGAATGAGCCTGCAGGGCTGTGTTAAACAGACGTTGGTGTACGACAGGCAGAAGTGCTCTTTCACCACGTGACTCAATCTAGGCACCACATGGGGCATGGATAATAAGGCCTGGTGAGGGAAAAGGGAGCTATTATAATGGTCACCTCATAAATCCTCTCCTGGGGAGCCTGAAACAAAATCCCTCCTGCCATCCATCTTGAATGGCAAGAAGCCCATTACCCCTAGCTCATGCTGAGCCAGTAGCAAGCGCTCTCAGCATGGCTGGCAGCACAGAAGGAAAGGGAAATATAAGGGATAGGAGGCAACAGATAAAGCCACTTTGCATCAAAGAGAATTTCCCTCCAGTCCTTGACCACGCTGGTTGCTGCACATATGTTTTGGATGCACCATTTGCTCTTCTGCTGTGAAACTCCTGTGAGAATGAAAACTTGCTCCAGGCAGGGGCTGTGACATCAATGCCAAACAGATATGATGTTACTTGGTTTAAAAAGAGTAACCTGCATGCACTTCATGTGTTTGTAGCATCGTTAATCCAGGCATTCGCTGTGGCAGTTGCCCTCCTGTGGTGAGCAGGGATTGCTTGGTTTCTAGTTAAACATTGAAGTTCCTGCAGAGATTTAATCTCCTCCATCCATCTGTGGAGCTACCAGAGGGAATGTCTTGGGGTGGGAAGGTGCACAAAATGGTAGCATTAAATCCTTTCCCCAGCAGAGCCTGTCACAGGACAAGTCTAAACCATGAAAAGGCACAAATCTTGCTGATTCACTCAAATTTCAGATGCTAGGATCCCCCCTCCCTGAAGTACCATACAAAGACATCCTGTTATTTCACACCCTTCATCCTCATGACTTTAAGCCGCCATCTGAAGAAGCAAGCAAAGGTCACGACAGAAGGAGCCTCTAGTCCTCTCAAATGTCAGATTTGGCAGTAGCTCTTGCAGGATACTTTTGAGTTCTTCAAGCAGAAATAAAGAAAGTCCCAAATAAGAAACACATTTACACTCCAGCCAATATATATATGCCACACATTGCAGCAGGGCAGGAAAGCCACTCACTAAAATACAAGGGTATGTATGCAAGTGGCGTGAAGAATTTGGTCCTAGCCACATCTGCTGGTGCTGCTCTCACATGCTGCTCCAAGGAAGCCATGCAGTTGCATCTTCAGTGCCAAGGAATCCTAGCAACAAAGTGGTCACCATTTGCAAAACAGAAATCAGGGCTATTTTACTGGCAGCTTCCTACAAGCTCACAAAAAATGCTACACTAACAAAATTATCCCTTTTCCACTCAAATCGCTGATGTTGCTGCCACTGGCTTTCAACTCATCAGCACCAGAAAGAGCATATTCTGGGGACAGAGGATTTTTCCCACTAATGTCAATGCTAGGAATGAGTTCATCAGGAAGGAAAAGCTGGGATTTGAGCTGCCTCAGAGCAAGTGAGTAGCTCCGAGAACAGTTCTTTTTCCTACACTTGTAAGCGTACTCATCAGACTTTACTCATATTCCTCACTCCCTTGCCTTGAAAATTAGTGGTTCCTAGTAGACACAGAGTAAATTTACAGGTATAACAACGTGGTTTATCAGTCAGCTGGTAAAAGCATCACGTATCCTCAGAAAAGCTCCAGGGATGCAGTTCCTAGCCTCTGCCAGATTAGTGAGAGCAAGTGATTGGCATGAGCCATAGCTGTGCCACTGTATTTGCAGGTTGCCTCTTGCCTAGCCAGCTGCTTGTGCCCCACTGCAGCCAGCGTTGCTGCACCGAGGCTTCTGGGCAGGTGCCCTTGCTCCTGCCTGACCTTGCAATGCAAGGAGCTCCTGGAAGGGCCAACAGCAGCATGTGGTCCGTCTGTCCATCCTAGGGCTGCAGAGCAGAGTCATCCCCACATCAGTCAGAGCAGGCTCCATGCTGTGAAAGCCAGACCCAGCTCCCTGAAACCTTGGGAGAGCTGCAGGTGACACAGAGGTACCACAGCCTGAGGGGATCATGGAGGTGCAACTTTGCTGACATGAAGGGAAAACTGACACCAGCCAAGGGAACACAGGAGGGCTGGGAGGGATGGGGACAGAGAGGAGGGGAGAAGGGCAGAGTAGCTAGCTGCAGGTGCAAGTACCAGTTGGGTTCAGCGGGAATCCTGTAATACCTATTTTGCACCCACCTTTGCTCACAAGATGCAGCTCTCCAGGGGTGGGAGAGGAGTAAGCAGAGAGAGGAGGCTAGTGGGGCTCAAGCAGGTGTATTTTCTCCTGTGTGGTGCAAATAAGCAGCCTGCAGTAGTGGAGGTTAGAGCCATAGCTCAGTGATCTACTAAAGCCTGTCCCTTCCCAGTCCTGAGTCCTTTGCGTCGCAGGCACTTCCCCAGTGTTAGTTCCTCACCAGCAACTGGCAGTTGTTGATTGCCTCTGTTTAGAGACTTTGCAAATTAGAAAAATAGCTAATTATTACTCATAGCATTTATTCTTTGCTACTCTGAAGGAAGACCTTGAGATCTAAATGGGCGACAGAAACATCTTTCGAGTCCTCAAAAGAAACATGGTCTGGGACTGATCTGAACTCCAGTGAAGTCAGTGGAAGTCTTTCAAAGAGAACTGTGAATCAGAACCATGAAGTTTTATTTTTATTCTTGCTTTTTTTTTTTTTTTCTCACAAACCCACCCTTTTACCTAGTAAAATCAGAACAAGGTGGGTCTGTGATTTGATCTCTCAATCCCCAACCTTCCCATTTCTCCCATGTGATGTCCCAGTCGGAGCCCACCTGCCATGCTTCAGCAGAGGACCTGCAAGCTCCATGGTGCTGGGCTGCTGTGGCGCTGCCTGCGGCTCTGCCAGGTACTGTGCGCTGCCAAGCTGAGCATCCCTCGCAATAACATCCAGCCACTGCTTGCGCTTCAGATGCTCAGTCAGTTTTGGGGAGTGTGTTTCCCCATCTCTGCACCTTTTGGAACACAGCTGGGACCTCAGTGCTATAACAGTGCTCCTGTTAAGAGGAGGTAGTATCCCACCAGCTAATACTTCCCTGTGAGAAAAGAAGCTTCATCATAAATATCACTTCTTTCTCCCTCTTGCGTCTTTCTTCTCCCTCTGTGACACATTCTGCAGCACAGTAGGTGAAAACTTCACTGGAAATTAATTTAAACACTTAATGGTTAAAAGGGATCCCGGGAGCCAGGACACCTGGCTTTTACAACTTGAATTCTCTCTGCCCCATGGCATGGTTTCAGCACACTTTTCTATACCTCCAAAAGACACTGAAAAAATAGCACTTATAAAGTGCTTTCAGGTGAGTGCTGCAGCAGCACTCTCTGGGAAGGTGTCTCATCTGCATGCGAGCCGTCGCATCCTGCCACTCCGAGTCCTAGCTGGTGGGAATCAGGGGATATAGCTCCAGCTGACAGACACTGCCCTGAAGAGCACTCTGTGTGCCTCTGGCTTGCAGACAGGCCCTTTCAGCATACACCTTCCCTACGCCCTTCCTCCACCAGGTACTGGCCTTTCTGGCTGGGTATCTCACCTCCAGGCAGCCATGAGGGGGCAGTTCTCCAGCTTTTTGGGCCTCAGAGGGACCCAGATGCTGGCAGATGCCACCACCCCAGCCTCCATGGTTCTCTGTTCTCCCCCTGCCCTTGGCAGGGCAGGGGAGACGGCATGGCTTGTACCTGTGAGCACTCAGGCTCTTCCACCTCTTGTCCTCCAGGACACTCCATATTGTTTTGCAAGAGCTACTCAAAGTAAGATGCTGATGCCTCATGCTGAATCACTTCTATTACAGTAATCGAATGCTGTACTCCACAACTCCCAGTCCAGCTCCTAAGGGTAATCAATCACATGGGTATGAAGAAGGCCTCCAGCCATAAATGCGTGGCCACAAATCACTTCTCTCCCACAGACAAATATGCTGTGACCTGAAGAAGTCTCTAACTGACCCATCCTCTTCCACAGTAAGGCCCAAGGAAGAGACAGTTGCAAGTCACCCCAATTACCTACTGTTAGTTTCCTTGCCAGGACTGTGACCCTCCCTGTCCTGCTCTCTGCCCTTTGCTGTCAGCTCCCACCAGCCCGCTGTTTTCAGCCTGTCTTCCCCATATTAGCAGCCTTTCCTTAACAAGGCCTTCTGGATGCTGAACTGGCATGTGCTATACCTCAACCCTGTAGAAGCGGTGCTAGATTTGAGTTGGGTTTCCCTGTACGTTATTCACCCGATGTGAAGTCACAGAATTCAAAAGCTCATTTCATGGGGTGCAATCTCCTCTGTCCTCTCCCAGTGTCAAATGTGGAATCATGACAGTGACTGCCAGGTACACCAGACACTGCTTCACAACCCTAACTCTGTTCCAGGAAGGCTGCCAGCCTCCCAGCGCTGCTGGGCTGCCGGTGCTGCATGCAGCCAGGCCCCTCCAGCCTTCCCACTCACCATCTGCCCCGCACATTTCAGGCACTCCTCTTGCCTTTGCAGCTGCAGATGAAATGTGCTGTAGGTAGAGCGATTGGTGCTGGGGAGGAGCTGGCATGGGTGGATCTCAGAAGCAGCCTCTACCCCTGACCTGCCCCATGGGCTTCTGTTGGCAGAGACCCTGCTGGCTCCGCTGCAGGCAGCATCCCCACTGTAGTATATTGCCAGCTATTCCATGTGCTGCTGCTTAAACAAAGTTACCCCCGTAGAATTTTGGGTAGTTAACAGCGCCATTAGAACAACTGTGACCTCAGGAAAGTTTCACGATGCACTATTTTTAACTTCACAGCTCCTAAGCTCAGAAGAACCCGAGAAATTATGAGAGTCTGAAAGTGAACCTTGAGTGAACTATATTTTCCATGATTAGAACTTAAAAACTAATTAACTACTTAACCATGGTTTTCCGAAAAGTAGAACTCCCACTGGAAGTGAAAAATCAAACACAACCTTATCTCTAGTGTCACAATGGTGTCACTGCAACAACTGCAAGGGCCTTACCATCTGCTGAGGGCTTGGCAGACACTACTTCTGGTGTTAACTCACACACATCTAGAAACAAGCCCCACTCACTACAGACTGCTTGGGGACATTTCACTCTTTTTAATCTCCGTTTCCACAAGGTCCTTGGCCACTGGTAATGCTTTGAGCTATTTTCTTCCAAGGCATAGAAACAGGTAAGAGGAAGCCTCATACTCTGCTCCTAGAAAGAAGATACCCCTAACTCACTCTTGCAATGGCTTGCACCAACTGAAAAGCATCCTTGGTACCCATTCTTCTCTTCTGGAGGGACAGCATCCCCTGGGGTCTCTGAAGTGAGAAAGGGAGAACAAGGAAAGTATTTGGGGCTTCAAAGCACTGTGCAGACCCATTGCTTTTCCACTGGTATCAGCTGACTGTCTGTCCACCTGAGAGAACAGCATTAGAAACCAGATCTGGAGGGGACCTACAACTGAGCCACCTAGTCTCTCCTTCTCCCAGGAGGCAGCATCTACAGCTGTTTGCCTCAATTGTCCTTACAATCCTTTGGTGATGGAGATCCACAAGCTCCCCAGTTGCTCCAGCCCAACACTCCATTCAGAAAATTCCCTGTCTGGAAGGAATTGGGAAAGTCATTCAGAAGGAGCAACTCACTTCAGTCTTAGCCACGGTGGCAAGGGAGCACTCTCTGCTGGAGAGGATAAAAGATTCTGCCCATAGAAACCCACACAGCTGGAGCCCAGGCTGCCCTTCAGAGCTCAGACACTTCCATTTGATATTTCCTATCTATTTTTTTAAACCCTTGACGGCTTCTTGTGTGAAGTGCGGAGAAGACAGACAACTTCAGAGCACCAAGAACAGACATGTGATCAGAAGATAAAGTGGGACAATGAAAAGAACAAAAGCAGAAAAAACCAACGTGATGCCTCAGCATGGATTTTCTGACAGGATCTGCAATGCAAATATTGCCTGGAACTAAAGGACTGTGAAAAAAAAACCCACCTTCCAGTTCCCCTGATGTCACTATTGCTAGACCTTTTCCTTTGTCTCTATGAAGAAGACCATTTGGATCAAGAAATGAGATTTGCTCCTTGTTTCATAGCTGCTGAAGGGGCAAGAGGGGTAGAAAAGGGCTTGTCCTCTTTGATTCTCACTTGAAAGGGGCAATATCAAGCACTCTGTACAAAATAAATGTTCAGTCAGTCGTACCTGCTTAGGATGGTGACAGTCTTGCACCAGGCTTGTACCAGCAGCTATCATTCAGGGGGTTAGTGGAGCAGAGGTTTGGAAGAGCTGAGGGGAAGGAAAAGTAGACCTTTTGTAGGAGCCACGTGTCATGTTTCCTGCGCTCCTCTGAGCAGAGGCCGTCAGGTCAGTGCCCTGTGCAGCCCTTATGGGAAGGTTTACAAGGGAAATGGCCCCACTCTGAAGACTGGTACCTAGTGGTCCCTCCACAGCTTCTCCTTCAAAGGTGAGAAGGAACATCAACCTCCATCACAGGCCCCATGCCCTCTCTCCTCTCCATCCCCTGCTCCTAGGCCTGTTTCTCTTGAGTCCAGAAATCTTGGGGATGACAAGAAGCCTCTAAAGGAAGACGCTAGAAAGGCCATGGGGAGCAAAGGGGCTCTCGTGGATCTGTTGAGAGAGGGGTTTCATTGTACTGCCAGGATCTGCTGGTGGGGAATGTGCACCTACAGCAGGCCTTATAAATCTGAGAAGGTCACCTACCTCGCTTCCTCTGTCACCGCTCAGCCACAAGTGTACAACTCAACCCAAAGATGGGGATAATTTAAAGCTTCTCAGTTTGAGTTACGAAGGGCTTTACGCCTGATGTTTTCCATTCCATAAAATAAGCTTTGACAGATACAATAAACGTGTTTGACATTTGTTTTGGGGGAAAGGGATAAAAAAGCTGAAGAACTAAATTAGTCAACCCCTCAAGTAGAAGGTGTCTCTCCAGTGGGATGCTTAAGAGGAAAGGACCCAACTGTCTTTTGACCTGCCAGTCCACAAAGCTGTAGCCTGCAAACAAGTAGGATATGTGCTTTCTGAGCTTGGAACAGGCCCTGGTCCTGTTGTGACTACAAACAGCACTCCTGAAACAAGCTCCTGCTGTGCTTGGCACTGGCAGTTAAGAGGCAGATGAGACTGTTTTAAGTGGCCTCTCTCTTCTGTAACATCTCAATCAGTGAACTGATGACCATAGGTAATTGTAGTGTTAAGTGTTATCACTGTTGAGATACAAACTCAAACGTGCAAAAGTTTTTGTTGGAACATAAGAAAAAACTGAGAACAGGATGAGTAAAGCAAAGTATAATCAGCTTAGCAGAGAGATCAAGTGCTCTTGTGTCTAGAAATGGCTTGGATGTTTGTATGCTGGACTTAATATATTGGAAAGCCTTCTGTAGCTCCTGGTCTTAGACCACATAAATCAAAAAATCCCTTCCAGCATTAACCATCTATTGATCTTCTGCAGAGCTGTAATTACATTGGGGAGCTCTGCCATTGGAACAACATCTGTATCCTGGATTCAGCTATAGCTCTTCACAGTGAACCGTGTTGCAGGTGTTTAAAAAGCAATTGTACAGGAGAAAACCCTAATTTTCACCCACAAAGGACAGTTTTCTCAACCTGAGCTACAAAGTCAATCTTCTATTACAGGTATTATGAAGTACTGCTTAGCATAGGTATTATGTACTGCTTAACTGCATACTGCAGCTTCATGTAGGCATTGTTGAGGCTACTGGATTTTGACTACAAGACCTTGAGAGTGCTGACAAGCTGCGAGACTCGTTAACAGAAGCTTTAAGCAGTCTCAGTGCACACAGCAACGACAGGGTTTCCAGCCTCTTTTAAGGTTGCTCTTTGCATTTACATTTGTTTTTAATTCCATATTGTGAATAAAGTTCAGTCACTCCCATGATTTGCACATGGATTACATGATGTAGATGGCAGGCCTGTCAAAACAGTTGGGAGCAAAAGACTACGTTAGGTGTAGAAGAAAATCTCAGTCTTTCTAATACGGGTCAGCCTCCTGTCCCAAATGTGCAGGATCATACACCCGTTGTCACTTAGTGCCACACAGCCCTGCAGTCCTGTCTGGCCAATGCCTTGTGGCTCAGGATTTTTTGTGTCAACACTCAGACACATCCATCATTCCCTCCCTATGCTCCATAAGGCCACAATAGGTGCCTCAAAGCAGATCTGAAGAAACATATTACACCGTATTTTCTATAGTGTTTCCTATTGCAGATTATGGAACAGGAGTTCCTAGGCGCCAAGGGAAAAAGAGAGATATGACCTTCTCCTGCAGCCCAAACCACTTGAAAACCATGGAGCCCGAGGCTGCAGACCCCTATCACACTCGGTGTTCCCACTCCTGCCAGTTGCACCAGTGCTCGCAGAGCGGCAATTTCCTTCCCCGGTCCAGAAGTGCCAGGGAAGCGGCAGTATAGTACTCCCCTAGCCATCCCAACCCCCCACAACACCCCCAAAGGGGCTTATCTAGCTAAACTTCCACGGAACAGGCCTCCTCTCCCCTCACTGCACCGTTTCGTA
>VZTU01010829.1:65970-81568 GCA_013400835.1 Zapornia atra
GAGGAGAGAAAGACGAGGCGGAGCGGAGGGTGCCCTTGCCGTTCCCGGCCCCCCCAGGTGGGCAGGCGACCGCCCGGCCGCTCCTGGCGCGCCTCTGCGGGAGGCTAGGAGATGCGGGATGTGCCCTCCTCTCCCGAGGGACGCCCTCCCAACCCCTACTCTCCCCTGCGAACCCCTTTCCTTCCTCTCCTCGGGATGCCCCTTCCTGTCCCCCTCTCCGGGGTGCTCATCCCTCTCGTCTCCTCCTCGGGATGAGCTTCGCCCCCCCTTTCGGGGTGCACATTCCTCCCCGGGGTGCCTCCCCGCCCCCGGCCACCCCCTCGCAGTCCGCATTCGCCTCCCGGAGCTCAGCCTCGGCCACCTCGTCCGCCTTTCCCCGGAGCCCGCACCTCGTCCGGGCTGGCGATGGCACCCCTCAGCGGGACGCGGCCCGGCAGCAGCTGGAGGAGGAGGAAGAGGAGGAAGAGGAAGGCGTCCCCGGGGGAATGCTCCCGCACGGAGTAGCCACACTTGCCCGGCGACGCCCCGAAGATGCCCCGCTCCCCTCCCCTTTTGCTGGACGCTCGCATCGGGACAGAGCGACGATGCTGGGACCGAGCTCTGAGGCTGTCCCGGCTACCCCGGCCCTGCTGCCCACCTTCGCCGAGAGGACTAGTTTGGCAGAGGAACCCTACTGCTCCTGCCCCTTCCACCCCTCCCTGCTGCTGGGGGCTTTCCTACGGCTACATCTGCCTCCGGCACAGGTCTCCCCCCGCCGACTGCAGCCTCCCACAAACTCCCTTCACTATCAACATTTCTTCCTCCCTCCTGCATCCTGTGCTCAGTGCATCCAGTCATTATCTACTCTCCTGCTGACCAGGACTGGTGTACCACACCATCTTATCTCTGCGTGTTTGCTTCGTGTTTCATTACACTCTTTGCCTTTCTAGGCTCATCTCATTTGATCCGTTTCTCTCCCTGTGCCCTAGAGCAGTATATATTTTAAATGCTTCATAAAATCTCCCAAACAGACAAGTGAGCACACTTGAAGCATCAACCTTCACTTTAATATTCGCACCTCAACACCTGCCACAACATGCTTGCTGTTGTTTGTCAGGCATGCTGCTCTAGAAAACTCCATTGCAGTTTCAAGGTACTTGGGTCGCTTAAGAGGTTGATTAGAAGGACTGTAGAGCAGGGAACAGTGCTTGGTGTGTGAACAGAGAAAGAAAAAAAAGCCCTACAGCTGGGATTTTATGGAATTGTTGGGGTCTGCTAAATCTGAATTTCAGGACACTGAAATTGGAGAAGTCTTGGGTGGTGCCACCCATTTTTGGAGGTGTGGGATGTCTATGAGAGACAACTGGCAAACTCCCTTTGCCTCCCATGGCTCTGGATCACACTGCAGTGCATATACAGACGCCATAGCTACAGCCACATGTGCCTTGTCCTCCTCTGCTGTCTTCTCCTCCTGGCAGGAATGGCATTTGTTTGGCTGCATCCAATATATATGTGCAAAGTAGTCTGGCTTTTGTTCCTGTTGGCCCTGGAGAAGAGCTGCCGGATTCACACGGCGGAAGGCAGCACAACACAGGTTTATAAACTACATGAAACCACATGTTTAAAATACTCCATTTCCTTTCCATACATGGGTCCATGGGAAATGAATTCTCAGGGACAGGATAGCCATCAGGTGGGCAGGGAGCAGGTCACATCTGGGACATGGAAAGGAACTCTAAAGGATGCCCATGACTTGCCCACCAAGATCTATAGGGGGAAAGAGAAATTAAAACCCCATTCTGCTTGGTCAGCCCGTGTATGTTTTTCTGTATGGTTTCAGTGACCTTATGTACACTATGAAACGGGTGTCTGTGGCCGTGCCGGGGCATGATGGATTGCTGTGGTTAGAGAGGAAATGTGCCAAGCCACAGAACTGTGCACTAAGAAATCTGGGCTAAACATTGTATGAAGTGCCCATAATTCATTGTATGAATTTTTACTTGTAGGGACTGTTAAAAAGCAACAGTTAAAGGCATGGTGAAGGGAGGTAGAAAAAGTGGGTTTTGGTGTATCACAAGGCACCTGTGAAGAAGCACCCCTATTTGGTAAGGCAAAGTGGGTGGTAGTTTTCTGAAGCTGGGGACGTCATCTGTACAGACAGCACCAGAAAGGTGAGAGCCGGCAAGCCAAGCAGCCCAGGAGTAAGAACATCAAATTGAAAAGCTGAGTCAGACAAGGACAGAAAACAAAAACCTGGCAGAGCTTGGTCTGTCAGATTTGTCTGCCATCCCAGTCCGAGTAGTCACCTCTATTTAATAAATACATCTAATACCCACTGGGCTTTGGGGCAGCCCAAACAGCTTCATGAAGGTTTTTAATTTATTTTCATTTCCACAGATACCCCGTTTTTTGATCTTGAATAACTTGTGATTTATTTAATCTAAACCAGTCCTGGCTGTTGCTTAGCTTACAGCTGCAAGCAGTCAGTCCCAAGGCCAGCCTAATTGGCCCTTCCACCTTCAATGGATGAAGTTGTCTCTGGGGGTACAGAGCCCCCAGTTGAATTCAGGCTTTCAATCCAAAAGACGCAGGCATGTACATCTTCCCACCTGCCATGCTGTCAGTGTTGTGCTGGTACCTGAAACCAAGACAGAAGAAAAAGTCTAGACATGAAGGAGACCCATAGAAGGGAAAGTGATGGTTGCTATCCCTGAGGTTTAAGCTTTGGAAATGTCATCTCTCATTTGGTGCCTTTATTTCTACCTCTCTAGCTCCAGATTCAAGGCATCTGTTTTATCAAGGTTGCCTTCACAACCTGAAGGAACAGGGGAATAAAGGAAACTTGAATTCCAGAGAATACTGCAAAATCTCTGCAAAGCAGCTAATTTTTTAATTTCAGAAATGCAGAGGATCAGTGTCACTGGTATGAGCTGCCTGAAGGGATTATTTTTGTTCTTCAGAAGCTTTTCTCTCTATTCTAAACCTGATTAATTATGAATATTTATGTATATAGCACTAAAAATGTGATAAGCAGTTTGCAGGCTGGCTCACTAAACTATGTATACTGTATTGCAAAAACTAGCTCTCTCTTCTGGGCTTTGTGCCTGGTCACTCCCTCTCTCTAAATGGCTAGCAAAAACCAGAGACAATGTACATTTGTAGCGCTGACGCCTCTGCTCAGAGCAAGAAGAAACTGGTGCAGTCAGGGACTGCGGTTGGTGGTAGTTTAAGAGCAGTCCCCTGTCATTCAGAGACTGCCTCTCTTAAAACGTTGACAATCCTTTCTCTGAGCTCAGCCAGGCCCTTGCACTGATTTAACAGGCAGAATTTTGTTCTGCTTTGGTGAGACACGGTATTTGGCTAAATTTGCAAAGATCTGGTACCATGTTAAGATATACCTGGGAGCTTGGTGTCTGTCTTTCAGGTGAGACGGTTACTGAGATCCCGAGCATTTCTGATAAGGAACTGCCATGTACTGCCCCAGAGCTGACAGCAATGGAAAGACTATTTCCAATACAGATGGTTCGTTAGTTGACTTATGCAAATAGGCACATTGGAAGAGAGGAACTACAGCTAAATATAAAGCAAGCCATACTGTCCTATGACTGGTATGAGCTGCCAAAGCACTAGGTGCACTGTTTGTAAGGAGCAAGTCCAGCAATTGCAACAGGCTTTCAATCCAACCCTTAATGAAAAAATAAAATAAATGTATTCCTAATTAATAACAGGCTCTTCTTTTTTTAAATTATAAATTCAAACATCAAGTGAAGTCACCAGTGACATTTCGTTCACTGTAGCTGTTTAGAGTCTGTGAAATCCAAAGCATGTCTATTATCTTTTGCAAAGCCTGTAAAGAGAGAACACTGCTTCGCTTCAATATTAACGCTTAGCACAATATTTGTGAATTAAATTGTGGATATAGGAAAAGAGAATCTATCTCGACCATTCACAAAATGAGCTTTGATTTCCTTTTAGTAGGTAAAAAGCTGAAGGGAGACATCAATAATTTATCAGCACTTGGATTACATCCTCTGGTGCTTGTAGTCTGCAGCCTTCTTGGAGAAAAAGAGGACAAAGGCAATATTGTCTCTTGGGTTGTAAAGTCTTTGTATACTCTAATATGATGGTGCTGACAAAGGGTGCCTCATTTGGAGGGACATTCTGGCTCAAATAATATAAATGACCCTCAACTTGAGGGTCATAGCTCCAGGGACCACAGAAGGATGAACAACCAGCCTGTGGTTGTGTGATGATTTTCCAAGTAACAGCAAGAAATGAGCCAGGTCATGCTGGTACCACCCTGGCACATAGGCACTCTGGTGTACACAGCGGGCTTAATGCCCAGAGAGGCCTAGGCTGTAACAGCCAACAGCAAAACCTCTGGGGACACGTCGTGGCTGGAGAGCATAGGTGCCACCCACATGGATGTGGGGCCCAAGACAAGGGCCATCTCTAGAGGGGTGAAGTGCAGCTCATTCCTTGTTACCTCCTTGCTGCTGTCACCTCCTGGAACTGCTCACCATCTTGTCTTTACTTCTCAGCCCATTTCTACACTCCAGGCTTTTTGCTTCCATACCATCTCCTTCCTATTCTCTTAGATGTCCTTGCCCTGCCTCCTGCCATCTCTTTCCTGGTGGCAGTGATGCCTACTCTCCAGCTCTAGGCTTCGTAATATTATTGCCACGTTGTGCAGACATGCCAGAATTTGCACTGGCATTCGCTCTTTCCTTTCAGAATGAAATGTTCTCCCTTCTCATCCATTCCTCCGGCTTGTGCATTTCACATTTGGCACCTGTCTCCTATTTCTATCTTTGCCTTATCTTGCTCTTTCTGGTGTGCTATTTCCAATACTTGAACAATCACCATCCCTCACTTTTTGTTTTCCAGCTTTTTCAATATTTGAGTCCTGAGAAACCTCTCCCCGGTTTGTACTGATCACTGTCACTGACAGCTGCATCTCCTCTTACAGCACTCACTTGAATCATTCCCAAGAAGCACTTAGGAATAAGCAAAGGCTATTCTTCTCCTAACTGTGGAGCAGAATCTGACATCTCGTGTTGCTGCTTATTCAAACTATTGCTCTTCTCTTTTGGGGCTGCTGGTGAGGGGGACATCTCCAGCCTCCACTGCCAGAGACAGAACAGATATACAATCTTTTCAGCCCTAGCTAGGACATGAAGGTCCACAGGCAGCATGAGTGACCTAGGGCTTCTTCTGCCCTTCTCTGTGCACACGGGCTTCATTTTCTGCAGGTGCTGACATTTCCTATTTTATGTATGCTGAACACACTTGCATATAACTGGACAGATGCTCTGAGAGTCACGCAGCAGCAAAAGACAGTGTCTGGAATAGCCCACCAGTATGCTCTGAGGCTGCTGCTGCTGCGTGCGTTGTGCCCAGCCTGAGCTGATGTACCCTGCTTTTCGGGGGGAGTTAGTAGCTCAGCTTAACACTACGCAGGTCCTGTCGGCAAAGTGCCCTGGAGCAAATGAGGACAAAAGTGATTTGAAAACTGCTGTAAAGGCATCCCAACTGCAATGGGGAGCTACAGACAATGTAGGGGAGTTTGACCCCCAGGTTATCTCTCCTCAGCACTGAGGGGCTTTGTAAATCGCAGGGAGTAGCAACAGGAGAATCTGTTCACAACATGGCGTTACCTTGAACAGGAAAAGAGAGGCTTTAGTTACAGGGACTGACCAGAGGAACAACCTTAGGCTAGGCAAATCACTGAGGGCTCCAAGCACCAAAATACGGTGCATACAGCTGGTCCTTAGCAGGAAATTCCTAACTATCCCAGGGCTTGAGCAACTTCTTCCCCAAGTTAAACTTGGAAGCTCAAATCTATCCATTGGCCTTCATGACTTTTGATGCAGAACAGCCATCTGGGCAGTGCCATTCCAGAGCCAAGTCGATAATTTGGAGAGTTCCCAGCATTTTCCCATGGGAAGAAAGCTGGGCAGTTGCTGTTGCTGTTATGTCTCTAGAAGGCAGCCTGCCAGCGCTTGGGGCTGTTGTCCAGTGCTAAACATACTTTTAAAATGCATGACTCTCAGTGACAACCCAAAATGAAAAGGTGCACACAACTCATCTGAGCAATCAATGCTCCCACACAGTGCCACTGAGCAAGCACTAAGTGATCTCTGCTGTTCCCCCTGTAACTGCTTGACTGAAGAAAAGGGCTTGTAAATGTCTGCGTTGCTAGTTGTACGGCTTGCCACTACCAAGAGGGGGGGTGTGTCTCTGCCTGGGAGCTTTCTCCTGGCCACCAACTCCTTTGCTCCAGATATAGGCAGCTGTCATGAGACACAACAATAGCTATAAATACCTCTGAAAATAATAAAAACTACAAAAAACCTCCAACAAAACAGCACTGAAGAGAACTTGTTGTCAGGCAAATCATGAGCATAAGAGAGTACTCTAGAAAGATGTTTTCACATCAACCTGGCACAGAAGGGTTTACAGCTGAAGCTTTCTGATGACTTCACTTCCATAACCAAGTGCCACCAGTGAGGGAACAGGCCCATCCTGGTGCTAGGCATACACCAAACTTCACAAGCACTGAGCCTCTGGAAAAAAAGGGCACAAGTTCCTACCCTGTGGAAGCCTGGCAAAAGGACTTCTTCAGTGTATGACGAGGTAATAGAGTTCATAAGGGACTTGGCACTATGTGCCAGTGTCACAGCTAGGTCTCAGATATCCCAAGTGATAACAATGCAGTTCTAGTAGTTTCCTTCGAATAGCTCTCTTCCAGATATCTCTTCCACCTTGCTGGACTGTCCTTTTAGACAGTTGTTTCTCATTAGGCTGTTTGTTTTTCCCTACCCAGGAAGCTGGGTCTAGCAGTGTGGGTTACTACTTGAGAAGCAGAAATGTACACCATCACCAGCAGCCGCTTCTGGGAAGCCATGGCTTTTCATGTCACTCCCAAGGAGATGGAAAACCAGCTCTGGCCTCATTAGGCTCCTTGGGCAAGTATACACATGGATGAGGCACAGCTACCCACCACAGCTTTTTATGTTTCCAAAGATGAAGGCAAAATCCCAACTGCAGTTAGTTCTGCCAGGCCACTTCAATCATCAGGATGTCATGATCATCACAGTTAAAAACTCTTGGCAGATCTTGCAGCCTTAGCACAGCTATTTAGATTTAAGTGCTCCAGGCTTGGGTCCACTGGCAGTCTGAGCTAGCTGTTGTGCACCTACACCGAGTATCGAGCTCCCTAAAGTGAGTGCACTGCAGAGGCCACGCTTTCTGTTCCTAGGGTGTGAGATTTGGTACCCAGGAGAGGTGAACTTCCCATGGCACTTCTTTCAGTATGTATTCTGGCTGGTACAGATTGGGATTTGGATAAAGTATGAATGCATCACTCTTATCCTGCTCAGGTGCAGAAGTATAAGATCCTCCCCATGATACAACAGGAAATAATCTGAAGAGAAGAAAGGAACAAATTCTGAATTGCCAACAAAACATCCAGTCCTTTAGGAAATTTGCCATGGAGGATAATAATTTGAGCATATCCAGTGCTTTAAACTGTCTTATACTGTGTGAAACGTCAGGCTTAAGCACTTTGACAGGCTTCCTTTAAAATCTATGGCAGTAGACTTGAATGCATCCACTATGCCGCTCAGATTTTGGCAGACAGATCCTGCAGCAGCAGCCATGAGAGACACTGCCCTCGGCCCAGAGGGCCTGAATTTCAGCAGCGCTGCTTTCCTCAGTGACAGCAGGGGCAGAGGGCACTGTCAGGCAGGGTCAGCTCAGAGACCGTTTTCATTTAAGCCTTCAGTGAAGCAGTGACTGCCAATGATGACGCATTCACCAGCTCTGCAAACCAATTTTCACCTGCAATACTCTTCATAGGCAGTGTCTGAATGACCTGACTTGAGAAACACATGTGCTTGACTGCCCCTTCTAATTTCCACAGCAGCCTGTTCTCTGTGGAGTCTCAGCTGTATGGCAGCTCATTTTTAGCTGGGTTTTATTTCAGTGTTGTAATGAAGGGAGAAAAACCCAGTATGATAGGCATACGTTAAACAGACCGAGCGAGAAATAACTTTATTTGCTGAAGATGTATGTTATTTCGGGATATTTTCATTTAGTCTGATAAAAATGGCATTTCTATAGAAACAATAGATAAAACAAAGAGGAAATCCCATGCTCACTGTCAAAAGCCAACATAACATTTGGCAGATGCGTTGCTAGAGATGACTAATGCTCTGCTGATTCGGGCTTTTAAAACACACAACCCTTCCCTCTCACTTACATGGTTAAATCAATTCACATTGGGAATGGATGCATGCTTTAATTGGTGAGCAAGTAGAGGTTCAATTCAAAATATCCCTGCTTCATCTAGTTCCAGGGATGCCCACCAGCCTTTACTGGGAGGTGTTACTGACACAGAGTCTCAGGGTTCCACCCAACAACGGACCAGAGCAGCAGAAAAAGCCCCACTAAGCTCTGTGGGTGGATCTCTGAGGGTATTCAGACACGCACTCCATCTCTGTTCACTTATCAACATCTCCCACCAGCAAGAAATCCACCAAAACTCAAAGAGTTTTGCTCTCATGCACGTTTCTTTAAGAACACATGTAGGGTTTTTTACTACCACAGAGAATCCCGATGTGCTGTGCATCACACTGCTGTGTGTACATCGCTGCTCTGCTGGCACAGGGCTCTCACTCTTCTATCTGGATTCCTGCAGACGTTGGTGTGGATGTGCAGTGCAACCACTCTTTTGAGGCATAATCTATGACCATTCCTTCGGAGTTCAATGCTTAGCCCCTTGCAGAGCTGAACCTTTAGCACAAGTGTCAACTGAACATTTTGTCCTACTAAACTCAGTTCTTTTTTACAGGCAAACACAAGTTAAGGACTTGTATCTTGGAACTATCCTATGTTATCATATGTTCTCCATTCCCAAACAAACCTGAGTGCTGCCCACCACGCTGCACTCCAGCTACTCTCTTCTCCAGTTTCTGTCTTCTGGCAACAAACCACCACAATTTTCTGTCTCCTTGGTCAGCTGCTTCTTAGACAACTCATCCTCACATTTATCATCTCTGCAAAACACGTAACACTGTTGTGTTTGCAGATTTACCCTTTCTGATCTCACAAAGGCCACATCATTCTGATCCCTTCCCTGTTTGAACCTAGCGAGAAAGCATTTGGCTGTAGGCTCTCACGCTTCTCTCTGCTTTGGAAGACCAAATCCATCCTCCAGGCAGTCACATTAACCTATTTGCTTGTGGAGAGCTATGAGAAGGGGATGAGGGAGATTGTTTGGGGCTTGTGACAAGACTGACAACCTTTTAAAATCTCATAAAAGAGCTCTCCTTAAGTGAGGAACGTTTGAGTTCACCTTCAGTGACTCTTAGAGATGCTCTAGTGGGAATTTCTTTGCCAGAATAGCTTAGCAGATCCACGCAACTGTGTTGGTACTTAAAATTTATAGCATAAATATGAAAATGCATAAGCATGACTTATTGATAAAGCATAAGCTATATATAGTGCCCTTAACTGTTTTATTAAAACGGAAGGTAAATAATTAATAGAATGAAGAAAAGATACATAAAACTCTGGCAGTTTTGATGCGAAGCATTCCTCTCTTGCAGTAATTAAAATTGAACATATTCTGAGTATATTTTTATACCTTTCTGACCAAAAAAAAAGGTTATTTGCACACTTATTATGTTTGCTAAGTGACACTGCATATGGCCACAGAACCTGTATGGCCAGCACCCGAGAAATCAGGGAGGAAAAATGCTTACGGCTGTCAGGCTTCAATGCCACCCTGCGCTCAGGATAGGATTACCACCTGTGGGTATTGACCAGTTCTGCCTGGCAGACCCTCAGATTAGTTTCAGATTACGTATAATAACACATTAGTTTTGCTAAGTTCAACGTTGACAATTCACATGACAAGTATGACAGAAAGGTACAGGCTTACTTCAGCAGAAAGCAAGAGACAAAGTTAATGCTTTTTATGATTAGAATCAGGCTACTGAAGCAAAGCAAAATTCAGCAAGCAACAGGTTATGTCTCCATAGGCACCTCTCCTGGGTTTCAGAGGAAAAGATGATGGGTGGACAACCCAAAGGAACCAGCACTCAAACAGGCCCTTCCATGACTCAGGATATGTAGTTTACTGAACTGATTTAGTTAAAGACATATAGGGTCAGATATCCTCTATCACCTTCAGTGTATGTTTTTTCACTGGATGAACAGTCATTCGTTTACACCATGCTAACAACATCAGTAAGGTTAAAGTGACCTTAAAACTACTTATTAAATTCCCTGGAGTTGTGAGCAGTTGTCAGAGAGTCTAAATGGTCCCAACACTTAACCCAAATATGTTCTGGCCCGACCAGTGCCAAGGCCTCCCTGCCTTATTGTCCAATTAAGAGAACCCAAATGTCTTCACTGGGGTCCACGGAAAACCATTCCTAAGTTCAGCACCAGCAAAGCCTTAGAGTGCAAGAGGCCTTCTGCTCACACTAATCTGCCAAAACCCTCTGTAAAATCAACATTTCTTTCTTGTCCAGTTAGAAGATGAACCATTCAAAGACCTAAAATCCCGGCTCCACATTTTGTCTCAAGCAGAGGCACAATCCAATGATGTAGACAGATTTTAGAGCAGCCGTACACGACATCCACTGGCCCACAAGCAATGACACACAAAAGCCAACAAGGCACCAAAGGGAACATAAAACTTACCACTTTTGTCACCCAGGCCTGTGGTAGCAACAGGGTCTCAGAACCATCAGCAATGTCAGGCAGTTTCATGGAAAAAGGAGTGGAAACTGCTGCACTCGAGGTGGAACTGCAAGCAATTTGAACAATTAGTGCAGTGTCTTTCCTGCATTCCGAACCAGTAGGAACTGGGAACAACAAAATAAAGTGGCAGATGTTGGTGGCAGAGCAACATTTGATTTCAGTGAAATGGAGGATCAGACATGTTTCTCAGCAGTGACTTCTATTCCTGATCTAGGTTTAACTAATTTGATGCCAGTTCCTTTAGGGAGCACAAAGCAGAGCTCCACCAGCTGATGAACTTCAGTCTAGCAGGGCAGTATCAGAGAAGCAGTCCAAACTCTCTCAAGACTCCCTTCTGAGAATCAAAAAATGTAATTAAGAGCTGCTCTATTTATTCCTCCTGCTAGGGGCACCTATAAGCACCAGAGGTAATAGCAGTAACTGCTCCAACACCTATGCCAGAATCAGGTGGTAGAAAACATCCACTCACATAAGGTTAGAAACAAGAGTCACTGTTGGTGGCTTAGTTGTCTAATGGGGCATCTTCAAATCATTTTGGTGGTTCCTATTTCAAGAAACCCTCAATGACCTCAACCAGTACAGTCAGCAACTTCGCCGTCCCTGGAAAAGCATTGCTCATAGGAAGATGTACAGCTGAGGGAGATTTTTCTGCCCAGGATTTTCATCTGGAATTTCAATTTCGCTCAAGTTCAGCACAACACTGTTTCCCCAACACTGTGGTGAAGCCTGGCTGGCTGGTGACAGGATAAAGGTTTAACTATCAATGTAAACGCTTTAAATGCTCAGAGTGAATAAAACTTGTGTCTGTAATTTTGTTGCAGGATCATAGTTTTCCAAAGGGATAAAAAGCACTGTGAGCCCACCTGGTCAAGTTCAAGCTCTCTGCTCTGTGTCTGTACTCTTCCTTTCACAGGTAGAAAGGCTGAAAGGCCACCAAGAACTAAAACTAATGATCGGTATGAAAACCAATGCTTCTGCAAGCTATGACAGCTTTCCAGCAGTTTATAATAAAGCCTGGCATATGTAATAAATGAATGATGTGACATCGGCAATAAATCACAGCTATGTTTATGTAGCTCTATGTATCCACTCTCCTGAAACGCTTCCAGTCCCAGGCGCATCAACGCCTTGCAACAGTGGAAAGGCACAGCTCATCCAGTCACACAAACGGGTTCCTACATGCGGAGGCACACGGTGTGAGGCGCAGGTGCCCCTCTGCATCCGACGAAAGCGGCTGGGAGAAATCTGAGATAACCCAAGGGAGGTTTTTCGGTTCTCTCTTCCAGGCGCGCAAAATCGCCTACGGCAGCGGGAAGCCTCCCGCGCCTTCTCCCCGGAGAGCGGGGCAGCCCGCACGGCACCCGCCTCGGNTATCGGTGGGCGGCAGCCCTGAAGGGGAGGAAAATGGCGGCGGCCCGCCCCCGCCGGCGGAGAGGCGGTAGCAAGTGCGGGCGGAAGTGAAGTCTTGCCGGGCGGAAGTGGCTGCCGCGGGGCAGAGTGGAGGTGTTGGCGGTGAGTGGCGTGGGTGAGTGGCGAGGGGCTGCGGGGCCTTCTTCCGCCTGAGTCCCTGGGGTCACTCGGGGCGGCGGCCGCCGTGGGCCGGGCCTCGCTCGGCACGGCCGGCGGGGTTCCGGCGCTTCGCCTGTGCTGCGGTTTAGAGAGTAGGTCCTTGACGGGCGCCGCGTTGGCCTCTGGGGTAGCAGCCGTGCCTTCCGCCGTTTCCTCGGGCCCCTCTACGGAGCAGCTCCCCGTCAGAGAGAGGCCTCGCCGGGCCTCTGGGCCTCGCCTCTGCGTTTGTCTTTGAGGCTACACTTCAGAGTCATGCAGGGAGAGCCCCTGAGGGCCGCGAGAACATTGGGAGCACCAGGGTGCATGGGTTCTTTGGTTTGTTAGTAGCAGCTTGTGTCTTTTGATTTGATTTTGTGCCGTGCTGGTGCCTCTATTGCAGGGATCCTTCAGGAGGCTGGGCAGCAGCGTTCCTGGAGGCGATGTGCTGTGTACGTGCACATGGTGTGTGTGTGACAGGCAAAGTCTTACAGTGTGAGCTGTGGAGCCTCTTGGAGGTGACGTTTTTCCAGCTTTGGATGAGGTTTTCCTTCTGGGAGCAGGGTCCTTATAGATACCTGCTTTCCATATGGCAGGTGAAAGTTGCTGCCTGTCTTGACAAGCCTAGATGTCGTAGACTTCCAGTTGTTACAGTTGCGTGTGCAGAAAGTGTTTCTGTGGCTGTGCAGGGTATGCACATCACCGCTTTGTGGAGTAGCCAAGAATTCTGAGTGAGGCTTTCATTGACTGCTAACCTGCAGTGGAGAAATGGTACCTTGCCATTGACTGCCTGAGTTGCCTTGGAGAGACTGAGGTGTAATTCACTTCTCCTTTTAATTCTTTACCTTAACCAACAGGGTCTGAAGAAATACAATAATTTGAGGTGCCAGTTGTGACAGCAGGACACTGTATTCTTCTTTGATTCAAATCTGATCACTTTACCAAAATAATGTAAGGTTGTAGAGTTGAAGATGCTGGAAAAATGATAGGGTTCAAAAGTCAGTAGGAGCCAGAGATGATTCTTTGCTTTTACATGTGCTTGCTGCCTTTTCTGTGTCTGGTTCATGGCTGTTGCTGTGATGTAAATGGGCTGTAGGCCTCTGCTGCTGCAAAAGAAAAATTAATTGTAAATGCAGATGAGCTAGAATAAAATAAAAATCCTAACAGCATTGGCTTATGTCAAGTAAGTACAATTTTTGGTGGCTTGATGGCCTTGGGCAGGAGTGGAGTGGTTCTTTGCTCAAACAGATGCTGTGCCTGATTCTTACGTTGGTTTATGTCTGCAGAGAGTAATGGCAGAGGCTGGTAATGTATGCCTCAGAAGCTTAAATGCTGCTTCTAGAAACCTCAGTTTTCTGCCATTCTTTGTGAAATACCAGTGTTCTGTTAGTTGGTTATTAGGGTCCCTTCCTTTTTAGGCTTACACTTGAGCTGGAGTTGATTAATCCAAAAGTCTTGGCCCTTGAAGCTGTCTATGGCTTTGTCTTCTGTGCTTTTGCCTTTTTTGGACTGACTTAGACCACTGGTCAGCATTTTTAAAACTTCCCATAGCTCCGGTGGGCGTTTCGGACAGTATCCATGCAAAGTACAAAGCATGACAGAAACCTGCTTATTGAAACAGGGGGTACAACAACAGATGGTAGTGTGTTCATGTAATAATTTCTATGTGCTGGTGTGTATAGATGCTCATGGCTTTTTGGCAACATTTCTGATCCCTTACATTTGTTCCTAGGACGATAACCTCAGTAGTTTGCATACGTTGGGTGCACGGTGATCCCTCTAGGCAAACAGTTTGTGTGTGGCTAGCTGTTAAATGGCCAGTTGCAGGATTAGAGATAACCAAGTTTAGTGCTGATCATCAGCAGTGTGCTATTTTTCTTGTGTGCTTTCTCTGAGCACTGGTGGGTAGGGGCTGCGTGTTGTGGTGGGCAGGTGAGTGTTGCTAATGTACTTAAATGGCTCCCAGGGCACACAGAAAAAGGTATGTTAGAAAGCTAACTATTTTCACCACATTCTCTCTCTCTCTCTCTCTCTGTGCACCTTATGTATAGAAGTGATTTATTGCTCATTGGGCTGCAGAAGGACCAGGTCAAAGGCCTTGGTTGTATTAAATTTCTAGACCAGTTAGAGCATGGGAAAAACACGGGTAAAGCTTTTATCTAATTCTGCACCAAACTAATGCTTGCTTCTGTATGAGCATGTTGTAGCTCTTTACATTTGAGTGGCCTCTGTTCCCATGTGGAAGGAAAATAATCCTGGAACAACATTGAACCTCTTGGGACAATGGCTGCTTAGTTCGCTGCTTGTGCCTGACAGTTACACAGACAAATGGAGGCAGTTTCAAGGCCCGCAATATTTTTCATTAAGGTTTTAATATGCAGAGACTTGGACAAGTGTATGTACATCTCTGCGTGGAAGAGGCTTATTGCGGAAAGATTAGCAGCACGCTTGGTTTATAACTGGGTGTTTTGTGTCTATTAATCCTAGCATCATCCTCATTTGGCCTTTGAAGCCTGTGATGATAGGGCATGAAACGCTTGGATTCTGATGTATGTGGTGCTACTTAGGCATGTCAAAGAGGGACCCATCAACTCAATTGTGACTGTTGGAACCTCAGTTGTGGTAGAAAGCTCCACAAATGAACAGCAGGTAGGTGTGGGCTTATGTTAGGAGTGCACAAAAAAGGAGCTGTCTGCAGAAGTTGCAATTTCTGCTGTACAGTTGCAAGGGAACAGGGCTGAAAGAGACTGTTTCTGCATTCTCAGCATCAGTCAGAAGTGCCATGACATCCCAGGTGTTTTTGTGTTAAGTTCTTCTCCTTTCTGCCCTGAAGTAGCCTTTGCTAGTGGCTGTATTCTACGGAAGTCCTTGACAGTGTTGGCAGAGAAGTTGGGCATTTTGCCTGTGTGCTGGGAGAGGGCTTTATTGTTCAGCGTGTACAGGGAAATTTCCTATGCTGCTGCTTGCACTATATGTAGGCTTGGTGTAATGGGAAGTTGTTGTTCTGGGACTCTTGAGCTGACAGCTTTCATTAACGTCAGTGTTTTGAGGTGTCTGAAATTGAGCAACTGATTTGTACTGGGGTCGGATGCACAGGTCTGGTTCCTCAGTCATGAAGTGCGAAGTGAATGAAGTCCCTGGAAACCTCTGAAAAGCCACTTTCTTTTGGTACAGAAAGCTCCTAAGTTTGAGTGGGTTTAGTCCAGCTTTTGCACAGTGAGAGGTGGGGAAAAGAATCTCAGTGGTTCTTAAATGGTTGGTGGTTTTATGCTAAGGCCTTGATTTAAAACAAACAAACAAA